>BMAU01015183.1:0-78217 GCA_019973935.1 Trichonephila clavipes | reverse complement strand
GGATTATTTCTGAAGCCAATGGATGGACTGAAGGGATCAAAGCATGTCAGCTAGTAGCATCACTTAGAGGAGAAGCCGCTGAAGTTCTGCAGACTCTTTCTGAGACTGAACTGCTGAATTTGAACTCCCTCTATAATTCTCTGGATCTTCGGTTCGGCCAGAAATACTCCAAAGACTATGCCCACCTTCAGATGAAAACAAGACACCAGAAACCTGAAGAAAGTTTGCAGGAGTATGTGTTTGAAATACAAAGCCTCACTACCTTAGCCTTCTCAGATTTCTCAGAAAATGTGCGAGAAAGGATTTCTCTCGAGTATTTTTCGCGGACGGACGGAAGGATGAAGAAATCCATAGGGCTGTAAGAATGGCAGATTTCCAAGATCTTAAATCTGTCCTGTTATATGCCCTGAAATTTGAGACCGCCATTCAAACCAGTTGCATATACCGCCAGTCCATCCGAGGAGCTAGAGTGACTGCAGATGCACCTTGTGTATCTCCATGGATGAAGGAGATAAAGAAATTGAAAGAAGAAATTCAAAACTTAATGGCTTAATTTCAGAACCGAAGGAGACGAACCATCACGTGCTGGGGGTGTGGTGAACCAGGCCATCTCAGAAGTAACTGCCCCCGAAATAATAAGAAAGATCGTAACACCAAGTGCTGGGGATGCGGTGAAGCAGGGCACCTAAGAAATAACTGCCCTCAAGTAAATCAGGAACATCCGCACCGTGCAAATGTAATCGAGTCTAAGGAAGTGTGTAGAAACCGAAAAGGATCAGCAGAGGGGAATGGAGACGTCCCCTCGAGGAGACCTTGCATAGAGAACATTAAATACTGAAAAGAAATTTGGCGTAATAGATCATGTAGTCCACCAAGTTACGACGCCATCGACATTAGAATTTGACCCGTGGAATAATGACAGTGTTCGAAAAGATCAGCTGGCTGATCCCGAAATAAAATCAATAACAGAATTCAAAGAGTCGTCTGACGAAAGGTCCAGCTGGCAAGACATCGCCCCTTTCCATCCAACAACGAAGCGTTACTGGGCTCTTTGGTACTCTCGCCATCTGAGAAATAGTGTTTCATATGGAAAATGGGAGTTTGACGACAGAAAAACATTCAGGTGGAAATTAATACTCCCCAAAACAAGAGTTTTAACAGTCTTTAACCCTCTAACTGGACACCTTCCTCCTGAAAAGTTATTCCGAAAGCGTTTAACTCTTATTTTGCGATTCCCTTCAAAAATGCAACAGACTTTTTTCCTTTCCCCTTTTAGAACTTGGGTGGTCGAACGGGGAAAATTTTACGACCCAGTTCGGTGCCTTTGTAAAGTAAGAACCAATAGATCAATCGTTTACAGATAGCTGTTAAGTTGCCTATGGCAATCTTCTTTGAACGCGTAGTGGAATTGGGTGTTTCTTTCTCCTATATGTTCAGTCACAGTAAAATTAAAAACGAAATGAAAGGTAAAAAAAAGAGGAAAAAATGAAATAAATAGTATGTTAGAAGTTGAAAAATAATTATATTTTCTTCAAAGAAAATTTATTTTTCTGTCATTTAAAAATTAAAAAAAAATTTATATATATATATTTTTGGTATTGCGATTTGAACCAGAAAAAAGTATCCTGTATTCATTTTGGAATATGAGAGTAAGAAAAAGCGCTCACTTTCCTGTTTTTTAAAAAAGTAATGAGGTAAAAAGAGCAAAGGCCCTCTCTCATTTTTAAACAATAACACAATAAATATTACATACGATGATTATATTTATGAAATAAAACCGATCTTTTCTCTATTCAGTTATATTTTTAATTTAAAATAGCATAAAAAAAGGATTTCAATACTTTTAATTTATTTTAATTAAAATCATATAAAAGATATTTTTATGTTAACTGAATATTTTTTTCGGAAAAAATTTAAATTTTCTTTCCTAGTGTTCTCTTTTTTGAACTTCTTGTATTAAATAAAAATTCCTTTTCTACATCGGCATTTGTGATGGACATAACACACATTCAGTCAATAATTTTTAATTTTAATGGGGAATATACTTCTTCAAATGCGCATGACAGTACTTCTAACCATTTTCTACTCAAGTTAAATTTCTTATCTTTCTGTTTCTTTTATTACAAGGAAAAATGTCACACATCGATAACTACATTTTCACACAATTCAGTCATTACAAATTCTATTGTGAGAAAAGTTCTCCCTAAGTAATCTTGTCTTTCAAAACAGTACACTTAAAACAATTTTGTTCAGTGAAGTTAACCGACAGTTTTTTTTCACAATGTATTCATACCAAATTTTAAAAACAAATTTAACACTTGGAAATGTATCCTGTATTAAATGTTTCAGTATACACAAATATTTCCTGCTGTAGGAAGATATAGTATGAGAGAGATGTGGTGTGCGGTTGTGAAAGAATGTTTTCGTACGTGTAGACTATTTTGAAAATTTAAATATCACTGAAGCTGATCATATAACTGCAAATGAGCCTTATTTTAATGTGTGCTGGTATCAAAGTAAAACACTTTACAATATTAAACAGCCTATGGGTTTTATACTCAATATCAAACTATTCGCAAAATGGCTTACAACTTCTATTCAAAATTGTAAAGAAACTGAAATATAAATATATCTTACTGCAGTCAAAAATATTCATAATATGTAAGTATCCTGTTGCTCCACTTATTTCTGTACATTTTAAAAACTGTAGCTGAATGCAATTTTTTATATTTATAAACGAGGCATAACAGCTCACACAGTCGTAAAAATGTCCTTATCATTTTTTAAATATACTACTATAAAACGTATATGGATTGTAAGATCAGTTGTAAAATCCTAAAAGCTTTTAGAGGAGCTAAAAACATGTAATTTTGGACTGATCAAATTTTTAATATAATACACACACACACACACAAATATACATGTTATTAAGCAAATACATTTGAAAAATCAAACTTCCTTCTGAAATAAACGTAATTGAAAGAAAAATGTTTAATTGCAAATAAGGGGAAATACATGTTTATCTAAGGGGTATCCCCAAAGTGAGGTAATCCTCAAACTTAAGACTCAAACTCAGAAGCACAACAATCCATGAGGGCCAGGAACTACTGTGCCCATCATAATACACGTGACCATTGGACGCTGAGGTGCATGAACAGATGTCCCGATTTGGTGGTCTGTCTGAAGAGAGACCTTCAGTGTTTAAGACCCGAAGCAAGCTTGGTACTCATTTATCGACCCAATGTAGCGGGGATGAAAGGCAGAGTCGACCTTGCGCAGCCCGTTAATAGAACCCCAGACCTGTGGTGTGGAAGCACTATACACTTTCACTCAATCCTATTCGGTGAAAAATAAAATTTAATGTTAGAATCTTATATAAATCCTAATTAATGAAGGAGTCCAAACTTTTTTTTCCATGCACACTGTTTAGACGGAAATGGTTAATTATGAACATTTCACAAGTTGCATAAATTAAAATTAACCGTTATAGTTAACATAAATTTTTAATCTAAAGTAGGGTTGGTTACCTTAGATATTGTCAAACACAACAATGTATTGGAAGCCAATTCCACAATTCGTTGTTTTTAAAAATGTATGGAAAATTACAAGATTTATTTTGCATTTGTAATTTATATATAATGTTACGAATTTAGTCTTATTCTAATTGTTTCTACTCATTTGTGTTCATTTTTTACAGTTTAATTTGTCGTATCTAATGTGATTTCAACCCTGTTTACCTGTAATATCATTTCCACTGCATTGCACGGCCCCATGCTTTAACATTGGTTTAAATGGTAAACTCGCCAAATATTGCAGCTAGCGCCAAGTTGGCGACGGATTTGGCGACTTAATTTTTGGCGCCAAATTTGGCGATATATCGCCAAATGTGGGCGATAAGCTTGGCGACCATGGCAACCCTGTCCTAATAACCCTGTCTGGCAACCCTATCGCGGTATTGTAACACTATTGTATTGAATGTATTACTGTATTGAGCTTTTCTCGTACGCTCCGGATTTTGCTAGATCTTTCTATTTCTCGATTATTCTGGCAAGTGCAAGAGGTTTCTGACCGAAAGGTATAAAAGGGCCCGAGCCGGCTAGTCAGTTAGTCAGATCTCAGCTTTCAAGCAAGGGATACCTCTGTGTTTTTAAAAGAGAGAGACGATTGCATAGTGAGTGTGTTATTGCTTTTATTGAGTTATTATTTTTGTGCTGAGTGTTTACTATTGCTTTTGTTAGTGTATTACATCTGTGTTATCAGTATTTTCATCGATTGTACGTGACTTTCTCGAACTGTTCTACAATTTGTGGAGGACTGTTTTGGCAAAGAATAAAATTGTTTTGGATCCCGCTCTTCGGCTTCAATCATTTCGAACCCCCGAAAACGCAACAACAATATGTAATTTTTCCTGGGAGCTTTAAAAGCTAGAGCGGCATCCATCAAAACCGCGTTTCTCTCTCTGTTTTTCCAGATCGCCCCGACTAAGCCGGCTCTGCCATAGTAAGTGAAAATGCCGGATTTTGTTTGCCAAGATCATTTTATAGCAGACTGCATTTTTCATGTATTTTAGATGGTCGTTTTATATTTTCTACATCAATATCTTAATGTCTGAATTTAAAATTACATAAAATTCTTGACATTCGCATCAATGACCATGATAATTTTTATTAGTATATGAATGTGTCATCAAACGATTACATGACTAATATTAACACACATTATTTTAACCATTTAATTAATATTAAGTATAACATACCGCACACAAATTTTCTAAACATTAAAATAAATATTTCGAAAACTACTTCAGATATACTCAAAATTTTTTATTCCTACGCTTTAGCTTCTCAGTTTTGCTTCTATGTAAGAATTTATTGTAATTGTATATTCATCAATTTTTGTAGTATATTTTTTGCTCTTAGCATGCGGTTTTCAACTGAATTGTATGAAATCTTCGAAATATATTAAATGAATGATTGAATAATAACTTTACACTGTTCAGCTACACGAGGGCTTTTGGCGACGGACCACGTAATTTTGAACCATGGTCAAGTGACGTGGACGACACCTGAGCTGGCACCCCCCTCTCCTAACTACCACACCACACCAACGGGAGGACGTTTCAGCTCTCGACAGATGTAACGGGCATCGCTGCCCTACACGGCGGTCTTTAGTGGTATGGGGCTCGAACTCGTGACAAAGCAAGCCACGTTCCGATACCTATACCACTCGGCTACCGCGGCCGAAATATATTAAAAGATACCAAAGAAGCTATATAATAAAATTTGAAATTTTTATTATATAATCAAACAATTGCTAAAACTTATGGTAAATAATTTTTAACTGCGCGATGCATTTTTTTTTTCGAAATTTCAAATGGAATTTCTAGCATAAAATTTCTAGCTTTATAAGGTCGAGATTTCAAAAAATATCCAGATTTTAATTACTTATTCAGTTAGCCTTTAAAAAAGATAAATGTTGAGGTATTTTGTATAAATAGATATTTTTGAACAATATATAATTCGAATGTTTTTCAATAGCTCGATTTAAAATTGATTTTTATGTTTATTTATATGCATAAATGTCTACTGTAAATGTTTCCGTATATTTTTTGATTACCATTTTTTCAAACATTCAAGTTATAAAAAAATGTGGGAAAATCTTCATTCATGTTGTCTTTGATGTAAACTGAAGTTCAAGCACTTAAAATTCAAATATAATTCGGTGTATTTTAACAATATATAACCAGGCACACACACACACACACACTGTACTTAAACTTCCCTGAACACTTAGGCTTTGAAATCTAAAAAAAAAAAAAAAAAAAAAACTAATAAATCTTAATTAGTTTTTTTTTTTTCGTTATTATTTTATCAAAGTGTAAGAAAATGTTTCAAATGATTTGATGAAGTTTAAATTTATTCATTTTTAGTGGTTGGAAAATTGAAAAGGTTCCAAATTTTAAAGAGTTTGGTGTTTTATTAATTTTTTCGGTATCTTATAATAAAATAATCATGTTTCAAAAACTGAAAGCTTTGATTAAAATAAGAAAAATGAAGCGAAAGAATATACTTAAAAAAAAGATAATTTGTCTAACTATATAAAATAACAGATTGCACTGACACGCCCCAACTTGTTACAGTTTCAAATTAATATGAAACCAAAAGGGAATTGTAACATATTTTACTTATGCGTTGGGACTTTACAAAACTTTAATGAAACGAGGTAACAAATTAACACTTCCTGGGGTCTAAAGAAATTTCCCCTCGATTTTTTACGATTGCCCCAGGGTCAAAACACGGGGTTCTCTGCGAGCCATAAAACTCCTGCTGTGTTGCTTCCTCCGTCCCTCATTATCTTTCAAGATGTTAAAACTTAAAAGGGGGAAAGGATTTCAGAAAAGTGCGGCTAATCCGCTTTTAAAAACGTTACTTGAAGGCAGAAAAATTCGTGCAGTCCATTTTCGAAGCATCTTTACACTGACGGAATTTTCCGTGCTATCCGGTTAGAGGGTTAAGGAACTCCATGGCAGTCCAACTGGAGGTCATTTTGGTGTTATGAAGACCTTTCAAAAAGTTCGCGAGCGCTTCTACTGGAACAATTTGCGGAGTGACGTGGAAAAGTGTTATCGCCCATGTGATCCATGCGCTGCACGCAAAGGTCCCAGAAAACGCACTAGAGGAAGACTGCAGCTGTTTAATGTGAGAGCGCCTTTCGAACGAATAGCTTTTGACATCCTAGGCCCACTTCCGAGAGCATCAGAGGGCAACAACATCCTAGTGGTAATGGATTACTTCAATAAGTGGCCTGAAGCCTATCCAATTTCCGACCAAGAGGCCTCGACTGTTGCAGAGGTTCTAGTTCGACACTGGATCTCACTATTCGGGGTCCCTCTACAACTGCACTCCAATCAAGGGAGAAAATTTGATTCTGCAGTTTGCAAGAGACTGTGTGAAATACTCGCCATCGACAGAACTAGGACAACAGTTTTGCATCCTCAGTCTGACGGCATGGTAGAGAGTTTCAATTGGACCATTCTGAACAGCCTCTCTCTCCTGGTATCCAGTAATCAACAGGACTGGGACAAGAAATTGCCCTTTTTCCTGCTTGCCTACAGGAGTGCCGTTCACGAGACCACCGGCTATTCCCCATCCCAGATGCTCTTCGGACGTGATCTTCGTCTACCTGCAGATGTTCTGTTCAGCCGGCCACCAGATGCTCCCTTGGAGCCTGAGGAGTATGTCGAGAAATTTCAGGCACGGATGGAGGAAATACATCATCTGGCTAGGGAAAGAATCTACATGGCTTCCGAGAAGATGAAGACCCGATGCGACGCAAGAGCAACCGGACACGACTTCCAGGAAAGCGACAAAGTGTGGTTATGGAATCCGAAACGTTGCAAATGACTCTCTCCAAAGCTGCAGACCAACTGGGAAGGCCCTTACACAGTCCTAAAAAGACTGAATGAAGTTGTGGTGAGGATACTGAAATCACCACACAAACCGAAGGTAATACATTACAATAGGCTAGCCCCTTATCTTGGCCAAGATGAATAAGATCCTTAAGTTTAGACCATGGTCATTAATTATTTTGTAAATAATGTAAATTATTTCTCTTTTCTAATTCCTTAGTTTTATTTTAATATTGGAATTTATGTTTACATCTCTTCATGTATTTTGAATTTATTTGTATTGTATACGCTGTGGAGTACATTTGTTATTTTATATGTGATTATTATGTGAGTAGTTTGCATGTAAATAAATACCTCTTACTCATGGATTGTACTGCCCGGGACGTGCAGTCTCTGAGGAAGGGGCAGTGTTACGAATTTTGAGTAAATAGTCTAAATAATTTATATTTGGAGAGAGAGAGAGAGATATGTAAAGCATTTATATTACTCTGTTATATTTATTTTATATTAAAATTGTATTATTCACAAGAAAACGTCGTCCCTTACGCTATAGTGGCGATTCAATGAGAACAGATGGCATCAGTTTTGGCGACCGAGTTGTTGGTCAATTTGGTGACCATGTTGGTGAGTTTTGGACCCTCTGGATTCTTCTAGAAATTAGTGGATTGCTCTATTAATTTCATGCTCTATGATGCGTGCGGATTTTTCTGGAAGTTTCTGCCGGGTCTATGAAAGAGCAACCAGTCAGTCTTGATTCAACAAGCGAGTAGTGAGCATTGTTTTAATTAGCTCGGCTGTGTTTTAATAATCTTTTACATACGTGTATTTTAAACACTAATAATTGTATTTGATTGCTGTTGAAAGTGTGAAGACTTTCGAAGATTTACTCTGTGAATATTGCTGCGGAATCCTGTATTTAAAGGATTGGATTTTCATCAGTAAATTATCATCGCTCTTAAAGAACTGTCTCATACTTTCTGACTGATTTGCATGAAATCCTCGAACCCGGATCTACGTAACAATATTATAAACTGCACATATTATTCACATATGTATTACATTTTGTATATCACAAGTCCATGGAAGTCACTAGTAATTACTATACTTGCTTTTAATTTAGTATTGATAAATCAATTTTTAAATACTTTTTGCCGCACTGATACATTGATAAATATCTTATATGTGTGTGAATATGTATTTTATTTTTTATGAAGTCAGAATGTGTGTGTGTGTGTATTTTGTTTTGCTTCCTTTCTGTAAATTAATAATTATTTTAATTCTTTTATTTTGGACTTTTCAACATGCTCGAGCACCCCCCCCCCACGTAGGCTTATCATCCCCCCTTCCCAAGTGGGGTGCGCCCTACAGTTTAAGATACGCTGGGTTAGAACATAACTTTTTTTTCACATGCACGAGTCTTTTTTTTTTATTTCCATTTTCAGAAAAACTAGACAATTGTTTATATTATGGTAAACTGACGCAAACGTTTTCGCTTTTATAGGGTTGTAACTTAATCTTTTAGTCACAAAATCTGAAAATGGGATTTGGAATTAGTCGTCGGGAAATCGTTATTCCTGATCAGGACAATGGAAGAAAATTATGAAATTATTGTATTGTCATCGGTTCTTGACAAGTATGCAAAACCTCTAATTAATCTGACCTTTTAAAGCGCGTAAAAATCGAGTACAAAGATTCTGTTACATACAAGTGAAACTTATAAAAGCGTGTTAAATAAAGGATGGGGTGACCATTAACGTTAGCTTCGAGTGCATGCCTATCCGGGTTAAAAACTCTAGCCCTATTGAGTAATATGGGGTTTGGGACTTTCTCTTTCAACTCAAATGTGATATAACAAGTATTTTTGTGTGGAAAGTTTTTATAAATTACACCGCGTCGCGCCTCCGATATAGTGCTTAGTGACGCTGACTGCGATGCCATAGGTCCGGGTTTCGAATCCCGGAGAAGGGTTGGATATTCGAAATGTATAGTGCCGTCACGGTATGGGGGTACTCTAAATAGCCGTCGAGCCGCATTTTCTTTCGTGAGGTTGGCGGAAGGGGAAGAGAGGTGTGAGGCACCTGACCACCCCCAGGATGTTCCTCAAAATTGGGGTGTATACGAGCAAAGTTGTCTGTCACCTGCATGGTGCTCAAAGCTAAGGCTAACGATAAAATAAAGAGACGCGATGAATTTCGCGGACCTTGATCTGATGTTACTGTCGATCTGGTGGCATAACAACATAAATTATACCACAATTCTATAAAGGAAATATTTTTCAAGTTCACATTTTTTTTATCACCTAAATCTTAGAAATTTTATAAAGTCAACAGTGATTTCTCCTTTGCAGGTTCCTCACTAGCAAGTAATTTCCAGGTATATACACACATAGAACTCTTAATTGTACAGTATTTATACCAGAAAATGTCATCAAATCTCCTATATCAATGTACTGCAGAAAATTCGAAAGTGGTTTCCCAAGGAGCAAATATCAGCCACATCGTTAGACATTTGTAAAATTTCCACAAGAGACTGATATAGTAAGAGAAAAGATTAAAAAATGTATTCTTTTAAAGAAAAAAAAACATTGTTGCTTTTAATAACATTAATGTTTTTAAGTCACAGAAGCGCCACATCTATAGGGATTTCGCTGGCAATAAATTGATCTTCAAATACCATATTAACCATGTCAAAATTAAATTTAGAAGCTAAATTCACCTTCTCTCGAACTTCATTAGACTAGTACTTCTCCATCTTCTTCCAAAACAAAGCTCTGTTAATCTTAAGACAAAGCTCTGTTAATCTTAAGATCTAACTTGATGTGCAGAGTGATAGTCTGGGGGCTAAAAGTCAAACAAAAAACAACTAATAGAGAAAAAAAAGTCCAAATTCTTTAAAATATATTTACTTCTAATATTTACTAATGCTTCATCATTTATTCGAAATTTTGTGCTCCATTCAGATCTCAAACAGGAACCAAATGAAGATTTCATCATTCAAATTTCAAGAAAAACTTATTCTTCTTCAACAAAACTTCTAATTCCAACCCACTAACAGTCAGATATATGGCTAATTTTAACTTCCAAATGAAGAAATATGTGTGTGTCTCACTCTCTGCTAAAATCTTCGTAATATACTCAAATGTAACATTTACAGATGTTAAGTTTATATATCTCTCAGTCATTTCATTCTCTACTTTCAAAAGAAATTAATCAGATGTTATATCCCATTTTCTCTTCTGATTCAGAATAAAAACCGATATTTCACCCATAATTTCAACAATATTTATTCATTTCGACATCAGCTGAAGTGAATTAATTCAGAAAGGTGAGCTATTAGTTTTTTTTTTAATTTAAGGAAACCTATACATGTTTTTAGTAAATGTAGGCAGTGAACTTTCTGCTTACATCTCTTAGAATTTGTGTTGGCATATAGCTTTGAATTTGAGTTTAATTTTTAAAGAGCATACCCATTTTCTGGAATTTTAGTTCATGTAGAAAAGCCCTCGTGCAGCTGAACAGTGCGATGTTATTATTCACTCACTCAGTTCATGAAGAACTTCCCTGTATTCATGTGATACAATATTTCTTTGATTTGCATACACTGCGAATTTCACTATAATCCAATTTTGAATTGAGACAAAGCTAAAATCCTCCCATATTTACTTCCTGTTAATACACTATCTTCTACTTTCAATTTCTTTTATTCTCATTCTTTTTTGAATTATGTTTATCCATTCTTACATGAATTCTTTGTGGTAATTTACACTATTTATAACAAGATTTTTAAGCAGCATAATTTTTAAATCCTCAGTTACTAATTCCTGTACAATATATTTTAAACTAGCTTCCTTTACTTTTGCTAAATAATCCATTATATATATATATATATTAACTTTTATAATTAAAAGTTAAAAATCACTGAATTATATTCTATTTCAAAAGGTTGCAAGGAATAAAATACACCGGCTCTTTTTCTAGTAAAAGAATATAATCTTTTATATTTTAACATTTTCAGTATATTCATAGCAATCCTAGCATGAGTTTTGATACAGAAAATACAGTATTATACAAAAATAGTAATTGCTACATAACCAAAAAAAAAGGAGAAAAAAGAGTATAATATTAAACAGCAAATGACATACAGTGTCATTAAAAAAAACCAGAGGCCTAATCATGATTCATAAGATATACAAATAAAATCACAAACACATATGTACATAAAACACTAAATTACTAATAATAATTTCAGGTAAGGTTCAATAAAGTTAGTTTTTAGTTAACAATTATTTATTATTTTTGTTTCAATTACATACAGATAACAAATATCTTTACAAAAATTAAGGACCAAGAACATGATATGTTTTTCATAGTGAATGGCTATATTCCTTACTTGGCTTGTACTAAAGCATAACATGCTTTAACTGGTCGCTAAAGGACATTTCAAATTATTTCCATATTTATATTTTCCCCATTAACATGCAGTGACATTTCTAATCTATTTATCATTGATAACATATTATCTGTTTGAAGTTAAATGTGTTTGTACAAATTCCACTTAAGAATTTTAGAGTTTTCAAAATAAAGGACAACAAAGTCAGAAATTCATATTAGAATTAAAATTTATTAATATTAAAAGCAAGAAATTTCAACATTTTTTTTAATAATATTCATTTTTTTATATAATTATAGCATTTCTTGGCACGACCAGCTAATCCTTCACTACAATCTAAATCATACAATAGTAATCAGTTTTTCATAATCATTCCTAATGAAACATCAGGTGTCCAAAAATATATAAATTTTAAAAATAATGATGGACTAGCCTTCAAAATAATGTAATTTATGAAGCAATTGCTTTAGAGTAAAATATTGACTCGATCAAGTTCCAAACAAAAAGAGTTTATAATTTTATATATCCTTTCTAATGAGGATTTAAAAAAATGTATGAAGTTTCTTTGAAAAAAAACCCCACTCAAACTATTAATAATTACATCCATCATAAATATTTATATCTTACATTTCTTAAAAGAATATATTATTAAACATTAAAAGAATATATTTTGAGTATCTGGTTTTTATACCATGTACATTTTCTGTAAACATACTTAGTTAAAATATTTTTCAAATCTACATCTAAAAACTTCATAATGCATTTTAAGTAATATATATCTTTATCATATCCAACTTACTTTCATACTATTCTTTCAAAAACAATCAATAAAAAATTAAAATGAGATCATTTTTACTAATATTTAACAAAATAAATACTGGAATGTTCAGTATTTTCTACAAATGTGATTTATTTTTAAATATGAAGAAATCTATAACATTTTACATAAGTTTTGGTCCATTATTACATGTGCTTAATACTTCTAAAATACAAAGAGAAATATATGAATTATGCTATATAGATTGTGAAAGATAGTACACTTTTTGACTTGAGAAAATCTTTTATAGTTCGAATTTTAAATGATTATTAAAATTTTCTAACTAAAATATCTTGACACAACTTTATCTTTACCACTAAAATTTAACTAATTTGATGTACATATAGTGAAGTACACAAGGTAAATGTATCTCCAATTCAATTTTAACCTTGTATTTCTTAATAATAAAAGATTCAAGAGCCTAATTAGTAACTTTAACATTGTAGATTGTAGGTATAGTCACCATTTTATAAAACTTTATACCTCATAGATGGGAAATACATGTAGTAAAACATACTGATTTGTTAATATTCTTACAAAGGTATATACTAATATAATACTAAGAAAACTGATACATATCAAACTAATTCTTCTATTTCAGTACACAAATACTTTATTCTGCAACTGATTACAAAAATCACATTAATGCTCACAAATATCACTGATCATTAATTTTAGTAATATCTAATACTTATTTAGAAATCACAAAAAAATCACATTTCTGATAGTTGCATTTTAATGCTATAGTAAATTTAACATAATTCTCTTCAAATTGAAAATCTTCTGTTAGTCTATATACATACAAGAACCAAAACAGCAACATAAATAATACAAAAAGACAACCTAAACAAAATGAAAAAAAAAATCACATTTAAATGCATAAGCACAAAATGAAAATGTAGTACAGATTCTTTATAAAAATACATAAAGGTTTTTTTATGACCAATAATCACAGCATCACAGAAACTGTACAAATAACAATTATTCTTTACAATCACAATGATAACATGATCCTCCTTATGATTCATATAATAATCGCTGATAATGAGGAAAGATTTCCCATGTTGGAAGGTGAAGACAAAATTCCAGAGCTACCAAGACTCCAAACTCACAAGATATCAAATCTCTATGATTCAGTCGAAATCCACTTTCCATTTTCTAAAAGACAGAAGATATTTAGCTCATAAATGCACACAAAGAAATCAAATTTCAAAAGCAATACACTGTTAATAATTACTGAACTCCTACAAGGATTCAACGTGATTATAACGATTTACTCAAAATTTCTAATTATATTCCTAAGAATGCTTTTAAATGACATATAAATAAAAAGAATATATTCTTCCAGCTCTTTTCCTGTGTTTATTTTCAATAAAAATGCAACAACTCATTGAATTGCATAAAATATGGAAAATTCATGATATAAAATTTTGACTTTGCCAGCTTTATTGAAAGAAATACAAAATAAATTTATCATATAGTGTCCCGTATATTACGATTTCACTTAGAGCAATTAATAAGATGACTACATAGATTCAAGGAATTTAAAATATTTTAATCAATTTAAGAGTCCACCAAATAGTTTGTTTCAGAAAGTTAAAAATTTAAGACTTCTACATATCATGCAACAAACTTGAAATGAAATTATTGAATTTTACAGCACCTGTATTAAAAAAAAAAATTCAAGAGAAAAAAGATTAGTGATTGAAAATTTTTGTGTTAAGGGTCTCTGTGCATAACTACACATCTAATAATTGTGTTCATAATTTTAAATTTAATAAATAATTTTTAGAAGAATTGAGAATGGTAAATATATGATATAAAAAGGAATTTAAGACAATATAAGAACAATAAATAATACATAGATCAAGTGCCAATTTGAAGAGGGAAAATCAGAATGTATATACATGGAAAAAAATAGGAAGAGAGGATGCCATGGCCATTAAGCTATTAGCTGAACATGCTTTTATGCAAAAAATACTCATAAACTTAAACTATTTGCTTAAAACTGAACAAACCTCAATTAAATTCTTTAAGTCTTGTCCTTTCACATCATTGAGTTTGGCTGATAGGAGTAGACAAGCAGCAGCACAAGGTTTTCTATTGTGTTTATTAATAAGCATCTGTAAATTTGAAGGAAAAAAACCATATAAATATTTGTTATATATATATATATAATATCATAGAAGAAATATTTAAAATATCAGATCTATTGATTAATAAAATTTTAACAATTAAACATTTTTTAAAAATTCTTTGCATAAAAAAAATGAAATTTTGTTACAAAAATTAAACAAATATTTAAAGAAACAAAATTAGGGAACATAGAAACTGAATTAATAGAATTCAGAACAAAATCAATTTTAAAATCTTGAATACTTCAGTCTCAGACTACATGTTTAGAAGAAACAAATTTGTTAAATCAATCGAATGATGACAATTATTTTTTAATAGCCCAATGAAAACTAATTATAAAGTTAATCACACTTACAATGAGAATGTGAAAAATTCTTTAAGGTTAAATGTTAAATGGAACATTTTGGATTCATATTAGTAGTTATAAAAAATCTATCTATTCAAATTTTGTCTCTTCCCTATATTCTTAAATAATCTTCTATACATCAAATACATTTATATAATGTGAATTTGTCCTCCACAGTTTTAAGGCACTAATAGAGCATTGGCAAGTGCTTATTACAATACAAAGGTGGTACTCACTTCAAAGTTTGTCTAATATTTAATTTATGATACATGCATATGAACTCCATAACACCCCTTATTTCTAGCTAAACTTTTCAGCTTTTTAGATTTTCTATTTGAAAATCTAAAATGTTTTGTGCTAAGACACTCCTTCAACATATTACACATTCAGAGTGGACTTATATACTATGTCAGAAATATTCAGGTAAAATCTATATCAAATACATGTCACAAGCAAAGTGCAATCTTTTTTTTAAAATTAATTTCTCAGTAATAGAGATTTGAAATATAATGTAAACAAAAAAAAAAAATTGTTTCTTACCTTTAAAATCAGTTTTTCAAAAAATACATAAGCTTGAGCAACTGTTAGTAGGTCAATCCCACACTACATAAAGAGAAAAAAAGAAACTTTTATGAAGTTTTTATTCACAAATTAAGAACAAAATTGAGTATCATTTCATATTTTAATATAATAATTAAAATCACATACATCATGGTGAGTAATCTTCAACATTTCTCGTTTTAAGCTATAAGAACAAAAAATAAATTAAATTTTCATTGAAACTCAATTAAAAAGTATATCGATGCGTGATATAAGTAGAGCATATTAGGTATTTTCCTTAAAAAAATATCAAATATAGTTTTTTGAAAAATGGAAACATTTTTAGAGAATTTTTTTTAACCTAATCAAAATGTTACCTCACACAAATTCATTATAATATTTACAACTCAAAACAATATTTTTTAAAGCATTTTCAAAATAATTTTAACACCTTAACATTAAAAATACGAGAATTTAAATAAAGATTTAAAATAACAAATGAATGACAGAGCAATTCAAAAATGGGAGATTTTCCTTCATTTTATTTTACAACCATACATTTTATCTTGTTAATATAATCTACCACTTAACATACTAATAAAGAAGAAAAAGACAAAAATACAAGTTTTATGCATTTGATTAAAAACTAGCATAAGAATATAATTTTCAAGTCTCCAGAAGACATAATTTTTTGCTATAGGGTTTTTGCTGTCATAAGATTTAACCTAAATACTCTCATATCTATTTATTATTTATTCCTACAATTGAAAAGTAGTGCTGTATCATTTGAAATAATCAAAATATAAAATTAAAATTTTTTTATCTATAAAATAAATACACATTTTTTTCACACTAATATACATCTTATAAAATCTATTGTTTAACATAAATATGGCATTTAATAATTGATAAAATATCTACAAATTTTTTTTTATAAAAAAGGTAAAACATTTAAATTTGGATGAAAATAAACACATTAATTAAGGAATTAGTTTTTCATAAAAGTAAGCACTATAACATTTTAAAACTGCTTACCTTCTTAATTTGCTCAAAGTTAAATGTATCTGAGGAAATCTTTCCCTGAATTTTTCATTCAATTCTTTCTTGAGGTCAGATGGTTTAACATAATCAATGATGGATGACTGAAATAAATGTGTAAAAAATTATTTAATGAAAGTTAAAGACATGTGTTAAAAACTAAAGCAAGGATGATAATGTTAAAATCTTACTATATATGATGAAAATGTGAGAACAGTACTGTGTTTTCCTGTCACAAGCTCAGGATCATCTAATAGGTTGGGGGTGTAGGACACAAGACATGTGTGATGACAGAACTTGGAATCTGACCAATCAAATGCTTTGAAGAACAATAAAGATAGTTTAATAAATGATCATGAAATACACAACAAAAATTTATTAACTGGGTATAGAAAATATCACAAGACACAAATGAAAAAAAAAATTGTGTATTTGTAGGTTTAACAACTAAAACTTTACCCAATTTTATTTCAGACAAAGCAAAATTCAACAAATAAAATAAATAACATCCACTAAGCAGGTGTGATACAACCACATAAGTTTTAAGAAAAAACAAAATGATGTTTATAATGAATATAACATCAATTTTTTTTTATTCTGGCATACATCCTTTAAAGACAGTATGTTATAATAGTATGTTGACCAATGGATCAATTCCTACAAAAATGAAGATATTATGATGAGAGGAAAAACACTTTTGTCCTGAATAAATTATTTTTATTATAAAATTTCTCTTGTGAATAAAGCATGCATGGGTAAATTAAATGTTTTGTTGGCCGATAAACATATTCAAGTTATAACTGTAAAAGCAGACGGTTACACTAAATCCTCACTCAAAATATAATCTGCGATTGTATTTTTTAAAATTGTCACATTCACATTATAATTCTTTTTGGAAAAATATATTAATATTATTTACCACACACATGCATACATAGACAAAAATATGTTATAAAATTTTTAGGTGAAAACATATCCTTTTTGGGATTACCAAAATACTAAGTAAAAACATTTAATACATTCATGAAAATCATAAATCACAGTGAATCTAACAGACATTCACCACAACTAGCCATTGCATCAATAAGTGTGAGTTGTTCTTCAATGAAACACATAAAATTGTATTGTATATATGCACTGTTTACTTAATAATTTTTGGATTCTGCATGAAGCTTTGACAGCAATGTACATATAAAAAGATTTCAAGATACCTTATTCAACAAACAAATTTATTTTATTGCCACTACAAGGCAAAGCATCATTTTAACACACAAAAAAGTTTACATTGGAAACATTTCAAAACATGTTACATTCATTAAGATTGTTGAAAAAAAGCCTAAGCTAAAATATCATTTTGGAGCATTTTATAATGTTCATTCCATCAATAATATTTTTAAGGGAGTATGAGAGAGATATAATCATATTAACAAACTCAAATCCAGTAATTAATGCATAGATTTATTTTTAATTACTTCTAAGAATTCAATCACTAAATTTAATATGAGTTTTGACATTTAAAACAAAAATTATCTCAACTTACTTTTATCATAATTATAAGGAGGAGTACTAGGTTGCTTCATGTAATGAACATTTGAAATGGCAGGATCAAAAGAATGACAACGACTCATATGAGGACATGGAATAGTTAAGTGATCTGTATCACGAATTTTATATTTAATTTGTGCGTTACGTGGAAATGAAGAAAGAAGGCCACTATAAGAGACTTCCTGTAAATGAAAACGCAAGACTTGCATTAATTATATTGTAATGCAAAAAAAGGCTACAGAATTTCATTAAATAATGTGAGAAAACGAAAAATGTTTTTCATAACTATCATATTCTACTTCAGTATTAAAACTACAAATAAAGTGGAACATAGGAGAATCAGATTTTTTAAATCAAGACTAAAAATGTGATAATGAGTAATAAAAAAATGTTAATAGCAAAAGAGAAACAAGCCAAGAGGAGATAAATTACATGCATGTTCATAGAATGTCATAATTTATAGAAAATAACTACGTTGAATTTGAGAATTTGAAGGAATAATTGGGAAATAAAAATGAACCAACCTGAAGAAAGTCCTAATTCAAGATTGGTAAGCAATGTAAAAATTATTAAATTACATGTAAGAAAACAAACTTAATAAGAAACAATAGAAAAATAAATGTCTAAATAATTTTATAAATATCACAGCATTACAATGTAATAAATATTTTGTTTTAGTCTTAACAAATTATATGTATACATTATAACTTTGGCAGCCATTATAACATTATATAATAACAATAATTTCAAATATTTAATATTCCTGATTATTATACAATAAGCTTAAATATATATTTTCCAATACCTTGAGATTAATGAATATTGTTAAATTTATAACTTCATAGAAAGGATCGTAGTACCTGATGCAAAATAGGTTTCAGGTTTTTACAAATGTATAACTACCGATCTTGGAAAATTAAGTAGAATAGTACTGGAAAGTATTAAAGGGGGGATGAACATATCAATGAAGCAAAGCATATTATGACTGCACACAACTAAAAATTTTCATTTACTGTGAAAATGTAAAAGTTTAATAAAATATTAAAAATGTTACCATAATTTATAGTCTTTTATATACATTCAACTAATGAAAATTCTACATTTTGTCAAATATGTTTGCATTTTTATGAACATAACTCATAAGCAACATTTAGATATTATTCATAAAAAGGGAAGGGGGAATGACTGTCCAAAGAAATAAAAGATCTTGAGTTGAAATAAAAGTAAACATAAAGCAGATGAGAAGATCTAAACTTTATGATACAGAAAGTCAGTACTATAACATTTTAATAGAATGAAATGAATACAAAACTGATGCAAATAAATATACAGCTATTTAGAAATCTGACATACTTGTCCATCATGCAATCGGTACCCCAAAGCTGCCAATAAATTAAGAGGATCTAATTCATCGTTAATAGCAGAAAGAGGTCGATTTCCAGAAGCTTGACGTCTGCGATTGTTCTCTTGTTTAGAGTCAGACCTATACAGAAAAAAAAATATATTTGTGTTAAGTAAAAAATAATTTATATTTTAGTTTTGTAAATAAAGGATGTGATTTCTTTTTTAAATGCATAAATGTTGAAAAAAAAGATAATGTATAAATGAAAAATTAAAGACATACAAATACATTTACGCGTGTAACCAAAGTAATTATTTGACTTTGACAACTTTAAATGCAAGTAGTTTGTGATAAAATTTTTATTTAGCATCTGAGAAATGTTTTACAGGTGGGATGAATACACATCTTCAAATGTGTGTGTGATTTCTTTTAAATTAAAAACTTAGATTTCAAAACAGATTTTATTCTTTTGAGTTTGACATACGATTTCAACAAAAATCATCCTCAACGCATAAATAATCCACAGCTTTTATAAATTATTAAAATATTCTTTATAATTAAATATAGCTCATTTTATACTATTTAATCACACTTTTGAAAACGGAAGCAACTGCAAAAATTATTAAATCATTATGTTTGTATAGTGATATTCTTAAAATTCATGGTTCTTGACAGGACGATCTTTTTAAATTCTTATTTAACCAAATACAAAATCCTTTAAACATTTTTGGGAGGGATTGAGGATTAAATATCTTAAATAGTACACAAAAATATTTTAGCAAATATTAGTGATAACGAATAGATATATACTGTAAAATTTAAGCCAAGTATTTGTTTAATTTTAATATAACATTCTTAAAGGGACTAAAATACTAAATAAATTACTACAATATTAAGCTTTTTATAATTGATAGTAATATTAACTTGATAATGCTAAAATAAGTACATTTATTGTTTGAATTTCTCCTCCCTTAGCATCAAATGGAGAGCTCCAAAATATGATAAAATCCTTTGGAAAAAATCAAACAATTTAATAAAGCTTTTAAAATTTTCATGGTCCAAATATATACAATTGGCTTATTTGTAAATAAAAGGTTAAGAGGAGCTCTTTATTTCACATAATCACAAATATCATACCTTGTAGAGGCATTCTGTTTAGAATAAGGCAGACAAGAAAAAACAACATAAGGAACTCGATTTGTTGATAAGAGGACAATTCTAAAAAGAAAATCGAGAGGATGAACCATTAGTATATTAATAAATAAAAGTTTTATAAATAAATATAAACAAAAGTTTGCAAAGTTTCATTATTTTTTATATCAAAACATAAATCAGATTTTTCCTTCTAGAATGCCAAATCATTAAACATCAAAATTAAAAGCACTAAACATTTCCCCTTCTTTATGCAATAATATAAATGCACATAAACTTGACAAGAAAAACTAATTTAATAACTGAGCTAAAAACTACATTGGCATTTAAAGTTACTATTTTTTTATTCAATGATAATATATATAAATTATTTCACAACATTAATCTTTACTTCACTTATTAAATACAAAAGGATTAAGGCATTTACAGAATCAAAGGTAATATTAATTCAAGGTTTTTTCTACTTAAGAACTTATTGTATAAATTTAAGAAAATTATTATACCTATCGTCATGTGAATCTTGCAGAGATTTATAAAATCTCACTTCTAAACCACTAGTACAAGATCCATCTGATAAAGTAGAAGATGTGTGTTTACTACATAAGCCTATAAATAAAATTATAAGATTTCAATCAAAAATAGTGAAATTGATATTTGACAAATATTTGATAAAAAGTTTAAATTGCTAGTAATCACATATGTATGTGATATTTAACAATCAGATTGTAAGAAAATGAATACTAAAATTTACAAAAGTTTTGAAAATTGGGTACTTAACTATTATCGCAACAATCGCCAACTCTATTAATAACTCGCCAAGATGACAACCCCGATTTCCTATGTCTCGTAAGCGCTGAATTGGCAACCAGGTGCTTCGTTTCATATAATGTCACCAATAGGTTGCGATAATACGTAAGTACCGAAAATTGTTATGAATGTGTATAATAATATGGTAAATATAAAGAGAACATACGAAAATACAAGCTAATTACATTAAAACTTATATAATTCTTGCATTAGTAAGTTACTCATTTTTGATAACCTAAGACAAAAAGATTTTTACAATAAATAAACCAACCTAAACTCTCAACACTGTTATATTGGGTTTGATCTCTTTCATGAAAGGCAGCTTTTCTCTTGGAACTCAAGAATTTAAATTTCGTTTCAGCAACAAAACTAAAATCCCTAAAAATAAAGAGAAATCGAACAGTTAAAATAAAATCAAAAAACAATCACTGCAAGAAAAAAAAACTTAAATCATTAAAAATCAGAATTTCATAATTAAGAATTCATTCTGAATACTTTCATTCAAAAATAGATATAATAAAGGGGGGGGGATAAATGCATCAAAAGGTAACAGACAAAATATTTCATTGTGTGTATCAGCAAGAATAAATTGATTAAAAAAACTAATGATTTAAAATGTTTTGTAAGTAATTTGAAACCCGAGGAATTCAATTAATAACATCTGATAATTTCTTTGAAAATAATTAACAGTTTTTGAAAGAGAAATATAGGCCTTTTTCCAGTATTAAAAAAAAACAACTAATAAACTCTTCAGACGCCAAAAGGAAAAAGGGCTTTTCCAGAAATATCGTTTTTTCTCAACAAAAACAGGTTTACGAACAATGAATCGCTCCAGAACCCGACCAGATGTTTCTTTAACCCCGTTTCCCCCCTTCTTCCCCCCCAAAGAGCACCGGCGCTGAAAACAAAAAGAAAAATACTCCTAATACACAAATTTTAGATTCAGAGTATGATGAAGTACCTTACATTTTTTAAAATCAAATTTATTGCAACGTATTGTTTTTAGCCTTAGAAACATTCAAGAACACGAAACTTTATGTTTAAGAAGTACTGATAAAATTCTGATTTTGCTGGAATTTTAGTACCTAAAAATAAATAAATTTTTTATATGTTTGATTATTCTCTATTTAAGTAAAGCTTTCGGTAGCTCAAAATGTACATTTGTATCTAAATGAAAAAGAAAAAGTTTATTAAATATTTCAGATTCCAACCTGTTTTTGAATGCATACCGTTCTACAATGTACAAAAATCATTGGCGAAGTTACAAATTTTCAAGTCAAAATTTCTTGGGGGTACTTTTTTTGGAAAAGAAATAAAATACACGTATATGAAAGTATCAAAACATTACACATATTGGGCACACTGCAGCTTGAGCACCCCGTATCATTGATATGGCGGTACCTACTCCTTTGACAAAAATGATAAGTACAACATGATCTGGAACATCAATTTCTAGTAACAAATTAAAATGCACAATATTCGGTAAATTTTTCAGTATAACGGATTCTAAATTTTTCTTTTCATTCCTAATTTAGAAACCATAACGTTAGAAGAGGTGGTTGGAAAATTCCAGAAACAATTTTTAAGTTTCGATTTAATTTTAGTTAATATTTTATTAATTTTATATGGAATAATTGAAATATTTGAATGATAACAATTAGACTCCTTCTGTAGAGGTATAGCAACTTAAACGAGTTAAGT
Organism: Trichonephila clavipes; assembly: GCA_019973935.1. Lineage (NCBI taxonomy): Eukaryota > Metazoa > Arthropoda > Arachnida > Araneae > Nephilidae > Trichonephila > Trichonephila clavipes. Next base: position 54,996 of record BMAU01015183.1, on the reverse strand, counting down.
GTAAATTTAAGTTTCGAATCTGTATATCATATACTATAAATCACAGAGCTCGTCTCAACAACCCATAGTGAAACGAACGTAACATTAATTCAAGTTTTCTTTTGTCACACTTTAGCAGTATTCAGATAGAAAATCAATACGACATCAATAGAAGTTTGTGTACGTACAACACATACTCGTTTATAAGATTCCACACATCAACCGGTTATTTTGATTTCTTGGGAAGTATAATAGTAACCCTATTAAAATTTACATTCCTTTTCTACCTCCAATCGTTTAATGTTACGATTTGAATAAGCGAGTGTGCAATGAAGTACAACCAAAAGAACAAATATATTAAGATTTCTCAGGTATTTCTGAAAGTATTTTAAAATATTTTTTAAAAATCTGAAAACCTGCAAAGGATCTTATAATAATATAGTCCGAATATATCTTTTTTGTAGCAAAAATTATTCAAGTAGAAATCGAATTCTATAACAGACGAAAACAAAACACATGCATTACTTTTTTTTAAAAAAAATGCCTCTCAATTTATTTTGCTTAATTTTTCCTTCGAAATTTCACACTATATATATATATCCAAGTGTGTATAAGTTAAAGCATTTTTCAAATCCCCTCCTTTTTGAAATAAAAATAAGGTTATTGCATTGAATATTTCAAAATCACATACAATTGAAGCGGCAATTGAATAACTAAAGAACGGAAAAGAGCTTAAATGACAAAAAATAATGTAAGTATAAAAATAATTCCATTGAAAGGATGTCATTCACCATTGAAAACCTTTAGTAATGCTTCAACAAACATATACTATAACTTATTTTATTGTTTTTCTTAAGTTTCTTCAATTCATACATCATAAGAACTGTATGAAGTTAAAATGATTTATTAAAAAAGTGTTGGAAGAGTTTTGTTTTTCTTCAAAGTGTCAGAATTCTTGTGATTCATGAACTTAAGTTTCAAATATGAAAAGGGTAAAACAAGATAAGAAAAATGATTTGTTCTAGTTTCTTTTCAACGAAGTAACAAAATTGAAATAGACATGGAAAACATTCATCGTTTTCCCAATAATGATAAATTTTACACCTAAAGACTTTTTTTTAAAAAAAATATCAAATGCATAAAAAAATCTTCATTATAATTAATAACAATATAAACCTTCCAAAAATAGTATTATTAATTAAATTTTTTCCATTTCAAATTCTAGGGGATTTTTAGTTGTATGCATCTTAAATCAGAATTTTCAACTTTTCGAAAAGGTTTTCTTTATTACGAATCTACAGGAAAAAATCCATTTAGTCATTCGCTAATACCTCCTAAGTGATAACTCGAAATTTTCCTAATGTCTTCCAACTCAATTTTTAGAAAATCAAGAAACTTTCTTAAAAAAAAAAGTAATATAAAAACATTTTTTAAAGTCAATTGCTACTTAGGTCAACAAAGAAAATTTTATTTTTTGTTACTTTTTATTAATTAATTACAATTAACAAATATGTATATACATATGACAGAATCACAATATTAAGTGGCAAAATAGAAAGCGATTTTCTTTGCAATTTTCTATTTTCCTTTTTATATAGGGTGTTGGACTATTATTTTTGTTTTTGTTACTATTTATTCATTCATAAATCACATTCTCGGAAATTAGACCATCCTAGGTAGGATTCGAACCCACGACCTTTGGATTAGAAGTTCAACACGCTATCCATTGCGCTACAGGGACGCAATGAGTGATTTTCCTTTTTATATATGGTGTTGGACAATGATTTTTTGTTTGTAATAAGTTTAACTAATGAATTAATATTTGAAAAAACTGTATCAACATCAAGCGCCATCCACTCTACAAGTTTAAAAAATGTATCTGAACTTGAATAGATGAATAGAAAGTATTTTATTAACGATTGAAAATTTATATATATATGTATAGAGAGAGAGAGAGAGAGATTGTGAACTAATAGTAGGAATTAAAAAATAATATATTTTAGCACTGAACAACTGAATAAGATTCATTTGAAATATCTTGATTGTTTATTAACATCACATATTGAAACAATACGACGGCTATTGGCAACGAACCTCGTATCTTCTAACCTCGGCCAAGTGATGTGGGAACTCCTCTCTCCAAATTTCCTAACTAGGCCAAAGTGAGGATTTTGAACCTCGACACATTTAACGTGTGTCAGTCCCTTTATACGCCGGTTTTTAAGAGGCACCATGGCTGAAATCCACGACTCGATAGAAGCCACGCCGGCCACAAGTTCGCGACCATGACCACTCCACTACTGCGGCCTTAATACCTTGTGGCGGTATCACCTTTTTCAGCCAGTAACAGCCTCTGGACTAAAGAGATTATTTTGGTCCAGTGGTAAGTTACGTGATTACGGAACCGAAGGTCGCGGGTTTTGCCCGGTCGGATATGCACCACTTCAACCTTAGTTAAAATACCGTCATTACTTAGGAGTCTAACCGCAACATTTTACTTCACAACTTGCGTTAAGTATAAAAGTTAAAAATACGAGCATCAGACAAATTTCAATGAAAAAAAAGATTCAAATGCATATAAAGCACACTTAAACAAATTTAATACATAAAATAATAAATTTTAAGAAAATATATCAATTACAAAACATTTCTGCATAGATTAAAAAGTAATATTTGATGCTGAACTCTTTAAATGAACGACAAAAAAAAAAATCTAATACACTCTAAAAATTTTTTTTAGAACTCTGAAAGTAAAGTAGACACCGAAAAATTCAAAAACACTGGTTCAGTTGAAATTGTATTTCAAAATTCACAAATTGTTGCACTTGCATATCTACTCCATCCTAAAATTAAATGTTCCATCTGAAAAAGTTACAAGAACAAGTCAGAAATCATCCATCCTTGACATTAACACTAAAGTAGGTCATCAACCTAACTTTAAAATATTATATTTAGTTTTCTTTTCAAAAATTGTTTTTAATTAGCAAAACATTAATCATTGTTGAGCTAGGAATTCATACATAACTAGTTTTCAAGGATACACAAATGTCAATTAACTCAAAAGTTGTTTCATTAATGAGAAGTACAGGTGCAACTCTCATTAAGATGAATGAATAAGATCTATAAGTAGCATCATGGGAATTCATCACCAACACTTCTAGCGAAAGTTCTCACCAAAATAGCACATTTATTCTATATTTTTTTTAGATAAAAGGTGTTTTCTTTCACGTTTTGATTTATTCTTAGTTGGATGATTCCCAAGAGAGTTCTTAATCTCTTTATTTGAAAAAAAGTTTCAATGAAAAATCACTGCAGTTTATCAAATAATCATTATCGTTGACATTTATCTTCTCCCCCCAAGCCAAACCACACCCCTTCAATAGCAAGCTACAGCCCGAAGACCCAAAACAATAGCTTTCAAATTCTTTCCACACATTTCAAAGCATGTTCAAACTTATTTTTCTTTTATTTAAAACAATAACACAACAAAATGAATCCATAATGATAAATATCACAAGTATTTCGGTGTTTGTACATTTTTTTTAAATGCAATATATTTCATGTTGATTTTCGTTAATGTACAATTTCACATTGTTCATTCTCCATGCTACTCAATAAATAAAATGAAATCCACAGTGATTTTTTAATGGTCTTCCATTTTTTATATCTTTAACAGGGAAGAGGGGTGTTCACCCTGAAATTTGGGGTGGAACCGAGCCAAATCGTATTGTCTCTCGTATGGTGCTCTAAAGTTGTGGCTAACGATAAGCGTAAAAAGGTCCTTGAAACGATGAATTTCGTGGATCTCGATCTGACACTGTCAATCAGGTGGCATTAGCAACAACACATCCTTCATTTAGACACTTTAGAATAAAAGATATAATTTTATTCTAAATATTAATATAAAAAAATCTCAAAATGAAAGTGATACTGGATTAAAATTAGATATCTTTTTTACTTATTCTATAGTGGTCCTTTTTAAACAAAAATAAAGCTCTTTAAAATCTGAAAAGAATAAAAATGAATTAATTAATGCGACGTCTATGAAGACCTCTCTTATTTTTGGCATTTATTTTGTTTCCGCATGGAAATGATAAGCAATCGTAAAGATAAAGAGTAATCCATTATAAAAATAATGAAATAACCAGAATAAAGAACCGAGAAAATGTAGACCTTGGATGAAACAGAAGTTTATTTTAAGATAAGGATTTCTTATTTCCATTTTTCTGAACTTTTGCCTATAACATTTTCGAGTTGTAAAAAAAAGTTAATTCTTAAAAGAAATATCACTTTAATTGTTTAATTGCCTATTTTAAAATTTCTTTTTTTAAAAAAAAATATGATTCTGAATTATAAAAATTGAAGTATATATATCTATATACACTGCTGGACAATTGCTAAGGACGGATCACAAATTGCTATGTAGCATAACATTAAGCGAGGCATGAGGCCTAGTAGGATAAAATATAGTTGCCACACTGTTCAGACATTAGAATAAAGAATATTTATTGTTCTGGAAAGTACAAAAGCTGTGAAACATCTGAAAGAAAAGAAAATGTTCATTTGATCTGCCTGCGTACGGAGAAATGGAATAATGCATCTAAAAGTCAGCAGGCACCTTAAAGAAAGGTATCAGTACGGGATATGTCCACCGTGGAGTGTGATGCAACATTCCACACGTCGTACCATACTTTGCACAAATTATCCAGCAGCTGTTGAGGCAATTTATCCCATTCCTCTGTGAGTGCACGGATGAGGGTGTTCTTGTTTGTCGGAGGATAGTTTCGACCAGCAATTTGCCTCCCCAAACCATCCCACACATTTTCAATGGGGTTTAGATCTGGAGAACGCGCTGGCCATACGAGACGTTGAATACCCTCGCTGTCTAGACAATCCTGAACAGCGAGTGTTCGATGACATGTTGCGTTGTCGTACATAAAAACAAATTTATCACCGACAGCACCACGGAAAAGACGAACATAAGGAAGTAGAACTTCATCAATGTATCGTTGGCCCGTCATAGTCCCATTCGCAACCACATGTAGGCACGCGCGGCCATTGATCATGATGCCGGCCCACACCATGATACTGCTTGTCGGATATCGGTCCTTTTCCTGGATATTTTCTGGACGATAAGCAGTACCACTCTCGCGCCAGATCAGTTGGCGTCTACAATCCGATGCCAGACTGAACCTACTCTCATCTGAGAATAGTACGCATTCCCAGTCCTGTTCAGTCCAATTGTGATGCTCACGACACCATTGCAAACGGGCAGTACGGTGCTGTCTGGTCAATGGGACACACACAACAGGTCTGCGTGCGTATAGTCCTCCTCCCCTCAAACGTCTGGCAACAGTTTTTCGGGAGATCTGCTTTCCTGAGGCAGCAAGAAACTGATTTGCCACCTGCTGAGCTGTGGTGCGCCTGTTCCTTTTTGCTGATAGGACGATATATCTGTCTTCTGCAGGCGTCGTACTTCTAACACGACCTCCCCGTGCCGCCTACTACACATTCTAGTAGTTTTAAATGACTTCCACAGTCGTGAAACAACGCTGTGAGCGATGTCGAACTCCCTGGCAACATCTGTTATTTTTCGCCCTTCTTCGATCTTACCAATAATTTGGCCACGCATAAAATCATCTATTTGATGTCGGGAAGACATGCCATAAATTTTAAGTTCGTCTATTAAATCTTTCCTGTAAAACTTTGACTTGAAACAACAAATGTCCACACGCGTCAAAACCTTTAAAGCTCTTATGAACGCTATCACGTGATAAACAGACGTGGAAAAAAAAATTTCATACTCATACTTCTTACTAATATCCTGCGCTTATTCTAATTTTCCACATTTTGCTTCCTTTCATTTTGTGGTTGCTATGGATGATAGTGTTATCCGTCCTTAGCAATTGTCCAGCAGTGTATTTATCTTCGTGGAATTTTCATTCGTTAATAAAATACATTTTAAAGCACTCATTTGAGCTGAAATTTTATATACATGATCATTTTGGATGACAATACAGTAATTTAATTATAATTAATAAAAATTGATTAAAACTAATTATTCAAAGAGTTACAAATCCAGCCACATTGGCATCATTTTTGGCGACTTGTGTCAAAACTTGAAAAGGTTTTTTTCTCACGTTTTAAAAGCACTCATTTGAGTTGAAATGTTCAATACACAATTGTTTTTGATAAAAATACGATAATTTAATTATAATTAATTAAAGTTAATTGCCTGAAACTAATTATTTAAAGAATTACAGATACAGCCACGTTAGTTTTATTTTTAGCGACTAGGGACAAAAATTTAAAAGATTTTTTTTTCTCACGTTTTAAAGCATTCAATTGAAATGAAATTTTATATACCCGATTGTTTTGGATGACAATACGATACTTTAATGATAATTAATAAGAATTAATTACCACTTAATGTTGTGATTCTGTGTATATACATATTTATAATTGTAACTATTCAATAAAAAGTAGCTACAATAAAATTTCTTTTTTGATCTAAGTAGGGATTGACTTAATTTATATATATATATTACTTTTTTGTTATGATACATTCATTTCGATACATTTTCATCATTTTGATTTTGTAATTTAAATTTACGTGGCAGAGAATTTTTTAAAAAAATCCCAATCCGTTTCTAAGACCTGGAACTGATCCAAATCTGTAAATTTCCCCGCCCCGCCTACTTTTTAGAGGTCCTAGTTATATTCTAAGTTCATTGTCAGAAGAGTAATCCTTGACTCACAGACCGTGTTCGCTATCTATTATTTTCTCACGTTTTACTCAACAGATGTTCCCTGTCTCTGTTCCAAATGTTTCTTTCTCCTTTTTTTTTTTTCGAAATACGTTATTAACATTTCAAAGGACTTAAGCCCCCTTTTTTTTCTTGCTATGGATCAATCCTTTATTTCAGGCTCGCCAGAAAGTATCAGGAAAAAGCCAAAAATAACATACAATTTAAATCTTTGGAATATTTAAAATCACAGTTCTATTTTCTCTTCGTGTAGTCAGATATTTTTATTTCCGGTTTTCGAATAATTAATGTAACAAAAAATCTAATAAAAGAAAGAATGTTTAGATATATACAGTAGGACCTCTATATATAAAGAAGTCGCTAAATCCCGGGGAAAAAATTCGTTACATGGAAAATTCGTTATATAGAGGTTCAACTTTTAATATACTTTATAAACGCCATAAAACAAATTTTAAATTCATAAACACTATATATTAAAACAAGTAATTATTCACATCTTTTTAAAAATTAATGTATGTTTATTTTATATATCTTACTCATCAAAAAAGAAAGAAAAACTGCAAGGAAAACAAGAAAAAAAGAATGCCGAAAAAAATTCACTGTATTTTCAATATTAAGAAAATAATTTTATACTAAAAATAATGAGTTTTAAGGACATTTTATAATTTAAAGCATACAAGTAATATTAAACATAAATTATTTTATAATTAGATCGAGAACACGGGACAACTCTACTGAGGGTGAAAGAGGATATCGAAGATATTTCTAGTGGACTGGACAATGGGAGTTAAAGGTTGCACTTCTTGAATGAAGCGTCCAGAACTATTGCTCTCGGCGAGTTAGGATCTATTAAAACCAGTTCAAGATTACCACCATAAGATGTGTTAAAGAGAGAATAACTTGAAATTTTTTCAGAAATACTTTTAAAACAGAGACAACAAAAATTGAATCACAAAAGAAAAAGTTCGTTCTATAGAAAATGCAGTTCGCTATAGAGAGGTTATTTTACGAAGAAAATCGTGAAATGCTCAAGATTCTAGGAAAAAGTTCGCTATATAGAAAAATTCGCAATATAGAGTTTCGTTATATAGCGGTTCGACTGTAAAATGTTCTTACATAGAAACAAAACTTGGCTTGATTTCTTCTCATATATAGGAATACAATGCAAATGAATGATATTGTAATGTGTGAAGCTTTAAAAAGTTTTATTCCATTTCTCTGATCAAGTACTGGGAAATTTAGCAGATTTACTCCCATCCGTTTATCCTATATCAATGTTTTTACAACTCGTCTCTATTACTTGTATATAACTTGAAGTCCTGGAATTCTCAACTTCAATATCCCTTATTTCACACACGTTTACAGAACTTCACAGCGTTCAGACTCGAACATCGTTTGAATTTTTAGGATAAATTTGCTCGGATTTTCTCTCTCTCATTCGGATTACTCGAAGTATTCCTTTATTTATTACAATAATCCCTTTGAAGATTATCGTTTTGAGTACAATAAGTTATAGTTTTAAAGTAAAAAGTCTTAAGAGACACTACTTACTTTAAAATCATAACTAAAACCATAAAGTTGAATGGATTTGAAAAAAAAATGATAAAAATATTTTTAAGCTTATCATTTGCTTCACTATTATTTATACGCAAACAAAAATCCACTAAATCCAAAATCATACTAGCCAAATTTGGCGCCACTCATGATAAGCATTGTAACGTTTGAAAGAATAACGGTAGCGTATTCTTGGTTAATTAAAATATGGAATTTATTTACGTCACAACTATTGAAAATTATTTACTAAATGATACATTAAAGTTATTAATTTTAATTATAGATTGTTAGAGTCCAATATTTTGTGAGAGGAGGATCCGTTGGTCACCGCTCTCGTGCAAGTTCAAAGCATCTCTCCCCTCATCTTCCGGTCGACGAGCTAGATTCCTCGGGGGTCAAACAGGGGTTGCGCTGCACCTGCAGATGCACGTGTGGGTGTCGGGTCCACAAAGAAAGCCGACTGGATGTTGATGTTTTCGAGAAGTGACGTTACAGTATCTTATCGGTAACTTACAAACGATAAGAATCAATAATCCAGTTACCCCAAAACCAAACCTAAGCTCACTAAGTTAATTTTGCCAATTATTTAATGCAAAACGATGTGCTTTATGAATAAATGGTCTCTTTAATGTTACATATATACAAAACTATTGTCCTCACTCTCCCTAAAAAAAGGAAATTGTAACTGACATGAGTAAAAATAGCACGTTAATAAACTTATTATGAATGTTTTAAAAAGCTTCGTACGATGAAGTTAGAAGTACTCTCTGCTCATGGTGAAATGAGACAAAACAAAATCATTAATACATTTACAACAGTCTTAAAAAGCACAAGCACATGTGTTCATCATTCTCTCTCAAAACCTATATCAAATATTTTGTTACTTAGTCCTTGGTTATTTCTAAGCATAAGAAATAACTTCTAAAGGAGAAAAATAAGACCCAAAGGATTTTATATCCAATTACTTGGCAGAGCCAATACGTCAGCGTCATATTTTAGTCTGTCGAAAAGTCGATCAAAGTGGAAGAAGTTATTGATCCAGATAAATGTTTTGTCACATACTTTATATAATAAACCGCATAAACAAGATGAATCACGCATTACTTTATATTCGCTACTTCATAAGTACGTCAAAGAATATCCTTTACATCAATTCTTAATTTTGTTGATATTTTTCCTTTAAATAAACATTGAATTCATCATTTTAGCATAGAATACATAAAATCTGGTAAACATACAGGGACGTCTTGAACTTCTTGAGGCCCTGCTCAAAACTAGACCCGGGACCCCACACAAATGTTGTGTGTGTGGCCCCACCTATGTCCCTGAACAATAACGCAATACAAAAATTTTTCAAGGGGGGGGCCAATACGTCACCCAACATATTCTTTGGATTTTGTCGATTTTCGGGAACAAAATCAATACAAAATTAATTATTGAATAATTAATTAGCATTAATTAATAAAATTAATTATTTGTAACAAATACATAATTTAATTTTACGTAATATATACACAGGATTATAACCCCTCGAAAAAAAATCAATGGCTATGAGGGGGTGTCCGGACCCCAGGACACCCCCCGTGTGCGCCACTGTCTCTGAAAATTAAACAGTATATAGTATAACATTGTCAAATACTTGTACGAACAACAACCCGAAACAAAAATAAATGTGCATAATTTACAATAGCGCAAACCAGCTCGACCGACTGCCGCCTTTTGACTGAATGAGTAATGGTGTATGGTGGTAGGCCTAGGCCTGTGTACGTGGACGACGGTCATGACATGTAGCCAATTAACATATCGTTCGAAATTCCCAGTTTTTCGGAGAATTCAACCGGAAATAACATTTGACCTTTGAAATTATTCGAATTATGATCCTCTTAAGGCTAGTCGAGAACGAAACGAGGGCCCCACTTTGACCAAGGCCCTAGGTCCAGCTGGTTCAGGCCTTAAGACGTCCCTGTGGACATATTCACTAGAGTGGACCACGATTATATGGAAGGAAAAGATATTATCAATCAGTTCCTATCCAAGCGGAAAAGATGTTCTATGGCAGGGATGGCGAACCAGTGGCACGCGTGCCATCAATGGCACGCAACACAATATTTTGGGCACGCCAATAATCAAAATGGATTGCATTTTATTTCAAAGTAATAAGGTTCAGTAAGAAGTATTACGAACAAACGCAGCCGGGAGCACACTCGTTTATTATTGTTCTGCCTTAGTAACGTCGTGGACTAGAGTTGCTTGTGATGTAAAATTTGTCTAAGCATAACATAGTCAATTTAGTTGAAGATAATGTAGTTTAAAGTTTATTTGTGTTATATTTACGATTTTTAATTGCTATTTAACAGGGCTAATTCAGCAAAACAAAAAGTGCAAGATAGTAAGTGCAACAAAGATTTCTTACTTGGCGAATCTAGAAACATGGCATTATTAGTAAAGGCGACAAAGCGGTGTGCGTTTTATGTACTGGAACAGAGGTATGCAGAACATCATCTGTGAAACAGCATTTTGAAACAAATCACAAATCCTCTTGTCAAAAAAGTGAACCACGGCAAAAATAATTAACTGCTTAGAAACCTTTTGGCAGATGTTTCCAATTTAATATGCATTCTACTAAAAGCAACATCTTATAATCTTAACATGTTATTTATCATCCAATCTGCAATTACACGTATGACTAAAATATTTACAACTATATAGTGCAAAAGTTTTTTTTTTTTTCATAATAAATAACGAGTTTTGACCACTTATCGCAAGTCAAAATTATTTGACGGCACGTCTATACCTCATTAAGCACTTTGTTGGCGCATGCGAGAGAGAAATTTAAAAAGAAATTAAAGAGAGAAATTTTTCTCGTCTATCTTGTTCCACAGAAAGTTCTCAACTGCCGGCACAGCGCGGCAAGGAAGAATATTTGCATTTGTGCGCATGACGTTGGCGCGCATGCGCCAACACACTTCTTTAGAAAAAATGGCACGTTGATCCATACAGAGAGTTCGCCACTCCTGTTCTATGATATGGAAATAAAAAAAATATTAAAATAATTAATTTCGAAATTTATATTGCCACAAAAAGGTTGAACTTTCGAAAAAAAAAATGGAAAAAGACTTAATTTTTGTTAGATGTGATTTCAAAACTAAAATAATTATTTTTCTACCATATAAATTGTCAAAAGTAATGATTACTGATTGGTAAGTACCGTGTAACATTGGAACTCGTTCTCAGCACTGTCTATCCTTGCAGACCGTCCCACAAGCAGCTTTCCATCTTCCGCCTTTTCGTGCACTTAATTTCGAGAGAGTTTTTTTTTTTAAATTTAATATTAAAGAAGCTATTAAATATACCGGATGTAATTTTTCTCGTTTCTAGTATGTGTCCTCAGTGGCATAACGGAGAATATTAACCCCCTCCCTGCTAAGTCAGATTTTGCATTTAATATATTATGTATTGGTTAAATATCACTGGCGTTGCTAGCTTTGAAGTAGTCCTGCATCAAAATTAATTCGGGGCTCTTTTTAGATATAAGAGCCCTGATAGTGGACTGTACTTACATATGTTGGGGTCCCCGTAGCTTAGGGGTTCCCCATATCATTTATACGGCTGTGATACAGCGATAGCTACGCCTCTGTTAAATGCGTACTTAGGCTTTGGTCCCCGTAGAATCCTGGGCCTCCTCGCGATGCGATGGTTGGTTGTACGCTACGCCATTGTGTGTCCCCCTATTGCAATATTTTTTTAATAAATTATAGTTTTAAAAAAACTAAGAAACACGCTTTTATAGTTAATCGAACTAAAAAAAGTAAAAAAAAAATAATTCTTAATATAAAAATGAAATGATTAACGGGAAAATTATAATGTCATTGTGGTAAAAACGTGTGTGGGGTGCTTTGTACTACATTTTTACACTAACTCTACGTTTTGGAATAGAACTAGTAATAAATTATAACAATTGATATCAAGCACCCCACACTTTTAGCACAATGACATTAATTTTCTCATTATTCATTTTACTCTTACATTAAGAATTATTTTTTTACTTTTTAGTTCGATTAACTCTAAAAGCGTGTTTCTTAGTTTTGTTATAAACTATAATTTATTTTTCATTTTCTAGTTCGATCTACAATAAAAGTTTTTTTTTATTTTTTTTAAACTATCATTTATCCATTTAAGAAATAATCTTAAATGCGTCATGCTCTTAGAATCTGGAATACCCATTGGCGATCTTGCTTTAGGGTTGTAACAATCGTTTAGTCGCCAAATCTGGAAATGGGAAATCGTTAATTCTGATAATCCTGATTAGAACAATGGAACAAAATTGTTGAATTTTTGTGTTGCCATCGCGCAGTCCTTGACAAGTGTGCAAAATTTCGAATTAATCTGACCTTTTTAAGTGGGCAAAAACCTAGTTCAAAGGTTCCGTTTCATACAGGTGAAGCTTAAAAAAGCGTGTTAAAAAGTACCAAAATGCTGTTTCACTTTGAGAAAAATTACTTTAACTTTTTTACCATAAGAAACTCAAATACCTAAACTTCCTTCTCAATGTGACAGAGAGAGCTTAACATAAAAATAATTTTTTTAAATTTTATTTTTCCTTCACTTATACACCAAAGAACATCTTTTCCGTATAGGTAGACTTTGAAATTGGAAAAAAAAAAAAAAAAAAAAAAAAAAAATTTCGATTCACCTTTATATTTATATTTTCATCATTTGTGGTAATTGGCAGTATTTCCATACATGAATACATTAACAAGTACATTTCCTCTATAATTAATTCTGGTGATTAACAGGAAACAGAGAACAATTGCAATACAGTATCATATTCAGCTAATACAAATTATGTAAATTTCATTTCATGTGTCAGATACATTAGTGGTTTCTCTTCCACGTTTAATATGCTTTTGCAATCAAAGATAATTGACTAATAACAATTACGAATCATTTATTAAAGAGAATAAATCACTTTGGAAACCGGGTTCGTAACACCCAAATCAATCACCAAGTTCGATCATAGACAGAAATTAATTTTAAATTCGTAAATTGACGGGCGTCACAGATCAAGTTATACTACGCCCAAATATTCGGGGTCGGTGATTGATCATGCAAGAAATAGAATATTCCATTCACGAAATTCGAAAAGAAATTGAGCAACGCATAAATATTAGAAGAGGTGATTCATGATTAAAATTAAATTTTGAAGTCCCTGAGTCTCATAAAAGCAGGAACTATTATTATTATTTTTTTACACGCCATTTAATTTTAGTTCCGTTATCTAGAAAAAAAGTAATAAAAATTGTACATTTAATAAAAGAACTCTTAAATTTTAAAATTAACCATATTGACCATGTTAATTAAATAACACACTAATAGCAGTATAAGAAGTACATAATTGGTTTTGAAGAGTGACCTCACGGTAAACTGATCAGACATGAGCGGTTTATTAATAATACACTAGAGAAATATAATTATCATAACTGAGCAACAGTAAAATGACGGCCAAGTAGATACCTTATGTTTCATACTTCTATCTGAAGTCATATTACAGTTACACAAGAGACTTTATTATTATGAACACACAAATTAATTATTTTAGACAAATTTAGCAATAGGAGAACCAATCTTAGAATCCCATAGCCTTCTGATATCTCGGTTTTTCTTTAATCCAATTTTGTATGATAATGCACTTTTCAGAATAACGATGACTCCATAATCTTTAGGCAAAAATTTCGGCTTCAGCCTAAGCAGTTTTTTAAGCCCTGTCTGCGCTTAATCTGAAAGAATCGTCCCGTGTATATTTGAGGTCAGTCATGTGTTAAAAAGAATCGTCCCGTGTGTATTTGAGGTCAGTCATGTGTTGTCCTGAAACTACTTTTCGTTTAGCTGGGCGCAGGCAATAAATCGCCAAATGTTGCAATCCGCCCAAAAGGAAAGAACTAAAATTTCAACCATTTCCCGCCAGTCTTCGAACTGATAACGCTTATTAATGTCACACTTAGAATCAAAACGAAGGCTATTGGCGACGCAGTTGTCTTAATTTTAAACTACAAAAAACTGACGAGGATGAACGTGGGCTCCAAACTCTTGAACTTGCTAAAGCGATGACTTTGAGTCTCCACAGATTTAACGTGCACCAGTTCCTCTACTGGATATCTTTAGTAGCATAAGGACTCAACAGAAACAATGCGGACCACAAACTGACGACCATCGTGCGGCTCATTCGTTCTTGGAGCAGTTTTAGAAGCAATTCAGAAAAGTAATTATATATAACTAATGGTAAGCAGCTCTTATTAGTACACATGACGAAAAGTCTCAACACTAGGCGAGATGTGCACTTGCCCAACTTAATCCATCATATCCATATGAAATTTTTAATAAAACATTTACAAATACCAGTGCCGGTTTACCCATTGGGGGGCCGGATAAGCTGGACTTGACCAGATTTTCTGGTTATAAATTTCAATCCTCCAGTGCCATAGGGGCCCGTGGATCTTCTGCGCCCGGGCCCGAAATGAGCTTAAATCGGCACTGACAAATACATTTCACTATTGAGCTTTTTAAAAAAAAAAAAAATATATATAACACATTTTTCTTGAGATTTTTCAGAGTCCATTTTTCATTCTAGAGTAGTAATTAATGTATTATGCAATTCTAGTAACGCAAGAAAGCTACGCTACATCAAAAATAAGTGAAATTTCCATAACTAAAAGTAATTAAGATTTATCTTTTCCACTTTTAAACATTCATTAAAACTTTACCATAAAAAACAGTTTATGCAGTGTAATAAACTTTAAAACGTACTATTCCAACAAACCCCAAAACCTTACGTGTATCTACCGAAACCATCCTAAAAGATAATATGCCACAAAAAAAGAAGTCCTGTAGCAAAACTATCGACGGATCACAGAAAAAAAAATTATCTATACTTTTACAAGGAAGTAGACAAACTTTCTTAACTGTTTCCGTCTGTGTCATTCTATCTGATAAGGTCATTCACGTATTTGCATAAAGGAATATATCATTTAACGCGTTAAAATGCAAGATTTATTATACACGATATTGATCTGCCTTCCACTAGACATTTTTACTATCGTCCTTAAAGGATAAAAATGTCTGCACTTAAGTTGATGATATGAGTAGGAGAGGAACTTACCAGGGTGACAGTTTAATATGAGAAAACCATAGCAGAGGCATCAACTTTCGATTATGGGTAACGTCTTTTCAAAGAAAAAGATATTTTTAATTTCCGGCAGTCAGTTTAGAATAAAACACAAGTAATATAAAAAAAAATTTAAGTCAATTCCTACTTAGATCAACAAAGAAAAATTTCATTTTAGCTGCTTTTTATTAAATAGTTACAATTAATATAAATATGTATATATATATGACAGAATCACAACATTAAGTGGTAATTTTTATTATCATTGAATTATCGCGCGCGCGCGCGTATTGTCATCCAAAACAATCGTGTATATAAAATTTGAGTTCAACTGACTGCTTTAAAACGTGAGAAAAAAAACCTTTTCAAGTTTTGACACAAGTCGCCAAAAATAATGCCAACGTAGCTGTATTTGTAATTCTTTAAATAATTAGTTTTAATCAATTAATTTTTATTAATTATAATTATATTATTGTACTGTCGTCCAAACTGATCATGTATATAAAATTTCAGCTCAATTGAGCGCTTTAAAATGTATTTTATTAACAATTGAAAATTCCACCAAGATAAAGAAACAAACAAATAAATATATACAGTGTGAGTTAATAGTAGGATGAGTGAGTGAATATTAACGTCGCACTGTTCAGCTACACGAGGGCTTTTGGCGACGGACCACGTAATTTTGAACCACGGTCAAGTGACGTGGACGACACGTGAGCTGGCACCTCCCTCTCCTAACAACCACACAACACCAAGAGTTAATAGTAGGAATTTGGGGGAAAAAAACTTTTCATTTTCTTTTTTTTTTACTTTAATTAATCCATTAATTTGGATGGTATGTCTACAGAAAATTTTCAGAAAAACTCGTAGTAAAGCAATTTTTACACTAATCCTAAACCACGGTATTTTGATTCTACATGACAGGTTTTTTTAAGCCTGGAGTCTATAAACACCACCACAAGTAACAGTATTGTATATGTCATCGATAAATATAATGAAAGCTACATGTTCAAATTAAAATCAAACAATATCAACCACCCAGCTTTGCATGTCATTACTGTATAAAATTAAACCAGATATTTCTTATATATTAAACTAGCTATTACTCGCCCACTTTTGCTGAGTAATTCATGATATAATATATGGCTATACGTCTTAAGTTATTGATATATAAGTCTTGGCATTGAGCTAACGACTGTGTTCAAAAACATCTTTACAGCCCTCACTTCTTGATCTAAGACTTGAATTTCTCTAACAAAATTGATTTATCTTTTACGCCCCCTATAGCCTCACCGCTTGGGAGTCTATTTCTGCAAAATCCGTTCTTAATGAATTTCTATTCAACACTACAAAAAAAAAAATATTCCAGCAAAACTTCTTCAGATATAATAGTTGAAAAACGGGAATTTTTATCAATATTGCACCCCACAAACCCTCTAGCAAGTCAATTTGGATAACAATCCGTTCTTGGTGGATCTCTTCTCAACAAAAGAAACATGCTTGCCAAATTTCAAATATGTACGTCTATTAATTTAAAAACTGGAATAGTTCTTAAACGTTGCCAAATCAATGTCACTAAATTCAGTAATCGATTTTTAAACATGAAAAGGAACGGTTTTCTACTTTTGGCAACTTCATACACATACAAACCCTTCCTTAAGCAAGGGAGGTTTAAGAAAAAATTTATTGAATTTTTTTCTTCTCTTTTTGGCGGAAATATAGTAACGGCTCTACTGCAAAATTTTGGTACGATCAACGGCGTAGATTTGTTTAAGTTACAAATAAATAAACAACCATTCAAATTTATATATAAGATATACATTGTTATAAGTTAAGGAATGTTGTTTCTGTATTGCTTATGAGTAATTATTAAATAAACTAAAAAGCATACGCATACTTATTTAAAGATTGTTCTTTCAATAATATTAATCGATTTTATTCAAAATCTTACGATG
The DNA here is from genome assembly GCA_019973935.1 of Trichonephila clavipes. Lineage (NCBI taxonomy): Eukaryota > Metazoa > Arthropoda > Arachnida > Araneae > Nephilidae > Trichonephila > Trichonephila clavipes. Next base: position 37,579 of record BMAU01015183.1, on the reverse strand, counting down.
CGTAAAAATAAACAGTACATATGCGTAAGGGAAAAGAGTTAACTTATCAAAGGAGGGAGAGTCTAAGAGACATAATACTTAATGAAACATTTATATTCAGGCACATAACGTATAATTTTGAAATCCAAATAAGCGTGTACGTTATCTTGTAGATTTATGGGGGTTAAATAATAGTTTGTATTCAGCTCAAGAATGTTTGTACAAAATTAAACAGTATATTATAATGCAACTACATACATACAAATTATCAAGAATATATCGTAACTACACTTTGTGCAGTAACAATCCATTTAAATTTCAGTATGGGTATGACACAAGTTGTAGAAAAAGTGCGTGCTGCATTTATAAAAAGACATTTTTTAATGCAGCTGAAAAAAAATAGTATTCGAAATTACATTCATAGAAGTTCCTTTTATATTTTGTAAACTAAGGGAGTACAAATCAATCATCCTCCAACACATGGTGACGCAGATGCATAAACAAACATAATGGCAAACAAACCGAAGTGCTATATTTAGATCACACAAACAGGCAAAGCTAATCTCCACGCAAAAGTTATCTGAATTGAAAATCACGTAACATCTAAATAATACTTAAAATATCCAACATATTTTAACATTTGTAAAATAAATATTTAAATTTTCTCGTATAAAATTTTTTTAAAAAAATTTTCGCCATGTATTTATTTATTTATTTATCTTCGTGGAATTTTCAATCGTTAATAAAATACATTTTAAAGTGATCAATTGAGCTGAAATTTTATATACACGATTATTTTGGATGACAATACAGTAATTTAATTATAATTAACAAAAGATTAATTAATTAAAACTAATTATTCAAAGAATTACAAATACAGCCACGTTGGCATCATTTTTGGCGACTTGTCTCAAAACTTGAAAATGTTTTTTTTCTCACATATTAAAGAGCTCATTTGAGCTGAAATTTTCTATACACTATTCTTTTGGGTGACAATACGATAATTTAATTATAAATAATTAAAATTAATTGACTGAAACTAATTATTTAAAGAATTACAGATACAACCACATTGGTTTCATTTTTAGAGACTTGGGTCAAAGCTTTTAAAAGATTTTTTTCCCCAAGTTTCAAAACATTTAGTTGAACTAAAATTTTATATATCCGATTGTTTAGGATGACAATACGATACTTTAATGATAACGAATAAAAATAAATTGCCACTTAATGTTGTGATTCTGCCACATGTATATACATATTTATATTAATTGTAACTGTTAAAAAAAGTAGCTAAAATAAATTTTTTTTGGTCCAAGTAGGAATTGACTTAATTTTTTTTTTTAAAATACTTGTTTTAACCTATGTACACGATACATTATGCACATCAATCGGAATGTATACATAACATAAGATTAAAAAGCACAAAGTGTTTTATTTAACAATTTCTTAACTGAAATAATTAAACTTTCACCAAAAATAATGATAAATTCTTTAATTCAGGGCCACAGTCAAAATGATGAAGGTTATAAAACAAATCATTCCTAATATTCATACTATTTAATGTTGAGACAGGTCCAATTCCAAAGCCTATCAATCGTTCAATAACGTCGCAATCTTAAGCAACACGAGGACAATCGGGGATGAACCCCTAATTTTTTACCTTGGTCAAGCGACGAGGAAGACACACAAACTGTCACCCGACTTTCCATACTTCCACATCACGCCAACGTGAGGACTTTGACCCTCGACAGGTTTGACGTGCATCAGCCCTTTTACATGACGAATCTTCCAGGACATTAGGACTCCAATCTAGGACTCGACGATTCCTGGTATGAGTTCGTGACCATGACCACTAAGCTACTGCAAGCACCTATATGGCTACTGAAAATACCTGGCCAGCACGATTTTAAAAAAATTTTAAGAGAGAGAGAGAGAGAGTTACATAGTTCTATAATAAGGTAAGGATTAATCTGAAAACTTTGAAGAAATATATTTCAAAATAAATATTTGTTATCTACTGTATTAAATTGAGTAAAAAAGAAAAAGCAGAACTTCCTAATTATGGTCTTTAATGTAAACTTTTAAAAAATTATATATAAAATGCATTCAATTGCTACTTTTGATTAAATTATATGTTTTATAAATTCCTAATTTTACTTTTGAAATGTTTCCCTCTTGCAAATCAGGAACTGGTTTCTTATTATATAAGAATATTCTTAATGTATTTTTCAATTCGGAACTTTAATTAGACTATGTATATTCAATTACCGTTAATATTAATTCCATAATTAATATATTAATCTAATAATGTTTTAACCCTGCCTCCCAATTAATTCTTAATACCCAAATGTACGATATAACATCCTGCAGGAAAAAAACAACCAAAAACATGAACAGAATTATACAGCGATTTTCACAAAATAGCTTATATATTTAAAGACTTTAAAATTACATTGAAGGAAAGCTTAGTTTTGGGATTTATGTTAACTAAAATATATAAATAAAATCAAATTCTTACTCAAAATTTTTTATAAGTCTTTACAATTATCATAATTTATACAAAATAAATTTCAATTACGTACCATTTTCAATATTAATCAAATCCGTACTTTTGCTTATCCAGATAAACTCGTATAACTCTGATCTTTCTTTATATATTCATTTATACTTTGATTAAAGTAATAAACCAATATGTATGATAATCAACTAAAATATTTAAAACCACTTAAGTATAAAAACTATAATTAAAAAATAAGTTTTTGAATTTGAATTATTCTCACTAGCTTTGCTTTATCAATAATTTTTTTACAAGAAATTCACAATCAGTATGTTCATTTAAATTTTTTTAAACTTAATTTGTATAAAATGTAAGTTATTCACGGATTTCCATTTAATAGTATATAAATATATATATATATATATATATATATATATATATATATATATATATATATATATATATATATAAACAGCAAAAAATCTAATATAACTTTGTACTCTCCCTTTAGACATTAATCTTTCGACAGATAATTATTTTTCCTAAACTAATATATCCCAGGAATCTGACATTTCATTTGTACTCCAATGCATGACTGATTTTATCAATTTACTTTCGTTTTCCCCTTTGTTAGACAGGCAGAAAACAGGTTTGAGTAAACAAACAAAAAAGGTACTGTACACATTTCGCGAAAGGGTGTGATATATCCTTCAACTGTAACAGTATCTAGTGCTTCTAAAAATCTTTTCACACTTATCTGAGCACTAATGTCGTTTCCTGGCTTTGTCTCTCACTACTTTTTTTAGTACTTTCAATTTTGTTTACACTTTCAATTTTATTATTATTTTTTCTCTGTGCCTACTCACCCACAAGAACAATTTTTGGATGCTTGAGAAAGAGAACTCGAGGACCTCTTTCTAAGCTTCTTATCATTAATCTTGTTATTCTTTAGTTTCAAAAATATATTTCTGTAACTGCATTGTCTTCTTTTTTCTTTTTTTCCCCTGGTACTAGGCCAAAATTTAAATCGTTCCCATTTTAATATTGCAATGATTCTTTCACTGAGGTATTAAAAATAAAAGGAAGATTTTTTTTTTTCATTTGATGATACAAAATATTTGTCGAGCATGATTTTATTTTTAATTAGTGTCGAATAAAAATATTATTGGCAACTATCCCTTTTCATTTCGAGACACAGTAGTAATGAGAACAACACCTGCATCCCCCTCTTGTAAATTTCACAAGCTGACTAGTGGAATTTCAATTCTTTGATACAACGGGTCTTCAGAGGAGAGAGTGAATATTAACATCGCCTTATTCAGCTAAACAAGGGATTTTTGCGATGGACCTCGTAATCTTGAACCATGGTCAAGTGATGAAGACCGACACCTGAGCTGGCACCCCCTCTCCTAACTTCTACACCACCCCAACGGGAGGACGTTTGAACTCCGTCCGATTTAACGTGCATCGCTCCCCATCACGGCGCGTCTTTAGTAATACTGAGCTAGAACTCATGACATGCCTGCCATGATCCGATACCTTAACGACTGGGCTACCACAGCCCCGTCCTCTTGTTGGTGTGGTATTTAGGAGAGGGGGTGTGCCAGCTCAGGTGTCGTCCTCGTCACTTGACCATGATTCAAAATTACGAGGTTCGTCGCCGAAAGCCCTCGTGTAGCTAAACAGTGCGACGTTAATATTCACTCACTTCACACTACGCTAACGTGAAGACTTTGAGCCTCGACAGATTTTACGAGCATCAGCGCCTCTACATGGCGAATCTTCAAAGGCACCAGGATTCGCGTACGGATCACGTGGCCGCGGTAGCCGAGTGGTACAGGTATCGGATCGTGGCTTGCTTTGTCACGAGTTCGAGCACAGTACCACTAAAGACCCGCCGTGTAGGGCAGCGATGCAAGTTAAATCTGTCGAAAGCTCAAACGTCCTCCCGTTGGTGTGGCAGTTAGGAGAGGGGGTGCCAGATCAGGTGTCGTCCACGTCACTTGACCATGGTTCAAAATTACGTGGTCCATCGTCAAAAGCCCTCGTGTAGCTGAACAGTGAGACGTTAATATTCATTCAATCAATCGTACCGATCACGATTTCGTCACCATGACTATCCGATTACCCCGACCACTATTATTATTTCGAATCATTTTTGAGTAGATAATCATAATTTGGTTTGCCAAGCAATCAATATTAATTTCTTTTCCCCAGAAATAAAACAAAAACGATTTAATGAAAACTATAAATGTTGTTTCTTAGAATACTTACCGAGAAAGAATTAATTATTCAATAGCATTTGTTTATTTAAAGCAGCAATTAACCATGAACTACTGACGAGCGAACTCATTTCGAACTCAAATCAGACGACGTACAAGACACCTGGAGCTAGTACTTCTTTCCCTAACTTCTTAACCACTCGCATAAAAAAAAATTAAGCAAATTAGCTCCTTTGGGGATAGGGGGAGGGGGGTGAGAACACGTGCCGTTCCCAATCCGCCCATGACACCCAATTGAATACGCGTGTCTGAAATAACTGTGCGCGAGTCTGGGGCGATCAATAAATTGGAGAACTTTCTCCCGGCGAAAGTTCGAAACAAAGTTGTGTGGAATGTCGCGGAGAGGGAGAGAATGTTATTGAAGGGCTTCCATTTCATTCGTTCTCTGCAGGGCAGAATTATCCGATTCCAAATGAACAACGAAATCTCGCGTTAATGGTTCTAACCATAATTTCTTTTGCAGCACACCCAAGAATTTTAAAAAAATTAAGACTTAAAATTTGTTTAGGTATGAAGCAACCGAAGAAAAAAACGACAGAGAAATGAAGTCATTGGTAAGAAAACAATTGCATAAAATTTAAGAGTTTAGGTTTGATAACATGAATTTATGGGGAAAACTTATTACATAAAGATACATTAAACTTTTATAATTTTTTTCTTCCTATTTGATTTTGTTAATTAATGTGTCATCCAAACGGGATAGTGGTTAGTAATTGCTCCGCTGAAGGGTTCGGATTTGAATTCTGGAGAAGGTATGGGTGTTTGTAAATGTGTAGTACCTGTGAAACATGTGAATACTCTACGTCGTCGAACGGAAAGCCCTCTCGAGAGGTTGGTAGAGTAAGAGGCAGTGGCGTAACGGAGAACATTTGAGCCCTCTGCGAAGTCAGGTTTTGGGCCTCCAAAGGGAGTTGGATTTTACAAAGGGTTAGATACTTGGCGGCAGTCAAGCTTTGAACCCCCCCCCCCGCCATGCGGGGGTGTACGTTACGCCACTGGTAAGAGACGTACGAGACCCCTGCCAACCTCTAACTCCCGTACACCCCCGGACTTGTCACCCTCAAAATTGGAATAGAACGAAGCGAAATTGTATTGTCACACCTGCATGCTGCGTCTAACAGCATACGAAATCTAGCCCCCTTGACACAATGAATTTCATGGGCCTCGATCTAATCATATTGTCGATCGGGAGGGATTAGTAACAACAGATTAAAGTTATATTTTGTGACTGCGTATTAGGTTATATATTGCAACGAAATGCATAATTTTAAACCACTGTAGAAACGGAAAATGTGACATAAGCTGGCACAGAGGAATTCAACATCTGAGAGCAACGACTCTGAGAACTATTCGGATTTAACACGCCTTCACTATTATTAATAACAACACAGTAACATGTTATCACCAGTGCGCACACAAGGAGGGGAGAGCCTCGGCTCCGAACCTCCCTCAAAGCCCTCGATTTGTTTCCCGATTGATTATAATCCTATGTATATAGTACGTAAAAAATTATTATTAAGAATTAATTTTATTAAGTAATGCTAATTATTCATTCAATAATTAATTTTTCATTGTTTTTTGTTCTCGAAAATCGACAAAATCAAAAGAAAATGTTGGGCAACGTATTGGAGCATGATACGAGAATAGAGGACTTTCGACCGTGATCCCCCCCTCCCTGAAAAATTTCTCTGTACGCTACTGGTTATGAACAATATCAAAATGATTGTTGGAGTTATTTGGTTTTATGGATTGATTTGTACTGAGCAGTACGAGGACTCCTGGCGACATATTTTTGAGCCACAGTAAAGTGATGAGAAAGATACCCGTGTGTGTGTGTGTGAATTGCGCGCGCTGTACCCCTTCCAACGTAGTTACAATAAAGTTTTGTTACATAAGAGCTATTGACAAAAATCATAATGCTGAAACAATTCAAAACACAACGAATTTTGAATGATAACTTACTCTTAACTCCTACCTTACAGCACGCTGATTGAAATGTCAGGTTGAACTTATCGAGAAAAAGCTTCCACTATTTTACATTTGAGGTCCAATGAACACTGGTGCTCCGTGAAGCCAATTCAAGTGTTCCGCATAAAATGAAATACACAATTATTGCAAAATAACAATCTATGCAATGATCAGTGACGTAACGTACATCCCCGCTACCCCGCATTCCGGGGTGAGGGCAGGATTTCAGGAGGCCCAAAGCCTGATTGACGTTAACTGAGCCCTTTGTAGGATCCGGATTGGGGCCCAAAACCTAACTTTGCAGGGGGCCCTCATATTATCCGTTACGCCAATGGCAATAATAGATAATTTTGACTAACATTCATTGAATAAATTGAATGATTGTTAATTAACATAGCATTCAGAAGCGACACAAGAGCTATTGGCGACGGACTTTGTAATTATGAACCACGATCAAATAATGAAACCGACACCTGTGAACTCTGGCACACCAATATAATGGGGATCAAATTCTTTATGAGACGGGTCTTCAGTAGCACTAGGACTGGACAAAAGAAACATTAACACTCTATGCAGAAGATTCATTTTCATCACGCGTACGATGTATTTATTCAGAGACGACTTGAGGCATGGGCCACAATGGAGGCCTCGTCTCGTTCTCGATTCAGACCTAATAAGGTGATGATTCAAATAATTTCAACAGTCAAATGTTATTCCCGGTTGTAATCTCAGAAAAGCTGGAAATTTAAAAGGATATATCAACTGGCTACATGTGATGACCGTCATCTATGTAAGGGTGTAAGCCTACCATCATAGACCATTATTACTTCAGTCAAAAGGCGGCAGTCGGTCGTGGCGGTTTGTGCGATTTATCATACATATTTGTTTCTGGTTATTGTTTGTACGAGTATTTGACAACTCATGTTATATATCGTCGGCCTTATTGTAACTGATTTGATATAGGAGTGCAACGCGCGAAGCGCTTTTTGGCGCGATTCCTTAATCGCGCCAAGCAGCGGTTGTTGTCGGGTTACATGAAATCAAAGATGATGTCCTAGCATTTCCCCTTTGTTTTGTCTACGCCATGCCTCAGAGCGCGCTCTGTTTTTAATTTATTCCTTTGATCAATGTAATCACTTTTTTTTATTTAATAATAAAACTAGATTTCGAAGGGAGAGGTGGTGGCTAGATTTTAACATAAAATAAATACAACAAAAAGTAATATCACAGAAAGTAGTTGCACTTCCGGATATAAATTATTTACACTATTTTAAGCGTTCATTACACAAAATTTGTAACAATATCGCCCGATAAAAATATCAAAGTAAACCATAGTGTAATATTATCGTCTATCTTGGCGAACATAAACAGCAACTTGACGCCTAGCCCTACTGTATCAAATTAGCTTCCCAGATGGAGTTACGCAGTCTGATAATTAGACCGACGATATGTAATGTCTGCTTTTTGGGTTCATAGGTGGGGCCTACATTTGTGTTGGGGCATACTCTTGCATAGGGGCCCAGGGCCTCAAGAAGTCTTAAAACGTTCCTGGATGTTTAGTAATTCGACAATCACATGAGAAAAATCTCCAGCATTTTTTTTTCTCTTATCACATCCTGTTTCAATTTTCGTTGAAAGCAAGTATGTCATTCGCGTATCTCTGATTCGAGAGAATCAAATTCATTCATTTCTTCATCTCCCACCTCCAGAAACTTTTTCTCGCATCTCTTGGCGTGAACCCCCTCCGCCCTACAGGTTAAGAAATCCCAGTTTAGAGTTACAAGAGGGCCATTGGCACGATCTCGTAGCTTTGATTCCCTGCCAAGAAACGAAACATTCATCTGAGTGATTCCTGCTGTATTTTGGTTAGACGTTGATTGAGTGATTGCTTAATTAGTGATGTGTGTTTTGTTGTTTTGTTATTAAATTAACATCGGACTTATAAGCAATACGAGAGCTACTTTCAACAGATCTCGAAATTTTGAGCCATGGTCACGTAACGAGAAAGACATCTCACTCCCCAAACTTTCATACCACGCAAATATGAGGATTTGCAGGTACAACATGCATTAGTTCCTCTACACGGTGGGTCTTCAACGGCAACTGAACTCGGACCAGTGGCGTAACGTACACCCCCGTACATCGCGGGGGGACCCATGGTTTTAAGGGGCCCCAAACCTGACTGACACCAAGTACTTACCCTTTGTAATATCCGGCTTAGGGCCCAAAACCTGATTTTGCAGGGGGGAGGGCTAAGATTCTCCGTTACGCCACTGCCTCGAAACCATGACTTCATAGAAACTACACTAGACACGAGTTCACGACTTGACACAGAAGACATTTTGACTTGAGTGAGAGTTTATTAACATCACATTACAAAGAAACACAAGAACTATTGGCGATATACCTCGGATTTTGAGCCACGAACAAGTGACGAGAGCGACACCTGAGCTGGTACCCCCTCTCCTAACCACCACGCCACGCCATAGGATTTTGAAATCCGACAAATGTAACGTGCATCAGGCCCAGTACACGACGAGTCTTTACTGGTACTAGGGCTTAAACTCACATGGCAGGCCGGCCAGAAGTTACTGACCATGACCACTAGGTAACTTGAGACCACTTCTGGTGAAGACTGGATCGGGGGAACCAACATGTATTTACGATTAATTTGAAATATTTTAAAATTTTGATATAAATATATTTTATTAAGTAATCTGTAAAAATTACTTTACTAAAATGTATCAAATTGAAACTCGTTAATTTAATATTTTTTTCAAGCTGTGTAAATAAAAGTAACTTTATTTGCTTGATTATTCAAACTGCGTCCTGACCAGTGGCGATTTAAGCTCATTTCAGGCCCTAGGAGCGGAAGATCTATAGGCTCCCTCGACACCGGCGATCGAAATTTATAACTAGCAAATCTGGTTAAGTCCAGTTTATCCGGACCCCTCAGAGTCCTTCTAGGCCCCTGGGCGCACACCCCAAGCGCCCAGTGGATAAACCGGCTCAGGCCTTGACAGTAACATTTTACGTCCTCTTTTAGACCAAGACTAGGAATGAAATTTAGTTATGTATACATATGACAGGAATTATATCATTTTTAAAAAATCAAAACAAATAAAATTTAGAATTATAGGAAACCAGCTGGTATACCCGTTCTTCGCACGGGTTAAATTGAAAAATTAACCCTCTAAGCGGATAGCACGGAAAATTCCGTCAGTGTAAAGATGCTTCGAAAATGCACTGCACAGATTTTTCTGCCTTCAAGTAACGTTTTCAAAAGCGGATTAGCCGCACTTTTCTGAGAGAAATCCTTTCCCCCTTTTAAAGGTTTAACATCTTGAAAGGTCATAAAATTGTCCCCTTTCGACCTCCCAAGTTTTAAAAGGGGGAAAGAATTGAAGTCTGTTGCATTTTTGAAGAGAATAGCAAAATAAGAGTAAAACGCTTTCGGAATAACTTTTCAGGAGGAAGGTAACCACTTAGAGGGTTAAACAATAAAGATTGAAGGATAAAGTTTTTAATGAGTTAATTTTACGTGAATAAATGCAAATTAAACAAAAAAAAAAGAAGAAAAAAGCTTTTTGCATATCTCAGCTGAATAAAAAGGATTTTTTTTATCTATAGCTCTCTCTATCTGTAACTCTCTTGCGGGTAGAGTTTTGAAAACACCTTCCTAAGCTGATCTCTGCTCAGCAAAAGTAACACATTGTTACAAATTTTGTGTAATGAACGCTTAAAGTAATGTAAATAATTTATATCTGGAAGTGTAATACATTAATATTACTTTCTGTTGTATTTATTTTATGTTAAAATCTTGCCACCACCTCTCCCTTCGAAATCTAGTTTTATTATGAAATAAAAAAAAAGTGATTACACTGATCACAGGAATAAATCAAAAGCGAACGGAGACTGAGGCATGGCATAGACAAAACAAAAGGGAAAGTTTTGTTTAACACAAAAAAGATAGATACATGCTGTCGCGGGCTTTTTTTGCAAATGACAGAATTTTTTTCCTTTCTTGATAATTATCGTTATATTTTGGAAACTTCACACAATATCTTTATAAATTATAGCCTATGTGTTATTCTGATGTATAAGTTTTATTACTGTAAAGTTTCATTAAAATACATTCAGTAGTTTTTCCGTGAAAGAGTAACAAACATCCATACACACTTTCGCGTTTATAGAGAGATGGATTTTTGTTATAACAAGGAAACAAAAAACTCTTCTTGTGAGATTCGAAAGACTTGTTCTCTGTAACACACACGAAACATTTTTATCCAGCAAATGATTATTATAAAGAAACTGAGAAGAAAAGAAACACGAGACTTTCCGTACTTCAGAGAAACAAACCAAATAAGGATCCCGAATTCGATATAATACCTTCCCTGGAATTAATTGAAATCATATTATCCGAATATCATATCGATTTTCCAACAAACGCGACAAGGGTCTTTTCGCTCGCGCTGGCAAGGCAAAATGCCAATTTGGCGATCGCGCAGAAAATAATACTGCTAATGGTATAAGTATCGCATTTGATTCTGATCACGATTTTCTGTGTAGGTGATTTTCTTGGCGTGGACAAAAAAAAAAAAAGGTTCTGGCGATAATTTGAAACGCATCATTGCGTAAAAGTTGGAGTATATTAATCTTTTATTCATTTATTTCGTCTTTCATTCATTAAGTAGATAACTCAAAAATGAGATATACTTCATAATGCGTTTTACATAATTTTCCATTGATTAGCAACAATTTTATTTATTAAAAAACATAAATCGAGATCTGATATATCCAATAATGGATTACACTGAAAATCTGGATGAAACACGTAACGCGTATTTTAGATTTTAAGAAAAAGAACAGAATTAGTTTAAAAGTGAAATATATAAGATATATGTAGTGAGCTGAATCGTTATAAAATAGGATGAATTATGCTCTGTATAAATACAATATACAGCACTATTTTCTCAGAACTGCATGTACGGTTCAAGGGTAGAGTCGTTAACTCTTTATCCAGCGTAGATTATTTTTTAAAAACTATAATGGATGTGATATTATGTTACCCATTATCAGTGGCGTAAACGTGAAATCTGTCGAGAGCTCAAACGTCCTCCCGTTGGTGTAGAGTGGTAGTTAAGAGAGGGGGCTCAGGTGTCGTCTTCGTCACTTGACCATGGTTCAAAATTCCTAGATCCGTCGCCAAAGGCCCTCGTGTAGCTGAACATATTCATCAGTACACTCACACATGAGTAGCGTAACAGATAATTTTAGGGCCCCTGCAAAGTCAGGTTTTGAGCCCAAGCCCAAATACGTACTTGGCGTCAGTCAGGCTTTGGACAACCCTAGAACCCTGCCCACCTCGCGATATGGAGGTGTGTGTGTACTTTACGCCATTCCTCATTATCTTGCTCCAATAATGAGAAAAATGTAATGGGTTATCGTGAACCAGGACTGGAAGTGCATCATCCCCTTTACACAACGGGTCTTTGGTAACACCACGAATCGACAACGCTGGCGACGAGTTCATGACCATGACCTCTAAGTTAGCGCGGCCTTCACGGCCTAAGAATCTGAATCAAAGACTCGACCAGAGCACGACTGATTGTTAGACTTGACCATTTGGATATTGTGGGTGAGTGAGTGAATATTGACGTCGCACTATTCAGCTACTCGAGGGCTTTTGGCGACGGTCCTAGTAATTCTGAACCATGGTCAAGCGACGAGGATGACATCTGAGCTGGCACCTCCCTCTCCTAACTTTCAGACCCCATCAACGGGAGGACGATTGAGCCTCGATATATTTTATGCATCGGCCTCCTGCACACGGCTCGAAATGATACGCCGGCCACGAGTCCGTTACCTTGACCACTAGGCTACCACGGCCTCTTGGATATTGTGGACCTTGGGTGGAGGAACTGATCAAAATTTTAATTAAAATAAATCAAAGTATTCATTATTAAGGTGACCATTTTTTTAACATTGAAAAGGAGGACGAAAAATTTAAGAAATAATGACAACTTAAATATATGAAACGTTTTATTAATTCAAACAAAAATACGCTCATTACGCTTACACTCTTCATAATTATTATCTTAAAAGAGTATTTATCCATTGAATTTTTTTTGTCAACATATTAATTTCTAATATATTGAGAAGTTCGCGCAAAAAATACCCTTCATACTGAATTTTACAGTGAGCACTGTAGCTAAAATATTAACATTAAATTGTGTGTGTGTGTGATTTCTCACTAGTCACTTCACAAATATCATTACCAACTGGAAAAAAACCCTTCAGCAGCTGCATTAGTTACAGGGCAGCAAAACGCAAATTCAACAAGAATAATTACATTTTTTTATGGTGTGTGTTAATTTTTGAAATGGTTAAGTAATTTCACCCATATTTTACCAATTTCTCAGCATGTTGATTTTCCAATTGTTCTAATTTATTAGAATTTAAATATACATTCAGTCTTCTTTCTACTACAGACAATTGTCATCGATTTTAATATCAGACATTTCTTTCGATAAAAACTCAAAGTAATTTTCTATATCTGCCCACTTTACTTGAGACCAAGTCAAAAAGTACCATTGAAAACTGTTATTTCCAGTGATATTTGTTTCAGACCATTCTTCGACATTTTGGAAACATGTCTGGTTCATCTCTGAATACAGAGATTAACAGATCAGTTTTAAAATATTAAAAAGGATGACACTTTTCGAAGGACAGAACCTATAAAAGGAGGATGGTTGGTCACCTTATCATTATAGATCTTTTGAAACGGTTTAGAGTGGATTCTAAGGATAATAAACTAATGATAAGCTTTATTTCTGTCGTTTTCACCCTCAAAACAGTGGCATAAATAAACAATTAATAGGTAATTCATATAAAGGTTATCCTCACTGCAGCAACACGTGAGGAATTTCTAACCCAATCGTATTTATTTCACACGGTGGTTTTATGCGGAAACGAGACCTTGAAATAGAAAACCTCCTGTGTGAGGACTCATGAACCAATGCAATGCAAATTGAGCAACTGTGAACTCGGTACCATTCGTATTTCTCTTTCAGATATTTCTTCTTAATATTTCACAACTCTCAATCCATCAAAAGGACAGGGAAAAAATATTAAAGAAAAAAAAATTGTAGAGATATTGATTTTTATAAATCAAATGGAGCAAAGGAAAAATTCTTCCCAGACATTTTTTTATCAGCGTCTAGTCATAAAAGTTGGATGAGGTGAAATCATTACGTCAGGTTTCATTTACGAAATAACACTGCTACAGCTTCAGTAAAAAAAAAAAAAAATAATATTTGCTTTAATCTAAGAAGCAGTACAATTGCATGATCAACCTTATTTTTTTTTATATATCCCTCTAAAAATTTTGCATTGCAATCTTTTATTTAAATTTGTATTAGGTTAATATAATTCTTTACTAAAATGGGATTAATAGTTATATTTATTGAGAATTTGAACAAATTCAACAAATATTTGACTAGTAACGCGCCTACAGTGCCGCATACAACGCGGGGTCCCCGGGTCGAGACCCCCCAAAGCCCTTGAATTTTTTTCTGATTGATTATAATCCTAAGTATATAGTACGCAAAATTTAATCAATAGTTATTAAAAATTAATTTTATTAATTAATGCTAATTATTCATTCAATAAAAAATTTCTACCTGTTTTTTGTTCCCGAAAATCGACAAAATCAAAAGAATGTTAGGCAGCGTATTGAAGCATGAAACGAGAATAGTGGACTTTCGAGCCCCCCTTTCCCTTTGAAAAAACTACTATGTGCGCAACTGCGCGCCTAACATTTACGTTTTCAATTTTACTTCCTTTTAAGGTCAAAAATCCAAAGGGAAAATACTATTTTTATTTACAATATTTAAAAAAAATTAATATTTTTACTAATATATATTATTTTTAATGAAGAAAAATAACAATGCGTCTTAAACTAGCCAATTTTTTTCAAATTGTTTTAATTTCTAATATAGTTTCTACTTCCATATTTAAATCTAAATAATGACACATACTAATTAAATATTGTTGCTTTCGATGAACTAAATGGTTTACTCTAATTTTTCATCAACGTCATTGAACTAAATCAGCTGTAACCTCCACTCTGAATGAAGTAATAAATAAGTAATTTTCTCGACAAAAAATTCTCCTTTATACCTCAATTATTTTCCTACAGTTCGCTAATGAATGCGCACGCAGAGATTGTTGCTTACGGAAATTGTAAAATACTTCGGACACGTTGCGTTGTGTTTCACAACACTAAATCTTGCTTCAAATTTAAAACGAACCAAAATAAATAAAAGGAAGCTTACACAAAAAGGTTCAAAGAAAATAACGCACAGTTTTAAGTGACCATGAAGGACAGGATTAGGTTATACAGAAATATTAAGCGGTAGCGCTGAGAATTTAACGTTTCTGATTTTTTAAAAAAAATTCATTCAAAAGTGTATTTTTTCATTACTTTTTGTGGAAGTAACAGAAATGGACGAATATCAAATTGTTAATCAAAAATGAAATAGCCGATTGTTTGGAAAACTTTCTGGTTCATCAGATGTTCTTTATTCTTAGAAATCATGAATGCAATAATCAGAAACAGCGTAGATTTCAATATTAAAAATATTGGGAAATATATTAATACATAGAACAACATTTTGGTAAAAAGTTTTCGGATCACAAGAATTTCTTTATCATTCCGAAACCGGTATACGAAACAATATAGTTCTTTTTGGAGTTGAAACGTGCCAATTGTTTAAAAACGAAAAATTATCCTAGTATTTAGAACCTGATTTTTTTAAAAAAAATATTATAATACACACTGAATAATGTATTTTAATTTAAACTGTGGCTAAGTCTCGAGCTTATAAACTTTATATTTGAGAATACACCATACATAAGCATTAAAATAATCGAGTGTCCAAATAAAAATTGTTAAAAAAAAGTTTGCCTCAATAGTTTCCCAACTATAAAAATAAGAAAAAAACACGATAATTCACACAGTAAATGTAGATTATAAATTAAAATAATAATATACGGCAACCAAAACAATCGGCGAATGTTTTTCGAACCCGAGTAAACTAATATTTATTCTTGGCAAATGCATAGAATAAACACATTTATGATTAAAGCCTTAATTGCACCATAAAACTTTTACGGTTATCTTTCCGTGTTAACACTGGCAATTATGTTTCGAAGTAAATTCGCCAAGTATCGATATTTACTTCACTATAATAAAAGTTTAGAAGAAAAACACTGCACACACAAGTGATTCACCATTTGTTAATTTTATAATGTTCTTTTTATGTATTCAGTTCGTTTAATTCAAAATAAAGAGAAAAAAAGGGAATAAAAGAATGAAACGTAATTTCTTGAAAGATAAAAAAGTTCCATCTTAAATTATAAGATTTATTTTGTATTTCCTATAAATTTGATTCCATATCTATTAAAATATTTCCCCGTGTAATTTCGTAATATTACTTCAGATATAAAAAATAACTCAATTCGGATAACAAAACTAAAATTCAAAAGATAAAAGTAAATAAAAATTCCTTGAAATACCAAAGAGATTCTAGTACCAGGAAATAAAAAAAATGTTACAGCGGAAACACATTAATAATGTTGATTGCATCGGCAGACGATTGTTTACTTTAATGATTTTTTTGACTTAATTACGTTTTCCTCAAGTGTTCCAGATATAACTTTTTATTTTCCAAGGAGCTCCCCCCCTCCACTTCCAAAAAAATAGTAAAACACATACATAGTAATAGCGTAAACTACATATATTTATATTTTATAATCATTTTCGAATTATAATGTTGTTTAGAAAATTTAATTTAATAAAATGTTCGAAAATGTGTTAGTTTTTGTTTCAAATACTGAATTTTTTCATCACTTCCGAACATTAAAAGAAAGTATATATGTCGCAGGAAAATGATGAAATTGAAGAGACATTATTTTAACATCTACCGTCAAGTGATCATCTCCCTAAGGGATTTGATGAAATTCCTAATTTCTCTCATTTCCCTGCGACATATATTTTGGAGAAAGTCTTGTACTCTTTTCTTTTCAAACGCTTTTATTTACATTGCTTCCCCCCCTCTCCACATCCTTAAAAGACAGCATACACTTTATTTTTACATAGCTTTCTTCTTAAAGGGTGTAAATCGCAATTCGCTAATAATAAGCGATTAATTTTATTTTGGTTGACATTTCGGGTTTTATAATTAAACAAACGTTTTAAAAATGACGTCGAACTTTGTCTTTTTTTTATTGTTCTTGAACTTTTAAAATTTCTCAGTCATAGTTTACTTTTCCAATACGTGTTACTTCAGTTTTCAATCACCAGTATCTTTAAAAAGTGAAACTAAGATCATATAGTTTTTATTTTACAAGTATATGTCATTTATTTTTAAACGTTGCATATTCTTTTTCGTATTTTTACGAATAAAAAAAAAAATTACAAAATAAAGGAAGCTTGTGAGAAACATGTTATTAAGAATAGCTGAAACAAACAAGTTTGATTTGTTATTCGACTACAGGAATAGAAACAAGCATCGAATTTTATTAAAAGAAAAAAAAGACACAAATAAAGACATAAAAATATTATGATAAGACAGAAATTCTTATGAAATGACTTTGAAAAACAAATGTATTACACATAAATATACCTTCTAAAAGATTCTGGTTAAGGATTTTAAAAATTAAAAATTTAAAAAAGAGAGAGAGGTTAGAATAAAGTTGGAGATCAGATTAGTTTCCAAGTAAATTTAAAAATAAATTTTAAAGAAATGAATGAACTTTTTTTTTCTTGAAAAGGATGGTGCAAAAATCCCTTTCAAAAAATGAACATTTGTAAAGAATTTTTCATCGTAAATTGAAACATTAACTTGCAGTACTTACAAAATATTTTTAAAAAATTAAAGCATTCAATTAAGAATAATTTTATAGGTTATAATATTACTCTCTCTGGTCCCTTTAAATATATCACAGAATTAACTTATTTTGACAGTTACCCCTTTTGTAGCATTTCTCATTCACAATCTAACTAAGTAATGTGTTAAAACAATCCTGAATTTACTTATATATTTTTTATCAAAAAATTAAAAAGTAATTTATTCTTTAGAAAAGACAAAGTTTAATGAGAAATTAAATATCAAATAATAGTTCAAAATTAGATTTGAATAATTAGATATATCTAATTTCTGTTATATACTTTAATACTAGAAATGAAAGAACTTGGGAAAAATAATTATCTGTATAATATGATAATATGAAATGCAAATGAATTAAATTCAAATGTTTATTTTTAATTTATTTTTAATTACCTGAACAGGATTAAAATCCAATGCATGGAATACACAATGCTTTATATTTAAATTTTGTAACAAATTTTGAAATATACTTTTAAAAGTGTACAGCAAACCTAAAAATATGAAACCACACATTAGTTAACTTAGCTTTTAATATTTCTTCCACAATTTTAATTTAATTCAGATGCATGTTACTATACTCTGCTCTAGACAAATAGGACTTTTTAAAAAAATCATAATATACAAGTATTTGCTTAATAAAAGTACAAACTATACATATTTGTATACTAGAAAAGTTTTTAAAGCTATTAATAGCTTCGAAATGTACAAATTACTAAATTTTTCATTTATATTTTGTATAGATCTACAGAATCAGGAAAAATTAAACATCAGCTAACAATTATGAATTATTTAGTAAAACTTAATACCACAATTACAAAATAGCAAATTAGAATTCTTAAAATACTTTTAATACCTTACAAAAATTTCTTGAAAAACTAATTCCTTGATTTTAAATGTTTCGGACATATAGCATAAGTATGTAATATTTAATGCACGAGAAAAATATTATTATAAAAGTTCTATTTTAGATTGTGTATATATTTATATATACAACACTTTTCTTACATTTTAAACAATCTAAAATATTTTATTCTACAAAACTGATACACTATAATAGTGTATTTCTTTAGAATATAATAAATAATAATATAAAACATTTTAAGATATAAGTAGTTAATCTATAATAAACTATGTAGCAGAGATAGGAATAAAAGGAAAATTTAAAAAATATCAGAAATAAAAAACATTGTAAAAAATCTGTTTGAACATTACTTTAAAAACTAAACAGCACTAAATAAAATAATTCAGTCAACTAATATCTTAATTTTTCTAACAAAACATTGATCAAATATCTATTTTGGGTTTAAAGAAATATATTTAACAAGTTCATTAAGCAATATAATTTTGGAAATTCATATAACAAACCAAAAAATTCAACATATAAATAAAATTGAATATATTGGAACAATTCATAAAATAATGGCGAATGAAATAAACTTCTCAAAACAAAAAAAGAGTTTGATCTAACTTTTCGGACAGAACATTACAACAAATCCGACAAGGTATTATTTATTGATTATGTAAAGGTAAAACACGATCCAAGTAGGGGTTTGAAATAGGCGCGCATTCTAGCAAAATACTTCACATTGCTTTTGTCAAAGTTTCTTCTTTGAAGCTCCAAGTAGAGCTAAAAGCGAAACACGAAGTTAAAAGCAAAATTTAAAAAGAGGTGGAAGGCAGGCGAAAGTCAAAAACGATAGCTCCCAATGCAAAGTGCGAAAATAAAACTTACCTTTCCCTTGAACTGGTCCCGGTATGTTGACAGCCAAGAACTTGGATTTTCTCTTCGCTGACGGCGATTCGTGTAAGACGCTCATGCTGCAAATCAGCTTGCAATAGAACGTTTTTCTTTATATTATTTTGAACCGGTGCTGAATTGTTAGGTTTTACCGGCGGATCTGAGCACTTCAAGAAGTCAGTCTGCAAACTCAGATTGTAAATTCCTATTTTTGTATCTCGGTGCGTGCCATCCAAGGAAATATTGGATAGAAAACTGTAAGCTGCTAACCGGCGACGCGATTTTTGTCTTTTACTGACAGCGCTCATACCACAACACTACGAGCACATACACACACTTCCGTCCGTTTCTCTGCGCACGCTAAACAATGATGTTTAGTGATGAAACTGAACTGAGGAATAGGAGATTATATCCAGGGTTCCCGTCGGTTCGTAGACTCGTAACGCCATCTGGGGAGAATGATTGTAGTGATATGAAGAAAAGATCCAAGTTTTTGTCTATGAATCATAATTCTTCTGGGGATTTAGTAGAACCAGATAAAACTTATTGTGTTTTGCATAGTGAAATGTTGCGAAATATACGTCATCGTACTTTTTAAATAATATGGAGAGAAAAGTCCATTTGTATAAAGACGCTTCATTTGTAGATTTATCGAACTTCATTGTAAGATTTAATAGTCGAAATAAAATCTCAAAATGGAAGAAAAATTTCAATACACGTTTAGTAGTAATAAGTAGACTTCATAAAGGCACTGTTGTTTTTTTTTTTTATCTGAAAAACACTATTATTTCTGGGTTTTTTTATTTACTTTTTTGAAAAAATGTTAAAAATTCAGACAAAAAAGTTTGATTTTAAATCAAAAGTATATAATAAAGTTCACTCATTAGGTAAACATGCTATGAAGAAAACATTAATTTAGTTTAACAAAAGAAAAAAAAAGCAAACAAAAAAAATAAAGAAAGGGGGTGGGGTGGAGAATTCTCACGACATTTATTAAATTGTAAAGAAATCTTCACTCATAAAATTTGAAAAAAGAAACAACCCCTAAATCTACCGTATTAACATTAAAATCGATAATGCAAATCTTATTTCAATGATACATAAGTACCGTAAAATACGGCGTATAACGCGCAATTTAAGCACACAAAAAAATGATCGATATTTGCGGTTGCGCGTTATACGCTGGGTATACAAATGAAAGCTTAAAAAATATAAAAAAAAATTGCGCATAAAAAAATTAAGACTTCTAAATGGGTTGAAATACTGTTTATTTAAAAGAAAAGACATTCTTTATGAACTTAAAGAGTTGCAGTTCTAGAAGTATACTCTTTTTTTCTAAAGCTTGGAATTATACCTCGAACAAATAACTTCAAAACATATGAGCATCGCGATGGTTCATTTCAGATTTCTTCGTAAAAAAAGGGGGTGGCGGTTATACGGCGAATATACCTCAAAATTAAAAATCGCAGCTTGAAAGTATAGGTCGCGTTATACGCCGGATTTTACGGTATATATATAAATATATATATATATTTAATTAAAAAATATTATTTCTTCATTTACCTGATTAGAACTTTAAATTAGTATGAGAGAGAGTTAATGAGTTTATTAAAAAAAATTATAGTTTAAAAAAACTAAAAAACACGCTTTTATGCTTAATTGAACTAAAAAGTAAAAAAATAATTTTTAAAATAAGAATAAAATTAAAGAGAAAATTAATGTCATTGGGGTAAAAGCGTGGGGTGCTCTTTTTCAATTGTTATAAATTTTTACTAGTTCTATTCCGAAATGCTGAGTTAATGTAAAAATGTAGTACAAAGCACCCCACGCTTTTACCACAATGACATTAATTTTCTCGTTAATCATTTTATTCTTATGTTAAGAATTATTTTTTTTACTTTTTACATAAAAACACGTTTTTTAAACTATGATTTATTTTTCATTTTTTTTTAGTTCGATCTAAATAAAAGCATGCATTTGTTGTTGTTACTATTGCCACCTGATCGACAAAGGCCAGATCACGGCCCTCGAAATTCGTCATGGCAAAGGGATAAGTGACACCTGTCGTTGGCCATAGCTTTGAGCACCATACACACATGTGTCAGAACGAATTATCTCGGTTTCACCCTAATTTTGTGGGAGAACACCCAGAGGGTGGTCAGGGGTTCCCACCTCTTTTCCCCTTCCACCAAACTCACGAGAAGACTTGCGGTTCGACGGCCTTTTAAAGTAGCCCCATTCTGCGAAGGCACTATACATGTACAAACATCTATGTCTTCTCCGGGATTCGAACCCCGCCCCAATAGCACAGCAGTCAGCGTCACTAACCACTATACCGGATTGCCGACAAAATGCGGCTTTAATGTTATAAAGTGCACATATTACCAATATACGTATTGTATTTTGCATATGACAAGCCCATGGAAGTCTCTAGTAATTACTGAACTTGCTTTTAATTTAGTATTGATAAATCAATTATTAAATACTTTTTGTCTCGCACTGATAACATTTATAAGTATCTTATATTAGTGTGAATATGTATTTTATTTTTTATCATGTCAGAATGTTTTTTGTTTTGCACCTTTTGCGCGATAAATTAATAATTATTTTAAATGTTTTATTATATCGACTTTTCGATGTTTCGATTTAAGTCAATTCTTACTTAGATCAAAGAAAAATTTTATTTTAGCTACTTTTTATTAAATAGTTGCAATTATACATATACAATTACATATGACAGAATCACAATATTAAGTGGTAATTAATTATCATTAAAGTATCGTATGTCATCCCAAACAATCGTGTAAATAAAATTTCAGTTCAACTGAATGCTTTAAAACGTGAGAAAAAAACCTTTACAAGTTTTGACACAAGTCGCCAAAAGGGTCGCTATGTCGCCAAAAATGATGCCGACGTGTATGTATTTGTAATTCTTTAAATAATTAGTTTTAATCAATTAATTTTTATTAATTATAATTAAATTATTGTATTGTCATACAAAATAAACATGTATATAAAATTTCAGCTCAATTGAGAGCTTTAAAATGTATTTTATTAACGATTGAAAATTCCACCAAGATAAAAAATAAATAAATATATAGAGATTGTGAGCTAATAGTAGGAATAGAAAAAGCGTGTTAATAACAAACGCTGTGTCTCAATCGTTCTCAACTTTAAAAGTGATCGCGGAAGATCCTAGAGGTTAAGGTCACGAACTCGTGATCCTCATGTCATGAACGAGCCCCTGTACCACTGCCTTGTAGAAGGGCCTAGGTACGTTAAATCTGTTGAGGCTCACAGTTCTCCCTTGGCGAGGTGTGGTAGATTGGAGAGGGTGATATCCGCTCAGGTCTCGTCCTCGTTACTTACTCACAAAATTACGAAGTCCGTAACGAGTAACCCCCTGTCGCTTTACAGTGTGACGTTACAAAACACCCTTCAATGCTATCCCAATATAAAGGGTGTTTTTTTAGAGGTATAGAACTTTAAATTGCAATAAAACAAGGATGTATTATTCGATTGACATGAATTTTTTTTTTATTCCAAAGATAATCTTGTGGCATTACATTTTAAATATGATCAATCAAGGCGTAGATTCGTCGAATGGGCCCAAAACGAGATTGCCGTTGTTCCCGATTTTCATAAACGAATTTTGTTAAGCGATGAAGCGCACTTCTGGTTGAATGGCTACGTCAACAAACAAAACTGCCGCATTTGGAGTGAAACTAATCCACAAGTGTATGTCGAAACTCCGTTACATCCAGAAAAACTGACTGTTTGGTGCGCTTTATGGGCTGGTGGAATCATTGGTCCGTACTTCTTCAAAAACGATGAAGGCCACAACGTTACAGTCAATGGTGATCGGTATAGAGCCATGATTACTAACTTTTTCATTCCTGAATTGAACAATCATGATGTCCAGGAGCTGTGGTTCCAACAAGACGGCGCAACATGTCACACAGCTCGTGCCACAATCGATTTATTGAAAGACACGTTTGGTGACCGCCTAATTTCACGTTTTGGACCTGTGAATTGGCCTCCAAGATCTTGTGATTTAACACCGCTAGACTATTTTCTGTGGGGCTATGTAAAGTCATTGGTCTATGCGGATAAGCCACAAACGCTTGACCATTTGGAAGACAACATTCGCCGTGTTATTGCCGATATACGGCCACAAATGTTGGAAAAAGTCATCGAAAATTGGACTTCCAGATTGGACTACATCCGAGCCAGCCGTGGCAGTCCTATGCCAGAAATCATATTTAAAATGTAATGCCACAAGATTATCTTTCGAATAAAAAAAATTCATGTCAATCGAATAATACATCGTTGTTTTATTGCAATTTAAAGATCTATACCTCTAAAAAAAACACCCTTTATATGTCCTTGCATTTTTCAATTCCAACACTATTATAGCTCACAATATCTCTATATATTTATTTATTTATCCTGATGGAATTTTTAATTGTTAATAAAATACATTATAAAGCGCTCAATTGAGCTGAAATTTTAAGTACATGATTATTTTGGATGACAATGCAAGAATTTAATTTTCATTAACAAAAATTAATTGATTAAAACTAATTATTCAAAGAATTACAAATACAGCTACGTTAGCATCCTTTTTGGCGACTTGTGTCAAAACTTGAAAAGGATTTTTTTCTCACATTTTAAAGCGCTCATTTGAGCTGAAATTTTCTCTACACTATTGTTTTGGATGACAATACGATACTTTAATAATAATTAATAAAAATTAATTACCACTTAATGCTGTGATTCTGTCATTTGTATATACATATTCATATTAATTGTAACTATTTAATAAAAAGTAGCTAAAATAAAATTTTTCTTTGTTAATCTAAGTAGGAATTGACTTAAAAATACATATTTTTTACTTGTGTGTGTTAAAAATTATTTTACCGAGGTTTCTATCCCATGGTAGTTGGTTTGGTCGATTAGTTTAGTATTAATACCGTATTTTCAAGGCAAAACGAGGGCTTATGGAGAGGAACCTCGTAATTTTGAATTTGTTCAAGTGATGAGGGTGCTTTCTTCTCTAAACTTCCACTCCACACATACGTGAGGACTTCGAAGCTCGACAGATTTAAGGCGTATCTCTCTCTCAGCCTCATCTATGCGGTTGATCTTAAGTGGCATTAGTATTCGAATCCAAGTCTAGAGAAAAACAACTCCACTCCCAAATCAACGACTATAAACTCAAAGCTATCGCGGCCACCCCAGCAGTTCGGGATATACTGTTCTATTTTGTTCTGTTCTTCGTCTTTTACCTTTTTTTTGCAAAGATTGTTTTTTTTTGTTTTTTTTTTTAGTTGTAGAAAGTTATGAGGTCATGTTTCGTATAAAAGACGTACAATTAATAAAAATTATTCTTTAACCCCTTTATCTACCGCATTATGATTCACTAGTTTTTTTCATAAAATATTTTTTTAATCACTATATTGAAAATTAAGGGATGTACATAAACAAAATACTCAGTTTTGGGAAATTCAAGTAGTTAGAGCTAATTAATTAATTAAAGACATTTAACTGTAAAATTAATTATACACACTTAAAATAAATAGTCAAATCGTTTTCTAAGGTCTTCATTAACATACAAAAAAAATCAGACATTTACCTTTTGACGTTAACTATTTTTTCGGAACAAAAATAACAATCTTTGCAATGCTCTGAAAACGCAATTTCTGCTATAAAACTATTCGACTTCCCCGTTAAAATACTCAAAATAGAACCCCCTTGCTGCTATATATTTTCGAAGAGGGGATTTAAAAGAATATTCCTGTGAAGTATCGTCATAGTATTCGTAAAAATGGTTATTCCTTGTAATTTTAAAGTGTGAGTGGTACTTATAAGTACCATCTCGGTAGATAAAAGGTTAAATTAAATAAATTATGATTAAATACTTAAATATAACATATGCATTATAAAAATGATTTACAAATTACAAAGTAATTTTAAAAATACAGTTATCAATACAATAGCTCTAACAAAAAAGAATTCGAAATTTAGAGGCATGTACATTCCGTAACAACATACACCTTCTACGTCTATCTACTTTTTTATTGGTAAGTTCTGGTAGTTTAGAAAATATTTCCTATTGATTTTTTTTTATCTCCTATTTTGGCGGCAGTGGTGGGATTAAGCTGGTTCCTACCAGTTTAATGAAACACGATATTTAAATTATTGTTAAGTTCGGCAAACCGGTTGTTAATGTGTTGGAAATGAATATATCACTGGCTTACTAATAATTAATTTATTTGTTAAATTTCTCCCGAAAATTGTTTATATTTAAAATCACATGTCTCAACTTTATTTAATATAATAATTTTGTTTTTATTTGGTTTCTCAAAATTTGAGTAAAGAAAAGTGGCAGATTTATGTCACGTTTCATATTGACTCTTTGGTGCTAGTTTGATATCACGGGGCACGCGCCGTTGTTTATATTCGCCAAGATGGGTGATAACATTACTATATGGTTACCTTGATATTTTTGCAGTTTTTGGAATACTGCAAATTTTCAGTACTTTTCATTTGATATTCATTATTAATTTTAATATATATTACACGTAATTATTTTATTAATATATAATATAAAAATACAATTATTATTACATGTAATCATATAATATTCGTTATATTTATTACTGTTTTTTTAATATATTTATTTACAAATATTGTTCCATATGTTATTTATTTATAATTATTATTTTGTTATTAACTTATATAATTATATTAATATGTTATTTATTTATAATACTTACGTTATATGAGTATTCTTATGTATAATTTTTATATAACGTTGTTTCTAATGCCACCTGTCTGATCTAGTCAGAACGAGGCCCACGAAATTCATCTTGGCAAGGGGCTAGAAGTACGCCTGTCGTTGGCCTTGAGCACCATACAGGTGACAGTACGATTTAGCTCGGCGAAATTTGCCGAAGGGACGTTAGATGGCGACACCACCTATCTCCACCTCCACAATTTCTGCATGGAACTGAAAGGGAGGGAAATATTCTCCAGTCCCTGCGCTCGTGACTCAGCCCACAAGACTTCGGACCCACTGATTTAAAGAGCACGTACTCCGTGTGTTATTTGGTGGCATCGGGCATCGAACCCAGGCCTTCTGGTCTGGAGTCCGATGCTCTAACCACTAGGCTACCCATGGCCTATATAACATTCCAATACAATGATTATTCTTTTTTATACTTACAATTAAATTATATTACATGATTATCATTATATATAATTATTATTATTAAATCATTCTATATGAATATTATATACAATTGCTATTAAATTATATTATAAGATTATTACATACTGCATATAATATTATTAGTGCACGTTACTTTTTATTATATTATATTGATATTTATTATTTATTGACTGATCTTGGTTATATATTCTCAATCTCTTCCTATATTCTTCTTTAAAATTATATTTCAATGTATTTCAAAACAGTTCTTTAAAATTATCTTCCTGACGATTTGATACCGCTAGGTCGCCATCATGGATTCCATTACAGTGACAACACGCGCTGCCTGGCGTGATTCCTTTTTCGCGCCAAGCAGCACTTGGCGCCTTGCCCCGTGATATCAAACTAGTTCTGACTTTTTATAGAGTAAAGGCTGTAATACAGTAGAGTCCCAAAAACTCGGCACTCTCGATAACCCGACACTCTAGATAATTCGGTCCCTGGATAACTTTCAGTTTTTTATTATATACTATGTACCAGTAGCGCACACAGGAATTTTTTAAGGGGGGGAGTCCGGGGTCGAAAGTTCATTATTCCTGTATTATGATCCTTTTGATTTTGTGGATTTTCGGGAAAACACCGTAAAAAACTAATTATTGAATTAATAATTAGCATTAATTAATAAAATTAATCCTTAATAACAAATACTTAATTAAATTTTACGTACTATATACTAAGAATTATAATTAATCGGAGAAAAATCAAGGGTTTTGGGGGGTCCGGACCCCCAGGCCCCCCTTGTGTGCGCCACTGCTATGTACTCATTAATTTTCATTTTCATGTAGTAAATGCTCTCTGCCTTCATAAAGTAAATACTTTCCCTTTTTTTAAGGGTATGTGGACAGTTTATTTTCTGTTATATTCTCAAGCAAACAATACATACAAGTACAGTACAAATTTTCTAATGAAACTCTAGTACTTAATCTTTTTTTAATCCCATTCTCGATAACCCAACATTTTCATAAACTCGGCCCCTCCTCGGTGCACATAAGGCTGAGTTTTTTCGGGACTGTAATTTTAACCACCGAAACGGAATTTTGGAAAAATGTTCAAAAAAAAAAAAAAAGTCTATACTTAACACAGAATGCAAGAATGGAAGAATTTTATTTTAATTTTAAGTTTTATAGTTTTCACACTATTTTTAATTTTATAATTGTGGAACACAAAAACTCCTGAATATTTGCTTTTTATAAGTACACTCTGCATGCAATTAAGAATACTTCATACATCTTAAAATAATTTCCCTCGAACAAAAAAAATTCATGTTCGTACTACTTTCTCAAAAGGTTGAGGATTTTGTGTGTGTATGCATATATACATGTATGAATACTAAGTCTTACATTGAAATGGGGATAGAGATTACATAGGCTTTCTTGAATTATCTTTCCATTTTCATTTCTTCTCAAGCAACAAATTGATCATTGCCTTTCCAATTCCTGTTCATTATCTAATAATTTCAAGAATCAATTCCTGATTTCAATGAAATTTCTTGACTTATCCGCACAAAAAACCCCCGGATGAGAAGTATTTCAGTACCATGAACAAACTGCGTCTCTTAAAAATCCTGGCGCTAATAATCTCACAATAAGACTTAAAAATATGTGCAAAACTAGGATGGAAAAAAGAAAATATTACTGCCCGTACAGCAAAAGGGCAAATCGGTTGTGGACAGTTTTTGGTAGCCCGTACAATATACGGGAAAACCTGCTGAGGGATTATTTGTTTTAGAAACCATTTGTTTAGAAATACTTCTTATAATCAGAGTTCTCTCTAAAATTAGCATTCAAGCAGCGACTTAATGATAAAATCACTAAGTTTTATATTACTTTCTCTTTTTAACGTTTACGTTCATTTGCAAAATAATACATTTCCTGAAAATGCCCACAGAGCAAAATTTATTTGTATGGTTCGAATAATTCTGAAGTGAAAATAGTTCTTTCAAATATGTTAAAGTAAAAACATGAGTGTTGTATATAAAACAATGTCCAAAAATGTATTAAAAATATGCAAGTAAAATGTTTCAGGAAAAATAAAAATTTATCAAATTAATGACTATTTATTTTATTAGTCTATCTGTATAGGAATGAAAATCTACTCCTTCTCTCTGTGCTTAAAACTAAATACAGTAGAACGTCGTTTATCCAAACGTTAATTATTCGGAGCGTCAAATATCCGAACCAGCTTTTTCAGAGACCTTGCAGCGAAAAAACGAAGGTGTTCTATGGTACAGAGAAAACTAAGTGATTATTTTTCACAATAAAGGTAAAATTACGATATTTTGCTCCTATTTTGCTTTCTCTTCAAGCCCGTTTCCCCGCATGGGATGATTTTCAATATTCGTATAGCGTCCGGTTTCAGATACTGCATGGGTCGCATTCGGTTTTTGGTTATCCAAACAATCGCGTTTTCGAACGGTATCCGGTCCCAATTGATTACGGATAAACGACGTTCTACTGCATGACTTTCAAGAATAGTTGGTTTATAACGAAATAATGCTGAAGAGATTTACCAATAAAAAAAAAGGGACAAAAAAGAAATATTTTGCACAATGTTTCCTTGTATAAACTGAGAATTTTTAACTTTTAAAATTTTCTTTAAAGTTAAAGCATGGATTCAAGTTATACACGCGGATCCTGTAATCTAAAAAATACGTAGTTTAGAAAAAATGGTTTAAAAAAACACATGTTTTTTCTATTGGTTATGTGCAAGCGATTTTAGTCTTCAAACTTTTGTGAAATTTTTCTTCTAAAAGGGGGAAAAAAATCTCATAAATTCTTCAAAGTTAATGTCAGAATACGAGTTTCCGGATAGTTTCTAAAATAAAATTTCACTCATTGAGACATTTGAATGCATATGATCATGATGCAGCGAGTTTTTACTCTAAAGTATAAGATGTAGATCGACAATCACGCGTCGTATACAAATTTCTCTTCTCGCTCATTCCCCCCTCCCTCCAAAAGAAAGAAAGCGTCTAAGGAAGTTTGACAAACACAGATCGTAAACAAGGGATCAAATGAACAGATTAATGAGAAAAAAATGTGTTGGCTTTAGCTTGAGTTACCAGAAATTAAACTGTCGTCATTGATGTTTGGTGATTTAATTTACTGCAAATTCATTGGGAATTATTCCACGCGTTTTATACCTTTTTTGGCAACATTTTCACTCAAATGGCGACATGTTTATAAATTATAGGTTTTTTATCCAATTTGTTTTACAAAAAGGCTTAGAATTTTAGGTAAAATGGGGCCTATATTCGGAAATACCATAAAATCCGGTGAATATAAAGCGCACTTTTAACATAAAAATAAAGATCTAAATTTACGGGTACGCATTATACGCCAGGTATACAAATGATAGCTTTTAAAAAAATAAGAAAAAGTTGAGCATAAAAATAAAATTAGTCTTCTACATGTATCGAAATACTGATTCGTTGAAAGATATGATATTTCTTATAAACTTGAAGAGTTGTAGTTTTAGAAGTATACTATTTTTTTTATAAAAAAACCCTCGAATAAATGACTTAAAAACATAAGAGCATTACGCACGCACATTTCAGGTTTTCTTGTAAAAAAGGGCGTCCGTATAACGAGCACGCTCTTTTTTACAAGAAAACTTGAAATGTGCGTGCGCGTTATACGGCGAATATACCTAAAAACTAAAAAATGCAGCTTGAAAATACCAGGTGTATACATATCAAATGAGACTATTGCTAACAGATGTCGCCACGCATATATGCAAAAAATACGAAACCGTGACGCATGATTTTTTTATAGTTTGACCTTAGGTACTTATGTTTAGTTTACATTTGGACGAGTTTCAGCGCACATTGTAATTTTTTTTTACTCTGTTGAAAATGTCGAATTTTATGGCTTCCGACCACGATTTGCGGACAGCATTAATTTTTTGTTACCATCTGAACAAAAATGCTGCCGACTCGCATCAAATGCTTGTAGAAGCATAATCTGGCAATGCTTTGAGTCATGCGCAGTGCTACAGGTGGTTTGAAAAGTTTCAAAAGGGTGATTTCGATATAAGAAACGAGGAGCGTGGCAGACCAGCAAAAAAATTTGAAGATGCTGAATTGCAAGCATTACTCGATGAAGATGATGGCCAAACGCGCAAGAACATCTTGCAGAACAATTGAATATTGAACAGAGCACTGTTTCCCGTCGTCTCAAAGCAATGGACAAGATAATAAAGGTCGGTAGATGGGTACCACACGAGCTAACGGACCGTCAACAGGAAAACCGAAAAATCGTGTGCGAAATGTTGCTTGTCCGCTACAAACGCAAGTCATATCTCCATCGTATTATGACTGGCGATGAAAAGTGGATTTATTTTGAGAATCCCAAGCGTAATTGATCATATGTTGACCCCGGACAGTCGTCCAAATCGACCGCAAGACAATGCTGTGTATTTTCTGGGATAAGGAAGGACCAATCTATTATGAGCTTCTCAAACCTGGCGAAACCGTTAATACTGATCGCTACAAACAACAATTACTTAATTTGAACGATGCTATACTCGAAAAACGCGAGCAATACAAGAAACGGCAGCACAAAGTGATTTTCCGTGATGACAACGCACCTAGCCACCGTGCTAAGCCGACCAAGGACATCGTTAAGGCGCTCGGCTGGGTGCCCGTAGCGCATGCGGCTTATTCGCCAGACTTGGCTCCTTCCGATTACCCCCTATTAACGTCATTGGGACACGCACTGGCTGACCAGCGCTTCACTTTTTACAAAAACGTCAAATCTTGGCTTGATGACTGGCTGGCCTCAAAATACCGATCATTTTTTTGGCGTGGTATTCACAAATTGCCCGAAAGATGGGGGAAATGTGTAGCTAGCGATGGATATTATTTCGAATAAAGAAATATTAACAGTTTTTGCCAATTTATTGTTGTTTTTTTTAAACAATCGTCTCATTTCATTTGCATACACCTGGTATAGGCTCACGTTATACGCCGGATTTTACGGTATACAGTAGTTTATTTATTAGATAGCAGTCAATGCTTTTCATTAATATTTTTAAACTCTTAAACATAATCTAATTTTGTGTACTTTTTTTTTAAACTGCCGTAATTTGAATAAAAATTATTAATAACCTTACATTCTCTTATACTTAAAATACCTTTGGGTAGTGAACACTAAAATTATCTGAATTTTCAATTCCCTTCAATATATGGATCCACATAATAAAGGAAACCCGAATGATTCAAAACATTACAGTTGTGTATTATATTTCTATTTTTATCGACCTTCAAATATGCAAAATAGAGATAGTATAATTCCTCTCTTGATATGCAACCAGGATTCTCACACGTGACAACGCTTGGGAACTACCGGCTTTAAATGCTGTGGCTTCAAAAAGCAAAGTTCTAAATTCAGAACAGATTCAAGAAATTATAAAAATATTTATCAATAAAAGATTTAAAAAACCTTTGTACTTTTTTCCCCAAAAGTCTTAAGAATATATTATTTTGGGGAAAATTTCAGTACTTCCACTCTATCCATGTCATTATTTTTCCAAAACATGGCTACTAAAAAAGAACACTGGAAATTTAGTCGCTGTAAGCATTTTCTACATTTCTCATGACCTTGAAAGAAATGCACCAGATGTCCACGTGTGGCCGTGAGGATCACTTTTTGAAACTCAGAAAAAATTAAACAAAAATAAATGATTGCAGTAAAACTATAAGAACCGAATACGAAATATCGCTGTACAGCTGTTCAATGATGACTCATTGAAAAGTTTTCAGTCGTATCATCCATAAAGGGTTTTATGACAAAATAAATTTTATCTGGATAGAATTAATTACATTTAGAAACACGTGGGAGCAATGATGTAATAACATATATTACTTCAATTACGAACTTCGATTTTTTTAGTGTTTCTAAATGTGTATTTCGTGAAAATTATTGAAGTGATTTTTGACTATTAAATGTGGATTTAATTTAACTAATTTTGAAGAGAATTTCGTGTGTCAAACAAATTATCTAAATATAGTGTTTGGATGAAAAATTGCATTTTTTCTATTATTTAAATTGTATTTTCATTATTATTCAAGTCATATTTTCATTATTATTCAAACTGAATTTTTATTATTAATGTGCTTGATACATTTATTTATGATATATATATATATATATATATATATATATATATATATATATATATATATATATATATATATATATATATAATTTTAATTCAATTCTTATTATTATTTACAATTTCTATTTAATATGTATTTGACGTAAAATATTTAGTTTTACTGTCATGTCTTTTACCAACGCCATCTACTGTATTTATCTTTCACGTGATGGCAACAAGTTGTTTGCTTCGACTTGTTTGTGTAATACAATCTCTGTGCAATTCTCAGTTCCTCTACTGTCTCTCGTTAGGATTTGACCTCGCCGTTCGAAGCTGCTGGTCTTTGTTTATATCTTTTATATTCTAAATTAAATTTGTTGAGTTTTTAAAAGCAAGAGTCATATTTATTAGTCCCGTGGGATGGACATTTCGTATTGTATTGATTAATAAACATTTTATGAAAAGTGTTTTAGTTATTTTTGACTATTCAATATAGATTTAATTAAAATGATTTTAAAAGAGAATTTCGGCTGTCAAACATGAATTATCGAAGTATAGTATGTGTATTTGTTTTTTTTTTGTAATGCAAACTGGAAATTTGATTTTAGGAAAGGGAGAAAACAAGTCATATGTACATCACCATAGTATATCCAAGTTGGGAGTCTAAAAATGCCTATTTTTGCTACACACTATCTTGCATGATTTGATTATAAAGGGCTAGAGAGAATCTAAAATTTTTAAAAAGCTTGTGGCAACATAAAAGATTCATATGTGGTTGTCATAAATATTTCCAAATCGGGCCTTCATTATAAGAACCATTAAAAATATATGAAGCGTTATTCCCAATCGAGAGGTTTGTGGTAAGGAGAATTCTCAACCACAATTTTTTTATTTTTTTACAAACATTTTTTTTTCAAACAGTTTTAAGAGAAAATTAGATTTTATGGATTGAACTAAGTTAATTTTAAAATTGTTTTATTTTATGAAATAAAAGATTTTTTTAAACTTTGTGTACGGCACAATATATCCAACCTAGTGACGCCTTAAACCATCTTGAAGTACTGGACCCCTATACAAAAGTAGGCCCTACCTGCGACAGTACATAGAATCAGTTGTCAAATATTCGTATAAAGGTAACTCGTAACTGTGATAAACGCGCTGCCGTGTTTATTGGTGTTTGGGGGTTAGAAGCAAGATCAGCTATATATAGTCAATACAATTCTAATTTATTGTTTCTTCATTTAACTTAAGATATCCGAACACGTTCGGAACACTTTTTAACAAAATAACATATTTAAACATTATAAATGCTTTTTTAGGACTCAATACCAATAAATACTAATATTTAACTAACAATATTTAAAATAAATTGCCTAAATTTCACAGAAATCACAATTATAAGTGAAATTCTAGCAACATTTTTGTAAAACTTCAAAGCAATTAAAGAAAAAAGTAATAAACTTATATCAGTAAAAGTATTACCAAAATAATCTAGATGCATTTATCTAGAGAATGTACTAAAACTTTAATGTTTTCTTAAAATTTGAAAATTTTAGAGTTGATTGAGTAAATATAAGAAAAATCACATTCTTTAAGAGACCATTTTTAAATAACAAGCCCTAACTCAAAAATTATTCATACAATAAGCAATATTTTAGTACATTCTCTAGAAAATAGCATAAATATCAGGTTCAAAAAGTTTTATAGAAATACATTTGTAATAGTTTGAGTAATCAGACTCGCCATGATAGATTTCGAGTAATTTAAATGCCCACTTCTGGTAGATCAAAGACCCACTTCCGGTTTGTCTAACTTAATAAAACTGATTGTAGCTTGACCACTAGGTAGAGTACAAAGAAAGCAAAATATGTTTTGTAAAGCCAATAGATGGCTCTATTCAATAAAAGAGAAAATAAAAATATCTGTCTTGACCGAATTTCGTCATTTTCAACGTGTTCGGATACCTTAACAACCCAGGGTAGGAAATGCACACTTCTACTAAGTATAGAGGCAATTATACGTCAGAAAGAATACTTAATATTTAATTATAATTCAACTAACTTATTCTTTGAACGCTTTGGTTATCTACGGTTTAAATTACCGTAATACCGTTCTCAGTTGTTCGACCTCCGGTCGATATTATTCAATTCTAACTTACTGACTAAATCGTCAATTAGCAATCTTTAGACCATTCAGCAATTAATCGTCGAGTAACACTCGACTAGCTCTCAACTACTTTCCACTAACTTCGCGTACCTAAAAGTTAATGCTTAAATATAACCCTTCATTTACATAAACCATGTCTTCTTTTTCGGGAGAAAGTTTTCAATAGAACAACCTTTAAAAGAAACAGATTTACCTCAAAAGAGGATTAGGATAGACCCATTGCAGTAACAAAAATCACAATCTCACAAACCTAAGCTCAAATCGATTTGACCGATTGCTGATTTCGACTAAATGTGGTATACAGAAATAAGGCTACTCCTAGACACGGACGACGGATATGACATCATAACGCAATTTTTCATACGTGACGAAGCCCTCCCCGAACAAAATGCTTGGTTTCGTTAAATCGGGGTCCGAATGTATTCGAAATCACTTTTACTGGGTCTATCTTCCACTGTTTAGGTTATTAAAGATGACACATATGATTTGACGAGAGCTGGTGTTCTCACCGAGCGCGGATGACGTCTTCTAGTATGGTTTGAAATGATGTTGTCTTAGAAAATATCTTAATTGTTCAATAAATGAATAATGATGATTAAATGATGTCAAAATGTTCAAGAGCCTTAAATAACTCCGACGAGCTCTTCTTTTTCGATGCAGAGAAATACTTGATGCACACTTCTGTTCAAAATGTTAAAGTTCTGACTCTTAGGACAACATGTGATCTCAAACAATACATTTTTTTCAATTACTACTATTAGCTCACACTCTATTTATTTATTTATCTTCGTGTAATTTTCAGTCATTAATAAAATACATTTTAGAGCGCTCAATTGAGCTGAAATTTTATATATATGATTATTTTGGATAACAATACATTAGAAATTTTATATACATGATTATTTTGGATGACAATACAGTAATTTAATAAAAATTAATTGATTAAAACTAATTATTCAAAGAATTACAAATACAGCCAAGTTGGCATCATTTTTAGTGACTTAGCGAACATTTTGGTGACTTGTGTCAAAACATGAAAAGGTTTTTTACCCCTCACATTTTAAAGCGCTCGTTTGAGCTGCAATTTTCTATACACTATTGTTTTGGGCAAAAATACGATAACTTAATTATAATTAATTAAAAGTAATTGACTGAAACTAATTTTTTAAAGAATTACAGATACAGCCACGTTGGTTTCATTTTTAGCGACTTGGGTCAAAACTTTAAAATATCTTTTTCTCACCTCTTAAAGCACTTAGTTGAATTGAAATTTTATGTACACGATTGTTTTGGATGACAATACGATGCTTTAATGCTAATTAATAAAAATTAATTACCACTTAATGTTATGATTATGTCATATGTATATACATATTTATGTTAATTGTAGCTATGTAATAAAAAGTAGCTAAAATAAAATTTTTCTTTGATCTAAGTAGGAATTGACTTAAATTTTTTTTATATTACTTGTTTTGTATTAGCCTCCTTTGAATCGCAGCAGACCATCTCAAATTTTTGTATCAGAACTCATACCACAACTGGGCAGCATAAATTTATATGGGGCGATAGAGGGCTTTTAATGCAACGGAACACAAATTATTTCTTTTTCTCGTTCTTTTTTTAAAATCGTGCCTGAATAATTTAAAATTGATTTCCCTTTGTCCTTTGTATGACTCTCAGTTTTCTTTGATGATGAAATTTTTTATTGGTGCAAATCTCACTGTATTTTAAAGCTAATTTTATATGAAATCAAGTTTTTTTAATAGGGTCACTATATTACTAATAATAGAATGCATTATAAAATTTCAATTTAATCTTATAAATCAAATATTTACTTTTCTCAGAAATTTAGTTACATTTCGATGATTATCATTGTATTCTAGAACTCGGACTTGTTTCATCGTTTTTCATTAAAAATCGTACTAAAATTCAATTTTAGCCCATCAAAGAATGGTTTTATGGATATTTTTATTATTTCAACGAGCAGATGGCAAATTTATATCAATCACACTTTCGTACCGCTGAGTGTGATAAGTCTGTGTTTGAGAGTATTTTCCTTGATAATAACATATATAAAAGCTGAATAATGTTTGAGAAGACTGAGAAGATATTTGGAAGCAATCATCAGGCAATTTATTTTAATGTTTAACGTGACTAAGTCTCCCTTTTTTACCGTGAAGATTACATTTTTATTTTTTATTTTTATTGCATGTTAGGAAGATGTGATTAACTTTTACATTCATGTTTGGTTTCAGCTGATTTAAGCACAATTCAATGAATTAAAGTAGAATTTTCTAATTCACAGAGGACAATATTTCATAATTTTTTTAAACATTTTAAATCTTAATAAATGATAATTAAGAACTTTTTAGATAAACATGAATGTTTTTTCGAATTTCCAGTAAAATATGATTCTTGAATAGTAACCTAAGTAAAAAAAAATTGGTAGTGACGTAATAGGTTGATGGGAGGAGCTATTAGGCACGATGTAAGTAATGTGATATGATTGTCCCTTCGAGATTCTGGTTGCTTGTGTTATCAATGAGTTATTTCATGTGTAGTATTTTACTTGCGACGAAGTTGCGGACGACCTTGCGCAATCCTGTGGATCTGGAAGACCACATGGTC
>BMAU01015182.1:0-95882 GCA_019973935.1 Trichonephila clavipes | reverse complement strand
ACTTAATTTTTTTTTCTGTAGAATGAGTTCTCCAATAGGATATTGAAGTTGCACAAACGAGAACATATGATCATAAAATATATATCTGTAATGTTCACGATATGAAGCCTATAAACGGTCATTTTGATATGCATACAGATTTTCCAGTACAAATTATAAAAAAATTATTAGCTTGATAAATCATTGGAGAAAATTTATTAGTCGTTCAATGGGTTTAGAAATGGTACTCTTAATAAATACCATCATCCGATACAGATCCTCTAAGATTAAAAATTATTTGGGAAAACTTTTAACGATTATTTTATTTAAAGATTTATTTTTTGTTTTTGAAATCATACTCCGGGAAACAATGGAAAGATATTTATTTAATAAAGACTAATATTATAACACACACACACACGATGGTTAATAATATTCAAAATAAAATTTTATTTGATCCTGCTTTTGAAACACTTGATTCCATAACTATAAATAGATATTTATAATGGATATTTTTACATCTACACCTTATTTTTAGGTGGTATGTAAGTTCCTAGAAAATTACGCGTGAGGAGTAGTGAGTATCTTAAATGTATTTAAAAATTCAGTTTTGATTTTTTGATGATTCTAAATCGTCCAATACATCCTCTTTCTAATCATGTAACATATTTACTGAAATATAGAAGAGAAGTTTGTTAAAACGACTTTTAAAACTAAACGTTACTTGACACTTTAAATAAATAAGCTTAACGCAGTCAGTCGGGTGGACACCTTTCAGAAATCGATTTTGAGTTTTTGATATTCGTAAAATCTCCAAATCAAGACCTTTCCAATGATATACCATACAAGCCATTATATGAAATAGAAGTATTTTAAAATAACTTTTAAAAATGAATCAGCTGATTTACCACGCCCATTTTGACAGATAGAAATGTAAACATTGTCTTTTTAAAACTTGGGAAAAGTTGCAAAGCCTCGATTAATTTTTATTTTTTAATACCCAAATTAACTTTAGATAATTGTTTAACTGCAACTGTTAGATTTGCTAAAAACCTTTGGAGGCAATTTCAGATTTTCATGTGGGTTTTAGAATTGTTATATTTAAAATGTAGTAATTTTTTACTGAAATTTATGTCTTTTCTTTAGTTGAAAAATTCATTTTTCATTAGTTACACTTAATTATTACTAAATATTTGCGTGTTTAAGTAGTGTTAAAAAAAATTATAATATATGTATAATTGTGACCAGGTGAGAAATATTTACATAATGAATCTTCATTTTATAACTGCATAATGGATAATGAAGATAATCTGTCACGGAATATAGAAAAAATGATATACTTTTACATGGAAAGATTTTTTATAAAAATTGTTTTCTAAATGTTTTTTTTAAATTGTATAAATGTACTGTTTCTTAAATGCAATTGTGTATACTGAAGTGACATTTTTGAAATATTTTTAAGCAAATATCATAACAAAAAATGACAATTTTCAATAAATTCATAATAATCAGATTTGCTCGCTCAACTAAAAGTTTGTTTTTGAAAAAACTAATTAATATATTTAAAAAATTTCGCTTTAGTATAAATATAAGTGTATAATTAATACATGTAGTCAAAATCTTAAATCTTTATGTTTAATCGATTCTGAGATAAAGGTATGAGATGATACATTAAATGTGATGTTTGTTGTCTTTGCAAGAAGCTTGTTACATACTTAAAAATATATAAATCTCATGTTTAAAAACATAAAAACTGTTTTATTTTGTCTGTTTTAGAAATCATTTGTCCAGTTTAGAGTAAATTTTGAAGTTTAAAACTTAGAAACTGTCTGCAACAACAAAACAAAATGATAATGTTACGAAAACCTAAGAAAAACTAACGAAACGTATAATCAGGTATTTTTAAATACCATCTTAAATTCACACCATATTGACCAAAACCCATATTGATACATTTTCACATTATAATTATGATGCTTTCTGTTCAAATTTTATATCCGTAATGCACGAAAGCTTCAAATTCTTTAAAAATTAATACAGAATGTGAGAAAAGTTTGATGTTTTCTCGTTAAAAAAAACTGAAAAATGCTGTTCTGGGCAAATTAGAACTTTTTTTGTTTACTATTTTATGCAAAAAAATTGCCAAGATGCTAATGTTTAATAAACTGGGACAAATACATGTTGTAATTCATTATTTTTGTGATAAAGTGGCACTTTATAGTGAAAATTCAATTTTCTCCAAAATGATGTTTTTAAAACTGTATTCATGTTTTTCTCAGAATATAATGTATGAATGTAATTAATTTTTTCCCCTCGTGTTACTTATATCTAATATATATTATAAATGAGAAAGTTTGTGAGGATGTTTCTGGGTCTTTCATTCAAAAACAACTGAATGGATTTTAATGAAATTTTACAGTAATATAGTTTATACATCAGAATAGCACACATGCCATTACTTATAGCATAGACTATAATTTATAAAGATATTGTATGAAGTGTCCAAAATATAACGATATTTGTCAAGTAAGTAGGAAAAAATTCTGCCATCTGCGAGCAATTCTGGCTTGAGCTGCAAAAAAGCCCACGTCAGCATATATCTACCTTTTGTTTGTGAAAGAATTCTTTTGGTTTTGGCTACGCATGGTGCTCGCTTCTAATTAATTTCTCTGATCAGCACCATGCCTATTTTTTTATTTCAGAATAAAACTAAGTTTTGAAGGGAGAGAGGTTGTTATAAATCTT
Source organism: Trichonephila clavipes (assembly GCA_019973935.1). Taxonomy (NCBI): domain Eukaryota; kingdom Metazoa; phylum Arthropoda; class Arachnida; order Araneae; family Nephilidae; genus Trichonephila; species Trichonephila clavipes. The sequence goes on along the minus strand of BMAU01015182.1, from coordinate 93,158 downwards.
TCCTTATGTTAATGTTTTTTTAATGATTTTATTATGCACATTTGGTAGTAAGAAATTGATCTTTTTTCCAAATAAATGCTTTTATCAGTTCTGATACTTAAAGTAAATAAACTTTCTCTGTCACACTGCATCATTTGGACAAATTTTCAAAATTTGTTTATGGTTAGTAGTAAATTATAATGCTATAATTTTAATTGAATAGGTAGATATAATTATTTTTACACTTAAAAACGCAATAATACTGTACTGTATTTTTTGGAGTGTGAGAGTGAGTGAATATTAATGTCGCACTGTTCAGCTACACGAGGGCTTTAGGCAACGGATCACGTAATTTTGAACCATGGTCAAGTGACATGGATGACACCTGAGCTGGCACCCTCTTCTCCTAACTACCACACCACGCCAACTTAGTAGGAATATTCTACCAATACTTAGCAGGATGATTCTTTGAAATCCACTCTTCCAAGATATATGGCAGCACGAGTTCTATGATGAATATTTTAGCGGAAAAAATAGTTTGTCAAAATTAAAGTGTCTTATGTTTTTGTACGTTAATGAAGACCTTAGAAAATGATTTGACTACTTATTTTAAGTAAACGGTGTATATAATTAATTTTACAGCGGAATATCCTTTAATTAATTTATTAGCTCTAAGTAATTAAATTTCCCAAAGTGGAGAATTTTTTATATCCCTTATTTTTCAATGTAGTGATTCAAAAAAAAATATTGCATGAAAAAACTGCAGTAAATCATACAGTGGTTGGATAAAGTATTAACGTGCATCTCTCCCCTACACGGCGGGTCTTACAAAGCTCTAATAAAGCTCGAGTTATGAAAGTAGCTAGGCATTTGCCAACTTGACTCTATCGTAAACATTTCGCTATATTTTTCATTGAATCGTCATTATAATTTAAGAAATTGCGTTGCTTGCGAATATTACAATTTTAACATAAAATAAATACTACAGAAAGTAATATTAATGTATTATACTTTCAGATAAAAATTATTTGCACTATTTTAAGCGTTCATTACCCAAAACTTTAAACAATGTGTTACTTTTGCTGAGCAGAGATCAGCTTAGGAAGGTATTTTCAAAAATCGTACCTCAAGAGTGTTACGGGGAGTTACAAATAAAAAAAATCCTTTTTATCAGCTATTAGATCTACATATTTAAAATTTAACAAAGGTGTTTTATTTCTCTTTTTTTGTTTAGCTGAGCTACGCAAAAAGCTTTTTTTGTTTAATTTGCAATTCACGTAAAATTAACTCATTAAAAACTTCCTTTTCCTTCAATCTGTTTTATTTAATTTTTCAGTTCACCGTATACCAGCTAGTGTAACTATACATATTCATGTAAGTTTTTTGCGGATTTTCCCAAAATATTTGACTGGAGTCCATATATCGTGACAAAAAATGTCAATTTTTTAAAAAGCTCATAGTGATATTTTTATGTTACATGTTTTTGAGAAAACTAAACAATATATTTTAAATATTTCACTTAATTGCAAATATTAATGTTTATTTATTATTCAGACAAGTTTTTAAACTTAAATAATTCAAAAGTGTTTCAATAATAGGTAACTAACAACAACTCAGATGTGTAAGAAGTTTGCGAAGAGTTCGTTATATGCATAAAAATACACCAATTTCCTATTTAAAAACATAAAAACAGTTTTATTTTTGACTTTTTAAGAAATCCTTTGTACAGTTTAGAGAATATTTTAAATTTTGAAACTTTTAGAAATTGTGTGTTTGCATGGAAACATACAATTCCATAATTAAATTTTTCTAATGTCGTAAAATCACGTATTCCCAAATCATGACTTCTACATATTGATACATGTCTACATTATATATATGATGTTATAAGGTCAAATTTGATATTTATAATGCATCGAAGTTAAAAATTCTTTACTGATTGTTACATAATTTGTGAAAATTGATGCAAAATGCTAAAAAAAAAAATCTCGTTGAACAAAAGCAGAAAATTACTATATATGTATTTTCTGAACATTTTAAGGATTTTTGTTTCATATTTTATGTTTAAAATTAAGAAGATATTAATGTTTAATAAAATAGGGCAAATACATGTTGTAATTCATTATTTTAGTAATTAAGTGGATTTTTACACTTAAAATGCAATTATCTCAAAATGATTGTTTTCAAAGTTCGTGTACCTTTTTCATAGAAAATAATGAATGAAACTACTTGCAATTTTTACTGCACATAAATAATATGTAACTATATATAATGGAGCTACTTTCTTGGATATTTTCCTAAAATATTTTGCTCAGAAGCAGTTATAGTAAAAAAATGACAATTTTCACAAATTTCAAAGCGATACTTTTACGATGAAATTTTTTGAAAAAAGTAAACAATATATTTGAAACATTTTACCATTATTTAAATAAAAAAGGCTAATTATTATGCAGCCAAAATTTGATGTTTTTATATTTAACAATTTCTGAGAAACATGTTCCTAAAATGGCTCAATTTAACATTGTCGGTATAGGCCCTACCGACTACGCTTAAAAGCTTTTATTTACTACTGGAATAAGAATATATATTAACATAAAAACTTTCATAACTGAGGTTTTTCTTAGCTTACAACTCTGAGATTTTGTGAGATTGTAAAAAAATATAATATATGAAGCATATATATAATTTAGACTAAAAAATTATTTTTTGACCTACTTTTTTTAACTGAATCGTTTTGCTTCCTCAAAAAGCCTGATATACGCCTGAAAGACCTCACATTTCTTTTAGGAATTATATTAAGGCGCAGATATTTATAAATAATAAAATAAAGTTTCGTGAAAAATGATATCATTAACGTTCAAAGGGATGTTGCATAAGTTTGGTAAGCCTTTCATGCATACCAAAGTTGGAAAATCAAGAGAGAAATTGGTTTTTGAAAAGCACAAACGCGTGTTAGATGGTACAGAATATAAGAGTAGTACCGTTTGCTGTAACACCGTGTTCTTTGTAAACCGACATGCCCTTCTTTCAACCAATCCATTCCCATTTTATAAGTTTATTTACTCAGTAAAACTCTTTCTAGATATTATCCTTTTTGCCGAAATGACAACGGAACATTTATTATGCGTTAAACAGAAAAGAACTATCTCCATATACAATCTATAAATCGAGTAAAAATTTCAAAATATAAATGAAAATTATATTTCTTTGCGTTTAAGAAGAATATTATCTTTGATATCTAGCAATTAATTACAATAACTAGCTTTACTTTTGTGAGTTTTTAAAACTTGGCACGTTAGTGAGGTTACTTATCTGTAACATGCTTTCACGATACACTTGAATCTTTCTTGCATGTACATCGAGAATCAGGAGCCTGTATTCAAAGTAGGACTTTTGTGAAAAGTGGAAAGGTAATTACTGTTTAGGAACTCCGGAGATTATAGAGGAAAAGCGGGCCTCTGAAGGTTGTTTTGTGGAAAATAAAACGTTTCGGTTCGTCTGAGATGGAACTCTTGGGGATAGGAAAAGAGCATTTTCTATTAGATTGAGTAAAAAGGGGAAAACTTAGGCAAATGTCGGTAACTTTGGTTTTGCAAAGAAAGGACGGATTTGTTTTGTAAAAGAATTAAGAAAGAAAAATTTTCAGTCCAAGCTTCTTTTCATACTAGAGAAAAATTTTGGCATTAGAAAATGAAACATTTTATAAAGAATAGTTCTTTTTTCGCTTTTAAAGTTTTCCCAACACATTAGATAGATGTTTTTAAAAATAAAATGGTTGATAAATATTTCATTATGACTCCTTATTTTTGAAAATAATACAAGAAAAGGGATAACATGTGGAGAGAGTGAGTGAATATTAACGTCGCACTGTTCAGCTACACGAGGGCTTTTGGCGACGGACTATGTAATTTTGAACCATGTTTAAGTGACCTGGATGACACCTGTGCTAGTACCCCTTCTCCTAACTACCACACCACACCAGCAGGAGGAAGTTTCAGCTCTCGACAGATTTAGCATGCTTCACTGCCCTACATGGCGGGTTTTAAGAGGTACTGGGCTCGAACTCGTGACAAAGCCAGCCACGATCCGATACCTATACCACTCGGCTACCGTGGCCGTGGAACAATGTGGAAAATCATAACCGAAAATCGAATGATTACTTTTTTAAAAAATATATATCCAGTATTATAAATATGTTTATTTATACACATGTAGTAGTTTCCGGTTTTGTTAGACATTTTGTTGAATTGAACCAAAAAAATACGTGTAGTTTTTCGAGAGAATGATGGTGATAAATGTTGCTAGATTTTAAAATTAACATTTATTATACACATGTGTAAAATAGCGATACGAAAAGAGCACAGCTTAAATACAAATAGAGAAATACGTGGACACTTAAGTCATTCACCAATGTAGTGATTTCGTTTTTTTTATAGTAATTGCCAGTCGAAAGCAATTAAAACTATATGATTTCCGGTTAAAGCTTTTTTGATTGGTCCATATACGCGGGTGATGCAAGGTAGTATCGCTTTATTTAAAAATAGCTGAAATTTTATTATTGAGGAGATAAATTTACAGTTATTTACCGTTAGGGGTGTACACTAGAAATTAATATCTCTTGAATTCTTGCAGTAGTTAAGACCATTAAGGGTTAAAATCCCTCAATGGTCCCTTAAAGAAAATTAGCGTGCTTTATTTTAAACTGGTTGCGACAAAAGTTTGTTTAAATTTTAAAAATTCTTAAAAAAGAAAAGAACTGTATGATATAAATTTATATATAAATATATATATAAAGTGCGGTTTGCATGAAAGTTGTGAGGGTGCCCCCCTCGGATGCCCTTCTCCTTGATCATTAGCGTTAGCTAGCGATGATGGATTAATGGAAGAACTAGAAGCATACATGATCTTAATCTGACTTTATTAAGATTTTTAACTTAAACGTTTAAGAAATTAGATAATAACAATACATGTGAGAGAATCTACGGTGGCTAAACACCATATATATATATATTATTGAAATAACGTAACCCGGACCACTATCAATACTAATTCACCTAAACTCTATTCCTAGACTATCACGGATCCGAATATTAAATAATCACTCCTACCTTTAACGTAGACTGAAGTAGCGATCACTATAATCCTAGATGAAGTTGCTGTTTATTCGAGTGCAATAGTATGCACTTTTACTCAAGGGCTCTCTGTCGCGCGTATATTAATTTCTGTTTTCTGTCACTTAACGTTTCCACAACCTTTTTACGCTTGAACCACGGATCATCTTTACATTCCTCAAATTGCAACACAGCTTACTCTAAGTTCTGATATTTAAAAGCTTCCTAGTTTGCATCTTTCCTTCACGCACGTTTCACTTCTTGGATTTGGTTGGAAAAGAGTTGCCATTAATTCTGGCCCGAAAGAACCCAAAGGACATGTTAATGAAAAGACGCGTGAGCCCGTCACAAAGTATTTACAAATAGGTCGGGTTTTTTGTAGCAGAAAAAAAAGTTTTATTAAAAATCAAAAGTTACCTGCAGTGAGTGATGATGACACAATATACAATGTACACAACGACATTAATTTATATTCCTTTATTTTTTGAACAACAATAGTTCAATTGACCTCAGAAGTTGGATGTGTTAAGGAGCTGGAAAGCAAAACTTCTTCCATTCCATATCTAGATTGCATATGTGATCTGATTTTGAATGAGCTTTGATGGGAGAGGGAGCTTCCTGATTGGTTGATTCAACTTGATCTCCAGAACATTACCCTTTTAAATATAGATGCAATATCCCAGAGTGGTTCCGTCAAATAGAGGAAAGCTTGTGAGAACGCCCGTGCAACATTGGGCCATGCAACTAGTATATATATATATATATATAAAATGATTGGACAACAGAAAATCGAAATTTACGATGTTTTAATTACCACAGTTGGAAATTTGATCAAGTACTTGTGACATGCAATGCATTTTCCATCTTTCATCAAACAAATGCGTTATAAACCTGTGTTTGTCAATTGGAAGTAGAGAACAAAAAAAAAAAATATACGGAATAATCTACTCTAATAAAGTTAAATTTGTAGAAAATCCCATAAAGTTACAACATTTTTTTAAGAATCTAGCCTTCTAAAAAATCTTGTAATGTGTGCTGTTAGTTGGGAATCAAGCCATCTTATACATACTTTTCAATTAAAAAAATCGCTTCTAACGAAAAACATCGGAATGAGTTTTCATTTACAATGGATAGCATAATTTTAAACAGCGGAGCTGTCTTAAGTTGACAAATTTCGACTCCAAAGTGCTGCCATCTAGTATTACAATTTGGGTTTACCAATGTAACCTTTGAATGCTATTCGGAAAATGCTCTTTTAGGGGAATACTATAGTGACTTTGGGATGTCTACAAATGTATATGTGTTTGGTGAGTACTTAAAAATTAATAATGACATTTGAATATTAAACAGAAGCATTGTCAATAGGATATGGCTACTTTAAAAAAAAGTATTTTTTCAAGAAGCTGATTTTTTTTAAATAATCATTTGAATTGGATACCTGAAAAAGCTCCATCACCTTGTCAAAATAATTGTATCTTAAAGTTTTTAGAAAACACGTGGATGAAAAGTACCTTTTTGGGTTTATTAGAAACTTTTCTATTGTTGTAAAAAGATTTGTCAGCTAATATCAACAGTGGCACGCTCAAGGAGTAGGTTCATGAAGTCCAATACCCCCTCCCTCTCCATTACAATTGATTTTTTGGGGGGTTCCTTATAATCCGATGTATATGGAACGTAAAATAATTTACAAACAAATGTAGCTATAATTTCAGTTCTAATAAATGAAAAAACAAAATTGAAAACAAAATTGTATACAAATATGAAACCTCCTCTTTTTTTTTAGAAATCGCAAACCAGGAAAACTATTTTTATATTGGCTTTATTTGTAAGACTATAGAGCAGGGATGGCAAACCATTGGCACGTGTGCCATTCATGGCACGTGACGCAATATTTTGGGTATGCCAGTGATCAAAATGGTTTGCATTTTATTTCAAAATAACAAAGTTTACTGTGGAATATTACGAACAAACGGATTGGTCACGGGTCATTTGTTATTGTTTTGCCATAGTTGCGTCTCGTGGACTCCAACTACTTATTAAGTTAAGTTTGTCTACGCATAGTATAGTAGATTAAATTGATACAACTGTATTTTAAAGTTTATTTGTGTTACATTTATGATTTTTAGCTGTTATTTAACATGGCTAGTTCAGTAAAAGAACAAAAAGTGCAAGATAATAAGTGTAACAGAGAATTTCAAATTTGGTACATCTAGAAATATGGCACTATTATTAAAGGCAACAAAGCGGTGTGTGTTATAAGTTCTGAAATAGTGTGGTATGCAGAATGTCGTCTGTAAAACGGCATTTTGAAACAAATTACAAATCGTCTTGTCAAAAAAGTGAGCCACTGTAAAAATAATCAATTACTTGTAAACCATTCGACAGATGATTCCAATTCAACATGCATTCCACTAAAAGTAACATCTTACAATAATAATATAAGTTACTTGTCATCCACATTCTACAGAAACAGAGCTCAATTACTTTAATGTGAATTACACGTATAACTAAAACATTAACAATTATACAGTACAAAAGGTACTTTTTTGTAGTAAATAGATTTTTGTATTCTTAGTATTTAGGTTTATTATTTTCCCACTAATCACAAGTCAAAATTATTCGACGCCATGTCTATACCTCATTAAACACTTCTATTGAAAGAAATGGCACGTTGATCCAAAAAGGTTCACCATCCCTGCAACAGAGAAACAGACTGGTGACTGGAAATACAACCACTGTAACCGCCATGTATTTAGTTTTTTTTTTAATACAAATTAAAGTGAGATTTTTCTTCAATGGCTTGGTGCTTTTATAATAAAGAACTTGCTTTGCAGTTTTTATTTTTGAATTTTGAGAATAGTAAGTACAGAATGTTTTATTTGGTGTAAGAAAATCATTAAGAACATTAAATGTCTTACTATGTTTATACATCAAAACCTTTGCGTGTGTGACATTATTTATATTTACCCATTCTATCACTGCCAACTCCACGGTGTGATGCACATAAATTACATTGTAGCTCAGAATTCTTCCCAAGGCAAGGTGCGGAAGCTTGAAGGACGGAAAGCACGCTCAGATGCCGTCCTCGTCACTTAACCGTAATTAGTTAATTCATCCTCTATTACTCTCGCATTGTTTTGAAATGAGGCGCCAAAATTATAGACGAAGTGATAGTCAGAAAAGTATTTTTATTAGAATTTATTATTTTAATGAGACATGATACAATTTATAAAAAAATATTAATAATTGAAAAAATAATTTATATTTTTTAACTTATAACCTATGTATATTTATTACGTTAAACAATTTATGTGCACAGTATGCTACAAAAATATAGCCATTTAATTTTTAAATACAAATTTAAAAAATATAATATTGAAGGGATTTTAAAATGCCACTTCTCACCCAATTACTGGTGTACACACATGGAACTTGATTTCCAAAAACTTCAAACTATATGTTACCGAAGTTGGTACGGGTATTCTGCTAGAATGATTTAGGTTCGTTAAATATTTTTGATGTGTAACATCTTTCCTCTCGATTGCTGAATTTTGTCGGAGTGATTTCGTCAAAAGGGGGCGGGAGTTTAACAGGAATTGACGAGAGCGCGCGCTATTTGATTTGACCAATGAGAGCGCGAGGTCGCTACACTCGCATCGGGGTCCAAGTCTATATAGTCATTTTTTTTATATTGTTAAAGTTAGTATTTCACAAGATTCGAATTCTTTTTCAGGATAAACCTACGATATAGTCTCAGGACTCATTATGTAAGAAATCTGAGGTTAATTTATATGTGTGAACTATATTAATAATTATATTTATTAATAAGCATGCCTGGCAAAGTTCAACATTCTTAAGAAAATACGAGTAAGTAATAAGGAATTATTCAAATTAAATATCTGCGTATCTTTTTCATATTTTGAGTCCTGTCGCTGTAAATATATTTTTAATTGTGATAAAAAAAAGTTTTTTCGATAAAAAAATTAATTAATTACACGGGTAATTTTGATTTTCTCTCTTATACATTTCCAATGTTTAAACAATTACCAAGCTAATTAAATGTTCATGATTATGTAGCTGTCAATGTAATATTTTTAATTGCGATTAAAAAAAAGGTTTAACGACTATATCTCATAATTAAAGCTCCTCAACAAAATTTTCATTAAAGATATAATTATTCGATAAAAAATTATTTCCAATCATACTCGATTCATTTTTTTTTCAGATTTAAGTTACTATTGCGTATATACCACGATATCATGTTAGATGTTCCGGATCATATACGACTACTGTAAATCTCGTTTCTTTTTTTTTTATAAATACTTATTGAAAGCTGTTTAAAAAATGCTTGCATTCTTACTTCAACTATTTTTTAAAAATATGAGTATTGCTTCAATTCAAAAACCAATACCCGCTTTTGCTACAAGTACTAATAGCAATGAGTAGAAAAAATTAAAACATTTGGCACAATAAAGGAAAATAAACTAGTTATTTTATCTTTTTGCGATAAATCAGTTTAGTTTTTGTTTGCCATTGGGATCAGAATAAAAACGAACTCAAAAGTTAACCTTATTTAGAATTTTTTTTTGCTTAGAGCTTTCAAATTTTGTGAGATTATAGAAAATTATATAGAAAATACGATGGGAATTAGAAAAGTAAGAGACTTTTACAATTTCGCTTTCCAAGGTTTGACAACATCGCTTTTATTCAGTGCTGAATGAAGGTTAGTCAGTAACCCTTCTATATGATGCGTCACTCGACTTACCTCGTAGTCATTCATACGTAAAAGACTACATAATGGGACAGCTCCATTGTTCATCTACACCAGTGGTCTTCAAACTGTGTGAAACGGAGCCTTGAGGTTCCACAACGCATATCCATGGGTTCCACGAATCATAATTAAAAAAAATGGTGCGTGGAACGCCACACGATAGAAGGGAAACTTCTTTGGCGACGTTGAAACGTTGATTATTTGCTCTAAAATTCCAAACTGACAGTATACACGTCTCAATTGCCTAATTTGCATCAAAGTATTCGTGGCAAATTGAGTCTTTCTGATACCAAATCCAAAGTAGGAAGTTATGCTGAAATTTCTGGGTATACAAAACTACTATATTTTGATAAATTTGATATACTTTTCATACTTAAACTTTGCGTCGACAATTGTAATATTCTTTAATGTCTTCTGAATTAATTTCCAGTAAAATATTTTTCTGCTCAGCAACAGACGTTCTCAAATCATCTCTAAACCATAATCTATCACAAATCGAACACACGTCACCGAAAGGATTATCAACGAATAGCCTTTGAAAATCTTTGTGAGCATTTTTATGGATGAGTGAATATTAAAGGCGCACTGTTCATCTACACGGGGGATTTTGGCGATGGACTTTGATATTTCGACCCATGGTCAAGTGACGAGGATGTCACCTAAGCTGGCACTCCCCCATTTCCTAACTACCACACCAATGGGAGGATGTTTGAGCTTTCAACAGATTTAGCGTGCATAGTTCCCCTACACGGCTGGTCTTAAGTGGCACTCGGCTCGAACTCATGACTCGCCAACCACGATCTGATACCTTGACCACTAGGCTACCGTGGCCACGCATTTTTATAGAAATCATAGTCTTTGTACCGTAAGATTTTGTCTACACCGTAATGCTCACACTGCGACTGATACGACTGCTGATAATGTTACCGGGTTTGGGGAAAAGGACCCCTAATCGGAAGGTGGACAAGTTGACCAGCCGGAGACGTGACCAATTATCCAACTTTTTCACCGATATGACACAAGTCGCGTGGTGTCCCGGCTCCCCTCCCTTTTCCTCCACTGGCTCTGTCCTTACCATGGCGACGATTCGAGGGGAATGGGGAAAGACTACTTCGGTTCGCTTTTTCACTGTTACGCAAAACTGGGCAATTTTCTCATTCACTCTCGAGCCAAAAAGAGTTTCACTTCAAAAATCGAAAATAAATTGTTAAATGTGTGTTTAAAATGGATTCACGCGTTATTAGTGAGGTTTGAACAACCACATGAATTTAAAGCTCAATCTGTCATTAATAAACTGAAAATTTTATTTATACATTATAGCTTTATTTTGCAATACTTTTTAAACCTTTGAAATAAAAATAATAAACGAATATATTGAAATGTTTTATTTATAAATATATATTACTGACTAGATCGTGAATATTTTATTGCTTACTATCCCGGGTTCCACGAGATAATTTTATACTTGTTAGTACAATGTCTTGCAAAACTGAATAGTTTTCTAGTGGAAAATACACCTTTTGCACTTGTAGAAAAAGCACCTTACAGCTTGCAAAAGGTTAAAGGATGCAACTTATCGACATGTCAACTATTCGACATTAAAAATCTAAAATGCGGCGTGCAAGAACAGCTCCTTAATTTTAAACTGTACATTCATGCAAAATAATTAACATTTATCACACAGAAATATTTTAGTGTCATTAAGAACAATGTCTATAAGTGAAAATATTTATCGAAGTGATGGCTTCTAAAGCGAAATATAGAAACAAATTAAACTCAGAAAATATAATAGGATTGCAGTTGATCTCAACAGACATTACAGTTTGTGTGAAAAAATGCACACAACCACACATTTCCTATTTACTAAACATAATACATGGATAGGAGACACTTCAACCACAGATTAATATTTTTATTGAGTAAATTATATTAAAATCAGATTAAGAATTTTAATAATAAATGCTATATTTTTAATATTGTATTTAAGGTATCCGACAATACATTCGGAACCGTGATTTTAAAAATGCACATAAATGGATAATTTGCATGATATTTAGTGTCACTCAGATTATAATACATGCATAAAATTATTTTAAGCACATTTTGACCAAAAATTATTTAAATATAATATTTTAGCAAAAAAAACAAACTTAGAATAATCTTTTTCCAAATGCTCTCCTTTTGTGAAAATACTTCTATTATACTAATATTTTGTCTGTATATAGCTCATATCTCTCTACAGAGGCACAACTGAAATTTTAGAAAAATCACATTATTTTCAGAGTTACCACCCATTGAAATAATTATCGGCATTTTTTTCTTAAAATTGCTCACCGACGGTTGTCGTAAAATATGAGTATACCCACTTCTAAGTTATATATTTCAAAAATTCTACCATAGCCTCTGAACAGAGGTTTGAGCCGATACAGGCAAAATATTATTCTAATAGCAGCATTTTTCACAAAAGAACATTTGGGAAAAATATTATTCTACTGCAGCCGGTTTTTTTGCCAAAATATTGTATTTAAATATTTTTTTCAAAGTCAAAATGTGTTTGGAACTATTTTCGTACTCATATTCTAATCTAAGTAACACTAAATATCATGAAAATTATCCATTTATGCGCTTTTGATAATCACATTTACAAACGTAGTCGAAAACCCCGAGTAAAATACGTATAAAAATGTTGATTTGCTTTGCAATATATTTTTTTGCGATTATTTTTTTAATTGTATATTATTTATATATTATTTATAATATATGTAATTTGTTAAGTGTATGTTTGGAATAGTGTTCCTTGAAAATAATTTCTTGTTGTAGGAGTTCCACGAAAACAACTTCCAGTTCTAGGGGTTTCATGAGTTCAAAATTTTGAAGGCCACTAATCTACACCAAAGAGGATAGTGGGGAAATGATTCGCTTTTTTTTGGAGGGGGATGGCGTGAAACCTGCAGTGGAAACTAGCCCACCCTTCTATCACTATACGATTCCATCCATTTAACCTCAATAGTTTGCACCTTGTCCTCAGTAATTGATGTCGATGGATTGCCCGATCTTTCGCCGTCACAAAAGTCACTGTATTTGAAGTGTTATATCCATTTGTAAATCTGGCTTTGCGATAAAGAGCTACCACCCTATTGCGCTTGCACACGACGAATAATTTCCGAAGGTTTCACAACTTTCATAAATAAGACATGAATCACTGTTCACCTTCCGTTAATGGTACAGATCTACAATGAAGCTGCTATTTTGAACGGATATCTACACCACAAATATTTACTGAAAAAAAACGAATGGAAAACTTTGTTTAAACTTTCCCCCTGAATTGCTCCGAACTATCATTCAAGTATAGAAAACAAAATGCTTCTCGGTACAGCCGTTATGTGTTTCATAAGTGCCATTACTATTCCAGTCTGGAGCTATACTGCTAATATCAACATTAAAATTTTAGGTACTATTAAAAATTCTTCCATACGTATGATCATAAAAGCGACATACGTGAAGCCTTAAAAAATCAATAGTTTTTAGTCTCGCATCCAGAAAATTACAATTAATTTTGTAATGCCCTACCTGAAAACAAAAATGTAAATATACTTAAATTAATTCCTTTTAATCATAATAATAAAATTAAAAGGCCAAGGAGAATTATCGATTCATTTTACCCTTCATAATATTTTTAATTTCGTCTGAATAATTTTTAATTGCATCTTAGTAAATTTAATTTTTTTCATTTCTTCTTTTAAATTTGTCCCATGTTACATTCTATTTCACCCCACTGGACACACTCTTCCCCCTTCCCCATTTCTCTGTCTCCTGGGCAACCAATCGGAGTCCATGTTCACTTTACCATCGACCAATTAGAGAGCAGTTTCTAAGCTCTCATTCACACCAAAAATACCTTCCACTCCATCAAGAAGAACCACAGGCACGTCTCCCGGATCTCCTCGTCCCAGCCAACGATCGTCGTGCTACTTTCGTTATGTGCAACATCTCAGAATACCAGATATGGGATTGAGGACTGTTTCACAAACCGGATAATCACAGAAAAACTCCAATTCACGCCCATGGCGCGTTGCATAGCAATGTTGCCGACCTTTTCTCATTCAGCGCTGATTAACAGCCATGTTGTCAAACCTTGGGAAGAAATTACTAAAGTTCCTTTATTTTTTGACTTTCCCATGTAATTTAAGCGAAGAACCTTTTAAACGTGGACTATTTCTGTGAGAAGCTAATCATATTTTATATCTTTAAATCAACTTTCTAGATATTTAATAGTAAAGAGTGCAAATAAATTCCTCGTTTTAATGAAAAATTGCATTATCTTGCTTCATAAAGGGGATTCTATATAAAAAAAAGATTTTCACGTATGAAAACCACCTTTTTTTTTAAAATCCCTCCAACTTCTTAAGAAATAAGAGAAAATAGTAACGGGATAATTTAAGAATACTGTGACAACTATTTTTTTTTCTTTTAATAACAAAATTTTGCGTTAAATGGAAATACAAAATCAATCAAAATAATTTTACAAATTTTGTAGAATGGACGGTAATTTTCATCAGATGTGTTTTACTATTTTCTGAATGCAAAATAAATAAAAAAAACATTCAATTCAAAACAAAGAAAAATGCTTTTAAATGTTTTAGCAAAGCTTTGGAAACTTTTTTTTTTTTGTATTTAGTAAAAACCAACAAAGCTACATATTTATTATAATAACGAAACCTTTAAATTCAGTAACATTTATGTTTTGAGCTATTTCCCAAACCAAAATATACCAAGCTTTTATTAAGATACTGAAGAGAGAAAAAGCAATTATTTTAATTCAAATAAAACTAGAAAACTTGTATTTGTTTCTTCTTTAAACGTAATTCAAGGTTTCCTTTGATGAATAAATTTTATGTAACTTTTCAAGAATTAATTTAGACAAAAGACATTTGTACAAAAGAATTTTTATGATTAATTAATTGTTAACAGAATGAAAATTTACTTTGTATTTCAGAAATTTTTATTATTTAAGTAAAAACAACAAATGATGCTTGAGGTAATTGTACTTATTTGTATCTTAAGTGAACTAGATAAATTTAAAGGAAATATTGATTATATATTTGTGATGAGATATTTTGTGTTAAAAATAAAATTTATTTTTCTTTTGTGTGATAAAGAATTATTTAAATATTTTATTAAAAAATATTCTTTAAATTGATAATATGATGTCATACGTAGAAATTGTCTCTTTCACAAAATATTAATTAAATTAGTTAAATCAGTGCTTCTCAAACTTTCAATACTGGCGCCCCCTTATCAATCACAATTTTTATCGCGCCCCCTTATACATTAATAATGTACTGAATGCAATAATAATGCACTTTTACGCTAAGCAATCTTAATTATATACCGTAAATCATGACATAAGTATTAAATTTTGTATATGTTGCTTTTAAGCAAAAAAGTATTAAGTAATAAGATAATTTTTATGTTATTTTTCCTTTCTAATTTTTAAATTGGAACATATTGCAAAATGCGGTGGCTGCTTAGAAGACAAAATATAGATATCAGCTTTCTTTTAGAAATAACTCAGTGGGTCAATTTCTAATCATATATATATAAGCATTCCTTTGAAAATTTGCTCTTTAAGACACAAGCCCCTGGAATCGCTAATACTTATATTAAACTTGTTCTTAATTTAGCGTTAATTAATTAGTTATAAAATACTCTGTGCAGCACTGATACTACATTAAAAGTATACCGACTGAAGTACCCGCTATTTGCTCGAGTTCATTTATAAGAAAATAAATCAAAATTATTGATATAATCGCTGAATTTTAAGGAGAGTAAAGCCCAGTGCGCAACAATGTTTACAAAAATGTAAAATGATTTTTTAAAAATGGTTGCTCAAATTATAAAGTGAACTGTAATTTTAAGCCTCACAAATTAGCATCAGATTTGATGTTGAATAATGAACAATAATATAAAATTCCGATGAGAAATAATTGTGTTATTTTTAATACACTCATGTCCAAAATTATCTTTACATACCCAAAAATGATGATATTCAATGAAATATCCAATCAATGTGATCCGTATTTGCAGGGAATGTGTGAAAACCAAGACTAATTACATTATCCAATCAAAAGTAATAAAACGGTTTGTGATATGCAAATCTAGGCGTTACGTCATCCAAGGGTGAAAATCAAGCGCATTTTTGCGCAAACTGAATATTTGAGTGAATTTCTGCAACATAGCGTTTGATTTCAGTGTGTAGGGACTCAAAGTGGTTTGTTATGGCTTCGAGGTATCATTTGGAAGAATCTGTAAAGTGGCGAATTATCGGCCGTTTAGAAGCAGGGCAGTCAATCACGGGAAACAGCCACATGTCTGAATATTTCAAGACAGACAGTCTCTAAGCTATGGAAACAGTTTCAAAATGATGGAACTGTTGTAAGGAGGCCTGGACAAGGTCGGAAACGAATGACAACTGCTTCTGAAGATCGGTATCTGGCATTAACTGCCCGTCGTAACAGAAAGGCTACTGCTCGCCAGTTAAGTTCAGAGCTTGCAGCCGCCACTGGAGCTGTTGCATCACGGCAAACAATATACAGAAGGCTTAACGAAAAAGGCCTTTATGCCAGAAAGCCAAGGGTATTGTTTTACTGTCTTCACAGAAAAAGAGGATCGCTTTAATTGGTGTAAAGAACATCAAAACTGGACTGAACATCAATGGTCCCATGTTCTCTTTACTGATGAGTCGCGGTTTAGTTTAACAGGTGATTCTAAACGTGTTTACATCTGGAGGGAGTCAGGAACACGAAATGATCCCTCGAACATTGTGGAACGTGACCGTTTCGGTAGTAGAGGTGTGATGGTATGGGGGGATAATGATCTGGACGTACGCCTCTACACGTGTTCAGAAGCGGATCTGTGACAGGCCAGATATATCGGGATGAGGTCTTAGATCCTTATGTAAGACTTTTCAGGGGTGCATATGGACGTGACTTTTTATTTATGGATGATAATGCTCGTCCACATCGAGCAAAAATGAATTTCTAAAGTGAAGACATTAAGAATACCTTGGCCAGCAAACTCTCCTGACCTTAACCCAATAGAGAACTTATGGGACTACCTTGGAAGAGCCATTGCACGTAGACATCCTCCTCCTAGAGATGTAAATGGCCTAAGACTGCATTGCTGGAAGAGTGGAGTTTAATTCCCCAGACTGTGATTAAAACGTTATTTCCAGCCTTAAAACACGTTGTGATATGTGTGTACGAGTCAAGATCATATTCCATATGAAATTCGTAAGACTTAATTCTTTTTCTGAATCATTCCTTTTTTCTTAACTCTTTTGTCACACTTTATTACCATTTTTATTGTTTCATGCTACATGTGGTAATCTTCAATTTTTCTTTTGCATTTATGTGTCATAATGTTATGTATCATTCCACGAAAATTCATTAAATTATAAGTCATAGTCTCTGAGAAATCCGAGCATGTAAACATTATTTTGGACATGAGTGTATTTAAAGTGAAAAGACTTCAACATGTTTTAAACCTGGAGCAGGCACGCACTCGATACTAAGGTCGAGTGGGGTTATTGAGCCACCCCAATCTCTTTTTTTTTATAATTATTTTTATAGTACACAATAAAAATCGTATTCCAGTGAATAATTTTTTTTTATGAGAAAATATACTCACCCCTACTTTCAATAACACAGAAAATATTTCGGAAAAAAGTTATCACACCGGAATTCAGTCAAAACAAGTACTTAAGATTGTAAAAAAACGTTTGTCACTCCCAAAAGAGGGAGATATGTGACAAATATATTTTAGTTCACACGTTAAGACTGTCAAACAGGAGGATAGCGTCAGAGCTTGGTAACAATTAAACAGTTTTGCCAGAATTACCGATTTCCACTCTGTGCTCGGCGTGATAGCTCCGGAATAAAAGGGTATTCATTACAATACGGATGTTCAAAAAAATTATGCAAAACGTTTTTCATTAGGCTTTTTTTATATGTTTGGGAATAACTCATAGAAATAAATCTTGGCCAAGTAATCCTTCAAAGACCTGCTCTCTGTGTGCTTTTCCAAAAATCATAAAAATATTTTACAAGGAAAAAATCGCAGCAGAAATAGTTTATTTGTAACTTCCCTAAATGGAAAAACAAATATATAAGAGCAGGGATGCAACTAACCGTATTTCGAAGGTCAAACCGCAGCAACTACATTCTGCTGCCTACAGCTGATGACAATAATATAACACAGTGATGAAAATTTTTTATATTCCTAAAATTTTTTTTTCGATTAGGGTCTGGGTTTTGTTTTTTCTCATTTTGGTTTGAAAAAAAACCGTAATAGAAGTAGAAGCTTTAATTTTTTATGACGTAATATCGCAGATATATAAATTATATCAGTGTAAATGTGTATTTTTATTATGTCAGAAAGTATTTTGTTTTACTTCATTCCAGTAAATATTTTTTTTAATCTTTTATTTTCGATATGCTCGCGCCCCTTGTACGTTTATCGCGCCCCCAAACAGTTTGAGAAACACTGAGTTAAATGTAGAGACTTAATTTATATTTCATTGGTATATGATATTAATTATATTTCACTTCACTGTAAAATAAAATTGAGCCTTAACAAGATTAAATAATATAATAACGCCACATATTGTAATCAACACACTTTGTATGTGCTAAATAAAACCTAGTCAAATGATTAGCAAAAAATCACTTGTTATCTATTTAATTTAAAATTGACGCTAGAATTTTTTTTTACTTGTCCTACTTAAAACATTTTAAAAAATTTAACTTGAGAATTTGGTAAAAACATATTGCATAAAATTTTTCAAAGTTTTTTTTTTAAAAAAACTTATATTATACGTGTACTTTTAAATAAATTTTTATTCACTTATGTTAGCTATTATTATTAACAAATATATACTTTTTGGAACTAGTTTAATATCATGGGCAAGGTGCCAAGCGCTGCTTGGCCCGAAAAAGGAATCACGCCAATTAGTGCTGTTGTGGCTGGAATGGAATCTAAGATGGCGGCCTAGCGGTATCAAATCGTCAGGAAGATAATTTTAAGGAATTGTTTTGAAATACATTGAAATATATTTCAAAAGAAGAATATAAGAATTTATTGAGAAGAATGAATAAATATAATAAATATCAACTATATAATATAATAGAAACTAACATATACTACTAATATTATGCAATATATAATAATCTCATATTGTAATTTAATAGTAATTATATATAATAATCATATAATAGGATTTAATAATAATTATTAAAAATAATAACGAAGTTCAGTGGCTGAGTGGTTAATGCATCTAGCTTCTGCAGCGCAGGTCCGAGGCTCAAACCCCGGGATCGGTAAGGTTGACTCAGCCTTTCATCCCTCGTTAGGTTGATAAAATGAGTACCATGCTTCATAAATGAAAACACTGGTAGTTTTCTCGTCAGACTCACCACCTGACCGGAACATCTGCTCATGCTCCTCAGGGCCAAAGGTCGCATATATTTAGTTTGGCACAGTAGGCCTTGTCCATCTTGGGATGTTGCACCAATGAGTTAAGTTATATATAATAATAATCATATAATTATATTAAATAGTAATTATAAAAAGGAATAATCATCGTATTGTAATATTATAAAAATATACATAAGAATACTCATATATAATACAATAATTCAAAATAAATAACATAATAATAATTATTAATGAATAACAAAATAATGATTTTAAATGAAGAACATAATAATTATAAATAAATAATATGCTTAATAATATTTATAAAAAAATATATAATAGACAATAATTATATATAACGAACATTATGACTACATATATTAATCATTGCATTTTTGTATTATATTTTTAATAAAATAATTACATAATATATATTAGGTTGGGAAAAAGAAATCCATTATTTTTTCGGTAGATGGCTTTAATGTCGATATCTCGTAAAGTATCGATCAAACAATTTCAAATTTATGCTCGTTGTCAGTGTGACATTTCACACTAAAAGTAATATTCTTTATGTTTTTTGTTTAGTCCATTCAGTTGTGAATAACAGAGTGTTAAAAATGGAAGTCAACAAAGAGAAAATTCGGTACATTTCAAATTTTCTCTTTGATAAAGGCAAAAATGCAAGCCAGGTGGCTGAAATTGTGGATGGTGTTTTTGTGCCGATCCTGTAACAACTAATTACGTGCAATTTTGGTTTCGCTGATTACCGTTTAGGCATTTTTGATGTTAAAAATGCACCTGGCACAGGCAGGCCTGTCGTCGAAAATGTCTATAAAATCACAGAAATAATCGAAATTGACCTGCATGTTAGTAGTTGTAGCATCACCCAGAAGCAAATGATCGAAAATAAAACAGTTTTAAACCCTTTGCGCAAAGTGCATTCAAAAAGAAGCTCGATAATTGGGTGCCACACCATTTAATACCACAAAACATGATGGATCGAATTCCCATCTGTGATAAATTGACGAAACAGAATGAAATCGAGCCATTTCTTAAACGGATGGTCACGGGGGATGAGAAAGGGGTCACATACGACAATATTGGGCGAAAACGATCCTGGTCAAAGTGCGATGAAGCAGTTCAAACGGTAGCCAAACCAGAACTAGCGGTCAGAAAGTTCTACTGTGTATTTGGTGAGACTGGAAATGAAAATTTATTATGAGTTGCTTCTGTGTGGCCAAACACAAAATTCAGATCTCTACTCTCAAGAACTGGAGCGTTTGATGCTAGCGATTGACCAGAAACGGCCAGAATCGGCCAACAGAACAGGTGTTGTGTTCCATCAGGACAACGCCACGCCACACTCGTCAATAGTGACTCGCCAGAAACTCTGAGAAATTGATTGGAAAATTTTAATGCACCCACCATACAGTCCGGATCTGGCACTAAGTGTTTACCATATTTTTCTCGCATTGCAATACATCCTGTGTGATAAGAAATTAGGATTAAGAGAAGATTGGGAAAATCAATTACTAAAGTTTTAGCCAATAAGGATTTGGACTTCTATGTGAGAGGCATTATGAAAATGCATTTAAAACGGCAACAAATTATACAAAAAAACAGTGCATAGTTGACTTAAATTGGAAAATCCTAAGCATGTTAAATAAAGACTTGAATTTCATGCAAAAATAATGGATTTCTTTTTCTCCAACCTAATATTAAAATTAATAATTAATATCAATTAAAATATATTGAACACTTGAAATATTTCAAATACTGCAAAAATATCAAGGTAACCATATTGTAATAAATTCGCCCTTCTTGGCGAACATAGACAACAACTTGGTACGTGCCGCGTGATATTAAACTAGCACCTGTTTTTTAAAAGAAAGTTTCAGTCTAAAATAAAAGTTGGCCACGGCAAACATCTTGGACTGACTAGCTAAAAACCCGGGATTACATTGGGATTATGGGATCATGATCATGGGATTATGGCGTCACATGAATTTAGTCCGTTATATATATAGTTGCATGGATTTTGTAAGCATAATACATATGTATTAATGTTGAATAAAATAATGAAGAAAATACAAGGGGGTTTAAATTCAAGTTTAGTATGAAATGTTCTCTTTGAATCAGGCATAAGTAAATTTACACTGCAAATAACTAAGAAAAACAACGTAATAACTCAATTATTTAAGTGTTTGCCACTGTTACTCCTTCCAAATATTTCTGTAAAAAGAAAAAAAGATCAATGAAATTTAATACAATAAAAGGTAGGTGCTCCATAAAGAAAATATTAACTGAAAACCGGCCTCCTCAAACCTCCTATACTTAACTTGAAAAATAAGGCAACATAAAATAAACTCCATTAATTGGGAAGTTTTAAGATAATCTAATAAATGTTTATATTTACTTTGTTATTTTTAATTAGCATAGGCATAAAGTTTATTTTCAACGTGTTTTAATGACTTCCGGTATTTTATCTGCACTAGATTCCTCTAAATATTGAATTCTGAAAATCCCCTGTGCTGTTATTTTATTAAATAACGATTTAAAACTCTCATTAAGTGAGATTTAGTGAATTATAAATTCTTTCTTTAACATAAAACTAAGCTTGATTTATTAATATTCTATAGGTATATACAATGAATAGGGTATTCATTGGTACTAATGCTTAGTATTCTTTAATCATTTTTCAATGACACATTTTAGTCCATTAATAATCTTTTGGACTGTTTGAAATCGTGAAAAGTTAATTAATTAATTTATAAAAAACCCGTTCTTGTTTGTAGCAGTTTTGATAAATATGCTTAAGGGTAACTGTACAGTTACAATGAGATCATTTAAAATAATAAACTCCTGAATTGATTAGAAGGTGGTTTTTGCAGATCTAATAGCTGGTATTAAAAATCATGTATAAAAATGATTTTAAATTTCGCTCAGTTTATTATCAAAAACCCTATCAAGTGAATATTTTGAAAATAATTTTACCGTTTCAAGTCGTTAAATTGTTTAATTAAAAGTAAAATATATCTTCAAAACATGTGAAATATATATTAATTAACCTTACTTGAAAATAATTAATTTATTTAAAATGAAAGTTTTTAAACGTTAATTGTAACTATTTGAGTTTTTTAAATAAAATTGTAGAGGAATTCGAATTTCTTTAAATCAGATTACTTTTTGTGCCACAATATATTATTGGAGAATGAGTTTCATTTTACATGCACTTAGTTCAGTGGTTCTCAAGCTTTCAGTATTTGCACTTCAATATTCAATCATAATTTGCATCGCGCCCCCCTCATTAGAAATAACAATGTATTAAATTCAGTCATACTATACTTTGATTCTAGAGCTACAATGCGACTTAATCCTCTTATGTGCCAAAGACGCATATATACGTCTCGCTCAAACAATGTTCTGAATTCTCTGGACATATATAAATGTCTTTCCGACGTACGATATTTTCTGCTCACTGCTATCCATAAATACATTCCAAAGACTTTGGAAGGTGATAAAATCATCTTGAAAGTGTTTACGAAGAGGATTTACTTACATAAGAGGATTTACATACATCCTTATTTATTCATTTTCTTCCTCCTCAATATATCATATATACGCGCCTTCGTGGAAAATGAATGCATTGGGGATCGAAACGCTTAAATTTTTATCGACAATCAAGAAATTATTCATAAATAGTACAAATAATCAAAATAAGTATTAATTTGTGCTCATAATTTTACATATGACACGCTCATGGGGTCAATGATAATTATTAAAATTGTTCTTAATTTAGTATTGTTAAATTAATTGTAAAATACATTGTGCAGTACTTATGCATTTATAAATGTACTACATTAGTGTAAATATTGATTGTTTTTCTCATTATGTCAGAATATTTTTTGTTTACTTTCGGAAAAATAGATTCTTTTAAGGTATTCGACTACGTTCGGAACCGTGATTTTACAAAAACACATAAATGGATAATTTTCATGGTATTTAGTGTCACTCTCAGATTAAAATACGTGCATAAAATTGTTTTGAGGACATTTTGGCAAAAAATTAACTTGGAATAATCTTTATTCCAAATGTTCTCTTTTTGTGAAAAATCGTTCTATTATAATATTATTTTGCCTCGATATAGCTCAGACCTCTCTACAGAGGCTCAACTAGAACTTTTGAAAAATTCACATTATTTTCAGAGTTACCACCCATTGAAATAATTATTCGCGTTTTTTTTCTTAAATTTGATCCCCTCTGTTGTCGTAAAATATGAATAAACTCACTTATATTTCAAAAGTTCTAGTAGAGCCTCTGCACGGAGGTCCACTGAGCTATATACAGGCAAAATATTATTCTAATAAAACATTTTTCACAAAAGGAGAACATTTGGAAAAAAGATTATTCTAAGTTAATTTTTTGCCAAGATATATTTGGACAAATTTTTTTTTGTAAAAATGTCCTTAAAAAATTTTATACATATATTCTAATATAAGTGACACTAAATATCATAAAAAATATCCATTTGTGCGCTTTTTAAAATCACTGTTCCGAACGTAGTCGAATAACTTAAATAATCCTTTGTTTTCGACTTTTCAGTTTGATCATACCTCACAGTTTGAAAAACACTTCGTTAAAAAAATTCCGCTACAAATCAATGCAGTGTACAATGAATGTGGGATAAATATTCATCGTTTCAAGTTACTTGAATTTAAAGCTACCTATTTCTTCAATTCCACGGCAAAAAAGGACCATAAGTGCTACAACGATCTTTGGTATTTTCTTTTCACAGTTCAAAGACATCTGTACAAAATTGTGGAGTCAAAGTTTCATTATTCGTTGAAACATACTAAACTAATGGTTTTTGATCGATTTGTTTCAGAGGAATGCCGTTTGATAAAAATCATGAAAATGAAAAAAATAATTATATGTCAAAAAATTTAAAAGAAAACTAGATTATGTGCACAGTTGTGTTTTGAAGGAATTTTTTTCATCATTTTTTGGGAGCTATGTAGGAATTAAAATAATATACTGCATGTATATTTTTAATGGTTTATCTGCAATTTTATTTGTTATTTTTCTGTTATGTATCTGAAAAAACTTTTTTATGCTGAATGAGGGAGAAATGTAAAATCATAATGCTAGAGTTATCAATAAAATCCTGTGGGAACTCTCTCTCTCTCTCTCTCTCTGTTATCATAAAATTTTATTTCAATATATTTTTAGACTGTGATTTAAAATCTTATGTATACCCCATCATAAAGAATAAAAGTCTAACGAACCTTCAAAGTATGATTTTGAAAAGTGGCTCGTAGAGATAGCTATAATATTTTTGTACGTGTTGATAGATTAAAATCATATAATTTATATATCAATTACATTTTTAATTCAATAGACCTATTTTGTGATAATTAATACTGATCTTTTGGGCATAGTAATTTGATGTTAAACTACACAACACGACACTTAATTACGCATTTAATCTTAGGTTTCATGACTTTTCAAGTACAATGTCGAAAAATGTGTGAAACAGTTATCAGAATGTGTAAAAAACACTCATCTTACTCATCTTTTTCTAAGAAACTGCTTCATTTCTCTTTTTTAATGTTTTAAAAAATAATCATTCGATGGTTTTAAAAAAAGGGCTTACTCGTATTGGAAACATTGCATTGGTATACATTAAAATAGAAAAGTTAATGTATGGCTCATAAAACATTACATTTCACTGTTAAAATCTAACCTCCATCCAAAGACGGATCATGGTATTCCCTCAACTCACGTTTTATGAGCTAATGCCTCGAAAGATTTGTAAACACTGTGAGCTTATGTCATCATTAGGAAGAATATTTAACAATTAAAGTATAATCCATGGCCATATATCATTTAGAATGACCATATACATTAGAAATGACTTCAATAATATCGAAGGTCGAATCAGCAAATAGAGAGCCGAAGTTATCGAGGACATTGTACCGATTACCCCTAACCGTTGTACTGCATATTGAGAGCTGTGCCGATGCATTCGATTTGAAATCTCATTGAATGAAGTAGATTTTTTTAACACGTCTCGTTTTGAATTGAGTTCCTGTGACGATAAATGTGTCTGGAGGCGTTCAAAAACTTACGAATGCCCACCGGATTGTCATCTCCAACACGGATCAACAGCCAGGATCATCATTTTAAGGAACACTTTATTTGATAGCCGGATTCCTTTAGTTTTGTAAGAGGCCCTCGCCTCTCTCGTGAGCCCCTAGATGTGGGGGAGGGGATGGGGAAGAAACCCTTGACATGATTAAACGAATCTATTTATTTGAACACTAAGAACAGACACAATTCCAATTAATAACATTTAGAAAATGTCTCAATGAAAATCACGAAAGTGGAGCAACGACAGTAAAACGGGAGCGATTAGGCAACTAATAAACTTTATTCTTAACTTAATAAAGGGTCTTACCTATAATCTTATTTAATCTAATCTTAATTCAATCTTAGTGAACAATTCTTACTTTAATGTTTCCTCCTAATAAGAATTAAAACACTGTAATTCTAATATTATACCTTCAGTAGCAATCTCACCTGGCTCGAGTCCATCTTCTGTCCTACTCTCTCTCAAGCTAGAAAACTTCGCCTATTTATAGTAAGCTTATTTATATATCACTATTATCTTTTTCCGAAGTGTTGGTTGTGAATAACGCGAATTGATAATCCAAAGATTTCCGAAGAGGATTAAATATAAGATCGCGTTTTTATCTGTCACAGTTGTTAGCCGTGATACCCTTACAGCACGGTGGTTCATTGTATTAATTATAGTATTACCTATCCTTTCAGGTAATGTTTCGCTTATATTTGATTATAATAATGCCCGTAGCATACTTTACGCATTTCTAGTGCTTTTTCTCATACTTCCTCAACACTTGGCGGCGGTCTTGACCAAACGACCCTTTCCTGTTGAGAAGGAGTGGCGTCTCAACGGTCAAGCAGTTTCTCATGGGAAAGTATCTCAGATTGGACAGCCCAGAGCTGATGTTCTAATCGAAATCAAACTCTGACTTCCCTTGATTTCACTGACAGTAAGGTGACTGGTTCAATTCCCACGTCAGCCACCGACTTCACAGCGGGAAAGGGACTTGAACCAATGGTAGAATGGTTTTCCCAAATACGTCCAAGCAGAAGTGACTCTGCATTACTTGCTCCTTTCGTGGGTGGGATGTATTACACTTTTAAAGAGACTCTCGAATCGTTAGGAAAGTTTTAGAGACATCAACACAGACACACGGAGACTTACTACAAGCTTCTGTATTCCAACAGTCTTATCAGCACCTGCGCCCCAGGAATTCCCAGCTCGTATTAACACCGCCTTCATCAGGAGAAATCCACGACCTTAGCAGC
Organism: Trichonephila clavipes; assembly: GCA_019973935.1. Classification (NCBI taxonomy): domain Eukaryota; kingdom Metazoa; phylum Arthropoda; class Arachnida; order Araneae; family Nephilidae; genus Trichonephila; species Trichonephila clavipes. The sequence continues at coordinate 66,431 of BMAU01015182.1, read as the reverse complement.
AAACTCAACAGCGTAGCCCTTAAAAGTACCCGCCATCGTAGAACACAAGCACCCCGGCAACTTTCTTGGCTGGAGGGATCACCAGACTTTTCCCCAGTCAAGCACGTTTAAGTGAGAATGAGCTGGCGTCTCAGTTCTAGTATCGTGCTGATCTAACTCGTTAGTTAGAACGTATACTTCCAGCAATTCTAAAAGGAATAGCCGCAATAAGTACATACATTTGAAAAACTTCATTTTGAATGATATTTATCATTTTATATTTAGTTTTGTGCATTTTAAAGGCATGTTTTCTAAACAAAAAAGACAATGTAACGGACAATGAAGAACAAATTCCGAGGGAAAGGACAATTATTTTTTTCAAATGGTCAATATTCAATTACTATTATGTGCACTCACGTTAGCTCAGGGCCACGAACTTATGGTCTGCATGTCATGCGTCGAACCCTACTACCACTGAAACTCTCATCAAATGAGTTGATGCTTGTTAAATCAGTCGTGGCTCATAAAACACCCCGTTGGTGTGGAGTGGTAATTTGCACACAAGATTACCAGTTCTTCAGGTGCTGGCTTCGTCTCTTGACCGAAGTTTATTACTACTGGGTTATTCATCAAAAATATATGCAAGCCTTCATTGCGTGACTCTAATAAAAAAAAACTCAATAGCCTCGCAGTAATGGAATATTAAATGAAAAACAAATGTAAAATAAAATTAATTGCTTCAAGTATTTCACGTGACAAAATAAAACATAATTTAGTATAAAACTTGCTTGGAGTGTTTTCATTCAAATAATTTTAAAAAATAGGAATGTGTGTGTGATTAAAAATAAATTACTTTTAGTTAAATATTACTTTTGTTTTCTCAAACAAAACTATCTTCAAAATGTACCAAAGCGTCAAATACATTAAATTGAAATAAATACTTACAATTAAGGGTAAAAGAATCTATTTATGAATCCTTCTAAATAATGCAAAACATGTTATTCTTTACAATTTAAACATTTGTGTAAATAAAAAAAACGAAATGCTTCGTTTCTAATAAAATTTAAAATCCTACACCAATATGACTTTCCTTTTTTTATAAATGTACACGATACTTTAAAAGCAAAGCAAGATAAAAGTTTAAGTCAGAGAAAAGTACGTCAATCTTATTAATTATCATCAAAAACGTATATATATATTAGCCCTTTTATGCACCCTCAGTAAAAAAAAATGCAATTTCTTTTTTATTTGAAGTCGACGATACTTGACAAATACATATTTTATTGTCCCATTACTGCTTCCTAAACGTGTTGATTGTCGTCCTAAGTGCCTACACATTTTTCTAAATGTGTTTAGTGCAATTTAACATGAATAAAGAACAATAACCAAAAATAAATTCGAAACATAAATTCTAGACGCATTATTAAATAACATTTGAGCCTAAATAGCATGGAATCTTGCATATCAAGAAAAGGATCAAGCGTCCGGATCGTAATTTAAGTTCCGAAAAATCGATATAAAAAATTTTACATTTGTTTTATAGCGTTGCAAGAACCCGATACGCGTTTATCTCGATATGATTTCATTTAATATCAGAATTATCGATTTTTGCCTATCGAAATATAGCAGGAAAAAGTGTTTTAAGCATTATTTCCGGTCGTCCATTTCTATCGATTCAATCTGGCTTGTATCAGAAACAATCTCCTATCATCGTATCGATATTACTTTTCCAATTTTTAGTGCTCATTGCCCAAAATCATTGGGCCTCATTTTTGCTGGAAGGAGCGTTTTATGGCCCATTACTGCTACTGTCAGCGTATTTTTTACGACCAAAGTGCTAGTTCGGAAATTCCAAACTCGAAAACTGCCATATTTGGTCACAGATTTTAGAAGGCCATGGTTCGATTTTCATACACTTTTCTTTAGCTTAATGATCTTGAAATATTTTGGTTTCCCTCTGTGTGTATGCATTATGTAAAACAGTTTTTGCCTTCAAAATTTCATAAAAAAGTTTTTTTTAAGGATAAAATTCATGAGGAGATTTTAAAGTGTTACGCCTCCTACAATAGCGTGCATCAATAACGTGTTTCATAGGTAAGTGATGTGAACCTATAAAATTTTATTTACAATCACGTCAAATTACATGTTACAAAAGTTAGTTTCTAAAGGTTTAAATTATAAATTCGCACACACACACAATCAGTTAAAAAAGTAAGTGTTTCTTTCATTCAAAAATGCATAAACACTTTTTTACATGTATTATTAGCAAGAAAATTATAAATTACAAATAAATATTAAAACAGTTGGTACAACAGAAAAACGTCTTAGTATATTAAATGAAGGTAAACTAGTTAATATTATCTCTTTCTGAGATAAACCAGTTTATAAAGTTTTGATTTTACATTGGGATGCGAATAAAAGGAATTTGTAAGAAAATTATCATAATTCTGCGTTTTTTTTTTAATTTAGAGCATTCAAATTTGTGGTGAAAGTATACAAAAATTATATAAAAGGTAATTTAGACAAAAAAAAAAAACTAGATTTGATATTTAAACCAATTTTGTCAATTGTCTCGTATTGTGTTCCCCTAAAGACCAAACTGAAGGGATCAGATAGACACTGAAAAACACATTTTTACACCTGTTTCAAAAATGGTTTTTATAAAGAAATATTAAAGGACACTTAATTTTATTTACCGATTTCATTTCCATTTGATATTTGATTAAAGTATTTGAACCATAATTCCATAAATCGTACATATGAATAATTTTTTTTGTTATCTAGTGTCACTTGAACAAGAATATGGACATATATATATATATATATATATATATATATATATATATAATTTTTAGGGATTATTATTATAATAAAAAATATTTAAGTACAATATTTTGACGAAAAGGAAGAAAGATTGATAAGTCCCAAAACATTCTCCTTTCATAGAAAATACTTTATAATAGTAATACATATACTTAAATTATAATATATTTTTTGTAATATTTTATTAATTTTATTAATATATATATTTTGTTATATCAGAATATAAATCTTTTTTTTTTTTTAAATAATCGAATTTATTATTTCAATTGATAGTAACGCGCTGAAAATAATGCTAGATTTAAAATTAGATTGCGTGGAAAATTCTTAGATATCAAAGGGCAAATATTATTACTGTAGAAGTATTTGATATAAAAGAAGAATGGTTCGAAATTGTCATTTTTTCTTCATTTTTTGGACAAAAAAACAGTATTTTTTATTATTGATTCTAATAATAGGCTTAAAACAGTTTTATTTGTATTTTCCAATTCAAGTGACACTACATACCATAAAATTTATTCATTTATACGCTTTTGCAAAATTACAGTTCCGAACGTAGTAAAATAATTAACTAAATAAATCTAAATCAGGTAAAGCATCACTTTCACTATTAATACAGCATAACATATATATCTTCATGTACTAATCAGTTATGCACGAAACCTTTACATAAATAATGTAATTAAATATATAACGATGTCAGAGTAAGCATGATATATCAATACCTCATACTTCAGCGTTCAGCATTCAGTTGAGTATGAATGAAATTGGTGTAAATCTTGAACAATTGTGTAAGATTGTCGAATAACACATCCATTTTTATAAGTGAACCTAAATTTTTTACTAAATAACTCTACAGAACTGGGACAGAATATTAAATTATTGTACAATATCACTAACAAGTATCTTTATTAAATTTGCATAAAGATAATAAAATATTTTTTATGTACAATAAAATATTTATATTAAACTCTGAAGCGCACTTCTGGTTGAATGGTTACGTCAACAAACAAAACAGCCGCATGTGGTGTGAAGCTAATTTACAAGTGTATGTCGAAACACCGTTACATCCAGAAAAACTGACTGTTTGGTGCGCTTTATGGGCTGGTGGAATCATTGGTCCGTGCATCTTCAAAAACGATGAAGGCCACAACGTTACAGTCAATGGTGATCGGTATAGAGCCATGATTACTAACTTTTCATTCCTGAATTGAACAATCATGATTTCCAGTAGCTGTGGTTCCAACAAGACGGCGCAACATGTCACATAGCTCGTGCCACAATCGATTTATTGAAAGACACGTTTGGTGACCGCCTCATTTCACGTTTTGGACCTGTGAATTGGCCTCCAAGATCTTGTGATTTAACACCGCTAGACTATTTTCTGTAGGGCTATGTAAAGTCATTGGTCTATGCGGATAAGCCCCGAACGCTTGACCATTTGGAAGACAACATTCGCCGTGTTATTGCCGATATACGGCCACAAATGTTGGAAAAATTCATCGAAAATTGGACGTCCAGATTGGACTACATCCGAGCGAGCCGTGGCAGTCCTATGCCAGAAATCATATTTAAAATGTAATGCCACAAGATTATCTTTCGAATAAAAAAAATCATGTCAATCGAATATTACATCGTTGTTTTATTGCAATTTAAAGTTCTATACCTCTCAAAAACACCCTTTATATGCTGTTATGTAGTGACGTTCATTTGCGGTGTTGAAGTGATCTATCTCATAGTGCTATTTTATCTGGGTGGAAAGTGAGTGAATATTAACGTTGCACTATTCAGCTACACGAGGGCCTTTGGCAACGGACCTCGTAATTTTGAACCATGGTCAATTGACGAGGAGGACACCTGAGCTGGTACCCCCTTACCAAACTACCACACCACAACAATGGGAGGATGTTTGAGCTCTCGACAGATTTAACGTGCTACTCTGCCCTGCGCTACAGGTCTTAATTGGTACTCGGCTCGAACTCATGACACGCCAGCCACGATCTAATGCCTTGACCACTAGGCTTCCGCGGCCACCTGGGTGGAGTCTTAAGCAGAGGAGGAAAATAGGTTTAACATTTAAAAACGCATGCGTTTTTTTTTCGTATTCCATATAATTCTAGTTTGATGTATGTATATGAAATTCATTATAGAAAATATATATTGTACTTTATCGGAATCACTAATAATTTTGTGAATATATTATATATATATAAGCTAAAAAAGAATGAAGAAATACAGTAATTTAGAAATAGACGAACTCACAATACACTGGATATACAATATTTTAAATTATGAATGATAATTATAATCTGATTCTGGTATAATATTTTATGTGTAATGTTTTAGGATTATTTCTTCAATTTAAAAAGATAAGAATAAATATGAATCGTATGAATTTCTTTTACTTAAAACACAATATTTTCTTTTATTTTTTTTATTATTTCCAAAATATAAAACATATATTAAAAATATATATCAGACTATTTATTTTTAAAACGAGAAAGTAACTATAAACATGAAATTTGCTTTTGAAGAAAGTATTGTTTTCTTATATAATTAAACCCAGTTATATATTGTGTTTTTGCCCGATTAATGTTTGATACAAATCATGTAAAAATCACACAATTTTTGTATTGACGAAGATTTCATTAGAGCTTTTTTTATATTTTATTCTGTAATTTAATCCTGCCTCATTCGTACTCAGAACATTCACAAAATCTGTAGGAAGTATGCAAATTCCTTCTATAATAAAATAAATAATTCCTAAAAACTTGAAAAAAATATATTTTACTGCCGCGAAAGAGCCAAACTTATAATACATTTCATATATATGCATAATTGTTTCTTTTAGTTTCTTTTTTTATCATATCACACATTTTTTCATGTACTTCGGAAATGTTCGCAACTTTTTGAAATTCGAAATATATATGACCTTTTATGTACTCTTTTAAAAACAGAAAAACGCAAAATATTCTGACACACAATAATCATCAATTCGGTTTAGGAAATGTATATTCAGGCTCATTGGTCTAACTTTTTTTATTTTAACAAATCGGTTTGTTCTGGCAGAAATGAAAAAACTGAGTTATCATATTCCCAATATAGCACTTTTTATATATATATTTTGTTGTAATCATAACTTGAAAAAGAACATTTCGATTACATATATATATATATATATATATATATATATAATAATGTTTCAAAATATTTGATTTTGAGACTTTGTAAAATATGCGGAGCAAACTATCTATGTTTTTACAGTTGTTTTTGAATATCAAACCAGTCCAGTTGTACTTTTTTTAAAGTACTTTTTAGAATTTTTTTTTATTTAGAAAAAATTTCGAATGGAAAACTTTTAATGGCTTTCCCCATAAACTATCACCATTTCACTGAATGGAAAATTCAAATATGCGTACTAAAATATCTTTTCAAGAACTAGTTTTACACAGAAGGCATTTTTTTTTTCTTATTCTTTTGAGAAATGATAGATTATTCTCTAAAAACTTATTCACATTTGATTTGGTATGGGGGGAAATCATCCTAATAATTACTTAGTTTCGTGTTTTAATGAATTAAAATAAATATAATAACAAGACAAAATTCATTATGTTCTTAAAAAGAATGGAAATTATACACACACACACACACACACACACACATATATATATATATATATATATATATATATATATATATATATATATATATATATATATATATATATATATATATATATATATATTGAAATTTCGTAAAGTTTTTGATATGATAATTTATGTTTTTTACTTTAGAGTAATATGTGTGTTTTATTCCTTAGAACAATGCGAGTAAAGGTTGTGTATAATCAGTTTACTATTTTGAATAACCTGGAACAGTGATCTAGAAAACTTTTGATCATCCGCAGAAAGATTGGGATATCATTTATATTTTTATGAAGATTTTGTTTTAAAAAGTATGATTATAATGAAAATGTTAGGAAACATGGATTATATACACTCGTTAAAAAAATTTCACTAATATTCTTAACGACGAAAGTGAACAAGAGGTGGCCTTGAAGGAATCTTCAAAGGAAGGCACTGGCCCTCGAGGGGGGCTGCCTTTGCAAATATGATGATTTTGCATGTGCTTAATTCAGTGCTTCTCAAACTTTCAATGTTTGTGACCCAATATTCAATCATAATTTTCATCACGCTCTCCCTTTCCATAAAATAACAAAGCATTGTGAATTCAATACTATTATACTTTGAAACTAAACCTACAATGCGACTTTAAATTCTTAAGTACCACCGGCGTATATAAACGTCTCAACGCCAGTGAATTAATTGTACTGGACGTATATATACGTCTTTCCAAAGTACAATCTTTTGCGAAGGATTTACTAATTTCAGAGAGAATTGAGGAACGAATCTCCGAATTTGTATTCGGTGTATTTTGGGGATCAATTGTAAACCGTACAAATTATCAAGATAAATGTTAGTTTTTGCATATAATTTTATATATGAGAAGCCCATGGGGTCACAGGTAATTATTAAATTTGTTCTTAGTATTGTTAAATTAATTATATAAAATACATTATGCAGTACTGATATATTTATAAGTGTAAATTTGTAGTTAATTTTTTTGTTGTGTCAGAATGTATTTTGTTAAGTAAATTAATAATTTTTTAATAATCCTTTGTTTTAGACTTTTCAATATGCTCGTGCCCCCCTCGTAGGGTTATCACCCCCTAGGGGGTGCGCCCCACAGTTTGAGAAACACTGATTTAAGAAAACAGGGCATCATATACTTTCAAATAATCGATTTTTCAATTTTAGTTCTAAAACATAGTGCTTATTTTTCTGAATCTAAAAATGTATAATACTTATATGTTTGTTGATAAAATAGCCCTAAAATATGAACAAATAAAAATATAAATAAATGACCACGCCCCTTTGAACTTTAAATATGTAGTTTCCCCTGTGTTTATCTATATTAACTTTTGATTGTTTTTTTCGTTTAAATGTTAACCCCGCTACTTTTAGCCACGTTGTGCGTGAGCTACTGTTCCAAGCTGTGTGACAAAATTTCTTACTTTAAATTTCGGTTTATGGCAATGTTTTGAACCGAGTTCGTCTATTCGAAGTTTCTTGTGGCATACAACTACTTAATTTTACATTAATTTTCGTAAGAAATAATTATTTTTACTTATAATTATTATTATTCATAAGATTTTTAAAAGAATCTTAACTTTTTTAAACGAGTAATTATGCCAGAATAAAAAAATTTGGCAGAAGGAAGTATAGTAGCAATCAACATAAAAAGTCTAAATCGACTGAAGAATTGCTTTTGAATTCCGTGGAAAGTGCTTCTAGGAGAAAAATTAAAATACCGGACTTACTAAAAAACAAGATTCTCAAAATGTAAACATAATCGCTGAACTGGATTTATTATCTTCCCTTATGAAAAATCTCTTATGTTGTAAATATTGCTGTTCTTCAGAGAAAATTGAGTTGAGAAAGATTTAAAGTCGTAGAGGTTTAGCTGCGAGTTTGGAAATAATTTGTCACAACTGTGGAGAATCGACGAGCACAATGTCATCAAAAATATCAAATAAATGTTATGATGTTAACCTAAGATTGACATATGGAATGAGAGCTATTGGAAAAAGGTAGAGCTGCTGCTCGAATATTCTGTGGGCTCATGAATTTGCCTCCACCACCTGCAAAGTTTGAACGCCATAATTCTTGGTTTTTTAAATGTTTTAAAAACAATTAGTGAAGACTCCATGAATGCAGCTGTTCACGAAGCAGTCATAAATGATAATAATTCAAATATAGCTGTGGATGGCACATGGCATAAAAGAGGCTATTCTTCCTTGAATGGAGTTGTATGTGCTACGTCTCTCTGTTGAGAACGGAAAGGTTATCGACATTGAAGCTCTCACAAAATATTGTTCTTCATGTAAGGTTAAAAAAAACCATGTGAAAATTGTGCTAAAAATTACGAAGGATTCAGTGGGGAATGGAATGTCGGGGTATTAAGTAAATTTCAGCGATCTGAAACATCACGAAAAGCATGTTATACGCAGTATCTTGGTGATGGGGACTCAAAGGATTTCTTACTATAAAGAAGCAAAAGTATATGGCGACACAGAAGTAGAAAAATTAGAATGTGTTGGTCATGTGCAAAAAAGCGTATGGACACAAGGCTGAGAAACATTCTAAAAATGAGCAAAGGCATTAAACTATCAGATGGGAAAAATATTTCGGGACGTGGACGGCTAACGCTTAAAGAAGTGGACTCAATCCAACATTATTATGGGCTAGCAATCCGTAAAAATTTGTCATCTGTGGAGGACATGAAAAACCATATGGGCTATTTATTTTCATAAACTAAGTACTGAGGATAATCCTCAACACGCTTTGTGTCCTCTTGGTGAGGATAGCTTGTGCGGTTATAACCGTAGCATTGTTACGGGGGGATTTTATATTCACAAGCATTCTTTACCTGAGTCAATTTTATTGAAAGTGAAAAAAGTGTTTCGGAATCTCACAGAGAAGGACTTATTGAAAAAGTGCCTTCATGGAAGAACACAAAATCCCAATGAAAGTTTTAACAAATGTATTTGGGAGCGAATTCCTAAAACAGTTTTTGTTGGCATTGAAACTGTGAAATTTGGAGTTATGGATGCTGTAATTTGTTTTAACGATGGATATGTAAGTAGGACCAAAGTCTTTGAAGCTCTGGGCATTAAACCAGGATACAACACTGAATGTGCCTTACTTATAATTGATAACAAACGAATTTTTGAGGCTGAACGTATAGTAAATAAAGTGTTATTTGAAGCTAGAAATAAAAGGTCTTTAAAAAGGAAAATGGATAAACAGAATATAGATGAAGAAAATGAATACCAAGCAGGAACTATTAATCAAATCGATAATGTAAGGAGAAATTTTTTTGTTAAGTTTTATTATATTTTTCTCGAATGTTTAATATTTTTAAATTTAGGTACACTTTAAAAAACTATTGTAGCATATTGTTTGAACCCTTTTGTATATCTAAACAGGATACATGTGCATACAGTGAACAAAATATCTTTTAGTATGTGTCTAATTTTTTGAAAATTGATTTTATATGTAAAAAAGAAAATTAAGATTTTCATAATTTTAAGGTTTTATGATTATTTTTAAGAAATTATGCAATTAATTAGTTAAAAAACAGATTCATTATGTTTAATATGTTACTTTATATATATTTGTAATTTTTTTGTATATTCAAAGAATATTTTCGTAAGAAATGGTACCTATACATGAAAATATGTATTACAAGATCTCGAAAATTATGTTCATGTTAACTAAAACAAAGGGAAAAAAACATATGAATTTAAAATTACTTTTGTAACTCTAGAAAATGGTTAAGGGTTATTATTAGTCATATAAAAATAGGCAAGGAAATACTAATTAAGTGTATAATATGTGAAAATATTGTTTTTTTAGTTTTTTTCACTTTTTCTTTATTTTTTGCATTTAGGTACATTTTTTAAAAAAACCATTGCACTATATGATTCCTGATTTTTGTACTTCTATACAAGATGCCTATGCATATAGTGAACCTAATTTTTTTTTCTATTAAAATAGTGCCTAATTTTTTAAAAATTGGTTTATGCATAAAAAAGCAGAAAAATAAAAAAAAAATTCGTAATTTTTTAAAGAAACTATACTAAAATTTTACTAAAAAGGGTTTCACTGTATTTTATGTATTGTTTTATATATGTGTAAAAATATTTTGCATAAAAAAGGATACCTTTTAAAAAATGGTACCTAAACATAAGTATATATTACGAGTTCTCAAAAATTATGTATTACTTAAATTAAGTAGTAAAAAAAAAAAAACTTTTGGAGTAAAAAGTTATTTTTGTAGTTCTACAGAATAATTAAATTATCTTTATTATAGACATAAAAAAATCTAAGCTCTACTGGAAATTTTAAATGATATATGTCTCATAAGCAAAGGGTCTTAATTTTGGCATTTTACTCTTTCGAGCATACGTCCTGGTTCCCTTAACGAGAAATTCCTTTTGAGGTTAATGAATTTTTGCTACTTCTTCAAGTGTATCTCGCATCACTTGATAGTGAGAGTTGGCAACTATTATGAAAATTGACGGCATGACGATTCAATCTCTCTTAAATTTTCTTTCATTTCCAATTTTTTGCATCTTTTCGTGAAATTCCCTCTCATTGAATTAGAGTAAGTGTACTATTGCCAAACTGTAAAGCAACACGAGGGGACTTTGTAATTTTAAATTTCGGTCAAGTGACGAGGATTACACCTGAAATGACAACCCCTCCACGAACTACCACACCAAGGGAGTTACACCTAGAAATGGCAACCCGGTCAACGTTTGTTAATTTTACTCCTGCTGAGAGGGAGAACTACGACACCAAAGTGAAATAGTTGTTCTGATAGATATGAAGTGCATAATTTACAGCAGTTGTTTGTATGTGTTTCATACCGGGATACATACGAAATACGAGAGATAGATGAATAGAAACATACAAACAAACGCATAATAATATAGACTTTTATTACAAACGATGATCCCAGCATATGACAGAAGGAAAACACTGCTTTCCATTCGAGACGGGAATCCATTTCACTCAAAATATGACTAATTTTCCTGGAGATACATCCATGCCATCTTCGGGATTCGAATCCGAGTCCCCTCGATTACAAGCCGAGTGTCATAACCACCATATTAGTGGTGCGGCTTCCTTTACAGTGATACGGAAGTGTAAGTAGAGAAGTGAATAAGTTACGATACATTTATAGCAGTGTTTATCAAACTGTGCGGCGTGCCCCCAAGGGGCGTTATAAGCCTTCAGGGGGCGATCATATTCAAAAGTCGAAAATTAAAGATTACTTTAAAAAATTATTAATTAACTGAAAGTAAACAAATAAAAATATTCTGCAATAATAAAAAAACAAAAACTATTACACTGATATAATACACTAATAAATATGCCAGTAATGCGGATTAATTTTATGATTTTAATTTAACAATACTAAGTTAAGAATAAGTTTAATAATTATCAGTGACCCCATGGGCTTGTCATATATATAATTATGTGCAAAAGTAAAACTTATTTTGATAATTTTTGTATGGTTTATAATTAATCCCTTAAAAATCGATTAAAAATTACCCGATTCGCTCTCCAAAGCCACGGTTTAACACGTAGGCGAGTATATGTGTTGGGGGGGGAAAAAAGGAATAAATAAGTAAATCCTTCGAAAACACACTGCCAAGGTCCTTTTATTGCCTTCCAAAGCCTTCGGAATCAGAAGCACAAATAAATTCGTACTTCGGATAAACGTATATATACGTTCGGAACAGTCAACGCTTTAAATGAACGACGTTCATATACGTCAGTAGCGCTTAATAAGTTAAAGTCGTATTGTAGGTTTAGCTAAAATATTGTATTTTGAATTGAATATATTGTTGTTGTGTGGAAGGGGGGGATGAAAATTGTGATTAAATATTGGGTCGCAAATATAGAGAAAGTTTGAGAAGCACTGATTTATAGTGTTCCACCATATTGTGGTCAATCATAGTAGGGGCCCGCCAACTATCAAATTATACATGCTGGCGAATAGTGAGGTAGAATAAAAATGGTCGCTTTTTCACAGAAACGATTTTGTAAGTCATTTTTCTTGTTTGAATTTTAAGATAAAACGTTGGCAACTTCAAAATAATCATCTACTAAGGTTTTTTTCTTGATTGGAGTGAAAAGTAAAGAGTTAAATTTAAAAATAGCTCTAAAATGATACATTTCTCGAATGTTATATAATAATGCTTTGCAAGGAGAAATATCCGTATCAAATTAAGAAGAGGTGTAAAAATATCGGTTTTGTGCATTTCAATTATATATATAAAGGTATTTAAAATGTATTAAATTTGAAAGAGAAAAATCGTGCCTAGTAGAAAGTAAAAATGAAAACACATGACCACGAAGCTTCATCCTAATATTGTTCAAAAGCAGATAATTATCAAGAAAGTGAAGCCTGTGATCCAAAAAAGAAAATCCGCCGACTGAAAGATTCATTGTATCAAAACTAGAATGTGTGGCGAATCTGTATGGAACCTTTCCACTAATCTTCTTAGGCGTCTTTTTGGGGAATATAAATTCGCGTTTATTTCCAATCAACTTCAAAAAGATCAACGGGATATGCAAAATAGATAAGGTATTAAATCGAGTATTGTAAGCTAGCAATGCAGATGATGGAAGGCTATTGAGCCAGCAACTTTAACCGCAATCTTAGAGGATTCCAGGATATTAGGATAGTGAAGACGTCGTGCTGCTATTCAACGGAAGTACCAGAAAGCTGATATAGCCAGCGGTAAATATAATTTACGTACACTTAAAATAAGCGTTAGTTTAGTCGAATTAGTTAAAGTTAATGAAAGTTAAGAATTCGAGTACGTGTATTTCTCGGATCTCCTATTTCGGTAGACATTACTTGATCTTGAGCGAAATTATTAATTAGTTGCATCATTCGTAATTTAATTTAGTATAAAAGTAAATCCCTTTATTGGACGTAACATAAAAGTATTATATGTTATTAGAGTTTTTTTTTTTTGAGAAATTGAAATAATAAATCAATATTATTATTATACAAAATGGCTCTTAGTGGTTATTTGCCTCAAATTAATCTTTTACCAAGGTGAGACCCAGGGGGGTCTCCACAAATGTCTTATGGAACTATAATTAAAATCATTCATAAGAGCTTAAAGTTAAAACAGTTGTTTAAACCAAATATATATGTTTCTCTCTTTTTTTAAAAAAAAAATATATTACTGAAAGAAAAGCAAATTGTAGAAAATTATGTACAAAACACCTAGCTGCTGAAAAGTGCATAACACTAGATAACACTAGATGAGGCATGGGTGTATTTAGATGATTATAGTAGAAAAAGATCATTTTTCTATTGCTTAACTGGCGGGAATGACCGTACGAAATGGCTACGTCAGTGCATTGTAAAGTTCCTAAGTAGATTCATGATAGTTGCAGGTAGTAGCTCACACAGGAATTTTACAAAAGGGGGGGGGAAAAGTCGAAAGTCCACTATTCTAGTATCAGCTCCAATACGCCTCCCAACATATTCTTTTGAATTTGTCGATTTGGGGGAACAAAACACAGTAAACAGGTCTGGACAGGATGATTCCCCCCCCCCACACACACGTGTGTGTGGAAGGGAGGTGCACGATTTTCTAACAGCGGGAAATTAAAAATCAAAAAAGTCTCAAGTAAAGCCAAAATTAATTCACTCTACTATCCGCAGAATATTTTAGAACCAATTCCCATTTCTCTCTGGGGTGAGACAACAACTAAATATGCGAGGGGAGGTAGTGTGTCTGCAACGTAATCTATTTAGGTTTTTCAAAAAGGTGATCAAAGAAGGAACATTTTTACTGCCAGTATATCTCAATTGGAAATAGTTTGGCCCATACTTTTTTTTTCCAAATCACATAGTAGTGAATCAATTGGAGCCAACTGAGATGTTATTCAATGTCTTACTGTGTTTTTAACCTACTGACCATACTACAGCGGAGGTGGAACCTTCAATAAGTGCACTTGCACCAAACAAGGTACATTGTATAATATTTAGGTACTTTTATTCAGTATATTCTTCTGTGTATAAATGTTTTGCAGAAAGGATAAGTTTGCAGTCATATGTCTGAACACAACTAGTTTCAGATAGCCCCACAGCAGAAAAGTCCAATAAAGATCAGGTGATCTTGACGACGAGTTTTTTGCTATATGACGAATTATAAAACCATCATTTTCGAAATGAATGATGATGATCTACTTAATATAATGTGAAAAGTATGGAGGGGCGCCGTCTTGCAAGAAAATTGTGTCAACCACACATGGACTCTGTTAGAAATACTGGAATCATTTGGCTTTGCCAAAAGTTTCATGGCGTATATAATTTATGGTAGAGGTAAAATGACCCAATAGTCCTGTATCTTCAAAAAGGAATGGTACAATGATAAACCATACCACATAACCGCAGCACATATTTGCTTTTGAAGAATGAAGAAGTACTTCTTGTGGTGTCCGCAAAGATAATTCTTTGCCCATGTTCTGCAAAATCTCACTTGAAATTAGCCTCCATTTTCATATTTGTGTGCTTTCTGCAAATGACTGACAAACACAATTTTATTCTTGTTGTTATAAATTTATAGTTACTTAAATATGATTGTGATCCTTCATTGATACTATTCCACGCTTCTTGCACGCAATATGAGATATAAATTTGAACCTCATATTTTTACAAAAAATATATTGTGTGCTTTATGGAACATGTTTCATCTTTTTCATGCTTCATGTGTAAAGCTTAATGCTAAAACTTTTAACTACTTTTCTTAATATACACTTCAAACTTTCATCGCGTTTATTCAGGTGAAATTTCAGGCCATTCTTATCAGTAATTTCTTAAACTTTTTGATTGTTGCTCTTTAATAAAAATCACCCTATATTTTTGAAGAACATGTCAATGATACAGAAAAAAATAATTAACTATGTAAATTCATTTATTTCATAAATTATCATAACGAATTTTCAGAACAGGTTAATATAAATAAAATTTGTTCGAGGTACCATGCGAGAATTTAGAAAGACACAAAGTGATATTTTTGGACAATTAAATACGCTTAGTTTAAAGAAAAACTCATAGTACGTACCAAAGATGTTATGTCCTAAATGATGTAGATACTGTTGTTTTCTGCAATGCACAAACTGTAACGAAAGATTTTAATATGGCTAAGTTGAATTTTTGAAATGTTTATTTTCGATTTATTATAAAAACTCAAAAAACCTTTTTATAAGAATACAAATTTGTTATGACTATGTAGTACGTTTAAAATGAAACATTTCATTTTCTTTTTCAATTTGTGTAACTCACAGGGAAAAAAATTATAAGAAAAAAATTAATAATGTATTCATGTAATAATTTTCTGATATAAGTAATATCATTGGCTAAGTCTTCAAGGTATCCAACTACGTTCGGAACCACGATTTTGCAAAAGCATATGAATGGAAAATATTTATGATATTTAAAGTCACTTAGATTATAAAATGCATATAAAATTGTTTCAAGAATAATATTACAATAAAAATTATTAAAGTACAATATTTTGACAAAAAATGAACACAAAATGACAAATTTTCAAAATATTTTCTTTTTGTGAAAAATGCTTCTATTATAATAATATTTTGCCTGTATATAGCTCAGACCGGTGTACAAAGGCTCAACTAGAATTTTTAACATATAGCTTATAAGTGGGTTTATCCATGTTTTACGACAACAGAGGGGAGAAATTTTAAGAAAAAAACGCCGATAATAACTTCAATTGATTGTAACTCTGAAAATATAGTGAATTTTTAAAAATTCATACTTGAACTTATGTACAGAGGTCTGAGCTATATGCAGGCAAAATATTATTATAATAGAAGCATTTTTCCCAGAAGAAGAACATTTTGTGTTAATAAAGGTTATTCTAAGTTAATTTTTTGCCGAAATGTTGTATTTAAATACTTTTTTTGTCAAAATGTCCTTAAAACAATTTAATACATGTATTATAATCTAAGTGACACTAAATATAATGAAAATGATCCATTTATGCGCTTTTTTTAAAATCACGGTTTTGAACGTTTTTGGATACCTTAAAACTATATTTTGCAGAATATGTAGCAAATGATCATTTTTCTATGTCCAAATACATATTCTAACTTGTGCATATAAAAGAACATTCAAATTTCTCAATATAACTGACATAATGATAAATTATTGGATCACATATTTTCCACAACGGTTGATAATACTTAGTTTAATTTATTTAAGAGGATGTTATTCATTTTCTCTTGGTTTAGTTATTTTCTTTTTGATTTCATAGACAGAAAGAAATATTGATATTCATGGTATTTGCCGTCTAGTCAAAAACTATTAAGCTAAATTATTAAAATGCTTGCAGTATATTATTTTTATAGTAAAGCAAATAAACAATCATTTATAGGACGTAATGCATATTTTCTTCTGAAATAATGCACTTTCGTAATTTCATGCAAAGAAATGTACAAAAAATACATTTTTAAAAATACAAAAGATAAATAAGTTCAATGGTATCAATTGTTTATTAATACTGTAAAAAGAAGAGGCAATCTGTCTGGCAAACAAATCAAGGCATTTAAACATTTTTCCATGGAGATGATGTATGCTCTCCATATTTACTAGAAAAACGGGGACAGATATAAATACCTTTAAATTCAGTAAGCACATTTTAATCTCTGGGAACTCTTCTTTTAATTTGATATAGACATATCTAACTTAATTATTCGACTACGTTCGGAACCGTGATTTAAAAAAGCGCATAAATGGATAATTTTCATGATATTTAGTGTCACTTAGATTAGAATACATGTATAAAATTGTTTTAAGCACACTTTAACAAAAAAAGTATTTAAATACAATATTTCGGCAAAAAATTAACTTAGAATAATCTTTTTTTCAAAATGTTCTCTTTTGGTGAAGAATGCTTCAATTATAACATATTTTGCCTGTATATAGCAAAGACCTCTGTACAGAGGCTAAACTATGATTTTTAAAAAAAATAACATTATTTTCAGAGTTACCTCCGATTGAAATAATTACCGGCGTTTTTTTTTCTTAAAATTCCACCCTTCTATTGTCACAAAACTTGGATACACCCACTTTTAAGTTATATATTTCAAAAAATTTAGTTGAGCCTCTGTGCAGAAGTCTGAGATATAGACAGGCAAAATATTATTATAATAGAAGCAGTTTTCACAAAAGGAGAATATTTTGAAAATGGATCATTCTATGTTTATTTTTTGTCAAAATATTATGATTAAATATTTTTTTACTGTAATACTATTCTTAAAAAATTTGTGTACATTTTCTAACATAAATGACACTAAATATCATAAATATTATCCATTTACACGCTTTTGCAAAATCACGGGTCCGAACGTAGTCGGACACATTAATGGGTTTCGAAATGTTAAGAAATTGTTAAGAAAGTAAATGAGACTAAGAAATACATAATTAGTAGTAAAAAAACAAAATTTTTATAAGAATTGAAAAAAAATTGTATTTTTAATTTAGTTGATAGTTCCATTTGTGTATAAAGGAAGTATAATATAAACTTCAATGATATGTGCTTTACAAGTAGTAATCCTAAAGTTTTTGTGAACATAAATGTTATTTATAAAACAGTGTTTCTCAAAGTATGGTGCGCGATTTCCTAGTGAGAGAACGTGATAACTCTACTTGGGAGAAGGAGTATGATCATATAAAACAATAGAAAATAAATGATTATTTAAAAAACATATTATATAATTTACTGAAAAGAATAAAAAAAGTATTCACTCTGCATTAATAAAAATAAAATACACCATTTACACGGATATAATATAGTTAAGAACGTATCAGTATTGCACACAGTATTTAATAATTTATTTATTAATACTAAATTAAGAACAAGTTTAATACTTACTAGTGAATTCCATAGGTTTGTCTTACAGAGCAAAGTTTTTCAGAGGGTAGATGGTAGAACGCTCATTGGGACTTGGATCCCCTATCTTCTTAATTGGGAGTTGTACATTTACAGATAGAGCATGTCATGATAGATTGAAATATTAAAATAAAAAAAAAAATTGGTAATTTAAGTGAACATTGCAAATTAAAAGCTTAAATTTAAAATTATAACTGCACCGTGGGTAAACTAAGTTAAATTTGCTGTAATTTACAATATGTTTGCGTTGTATTTCAGTGATGTCATGAGTAAAAAAAAATATTAAACAAATTGTGGATTGAAAATTACGTGAATCTGTGTCCACCAAAAATCAACCTCTGAAAATCAGAGATTTGAGTTCAGCCGACGCAGAGGGCTTAAATTTAGTAATTGACGCCTTAAGTTATTTTTCTATATTTGACTGAGAATTGAACGGGGTTCAGAATTTATACGCGATTTAAGCCGATAGGTTGTTTAGACGATTGCCAAGATTTCCACTAGAATACCAGATGTGATGGATATAAGATAGACCGCAATATAGACTGGACTTTCTTTCTTGTATCATTTTTACTTTAGAAACAGATGATTGAGAAAATAAATGTTTAATTTAATTAAAAACTATTTTGCTATTTGTTCCATGAAAGCTAAAACAGCATGATATTATGAACATAATGCTTAAATGTTAACTTACTTAAAATATATATTACTTAAAAATAATCTATACAAAATTTAGCATTTATATTGATGTGGTTAAAAAAATTGCGGTCTTATTGTAACTTTACCGTCAAAGTGTATTATTATTGTGTTGAACACATTGTTATCGTATGGGGGAGGCGATTACAGTTATGATTGAACATTGGGCTGTGTGTGCAAATACTGAAAGTTGGCGAATCACAGTTTTTAAAGTTTTTACACCTACGAGACATTAGTTTTCTTATGACATAATATCTGAACGGGAGGGATTCAAATTTATGGAACGATTTTATACCTTAAGTGCAAATAAATATCCAGGTAATAATTATTATACTTTAATAATTCCTCAATATTTGTTTTCTACGAAACGAGCGAGTAATTTAAAGTAGGGGTAAAATGCTTTCCAACAACTATTGAAAAACTGAATAAAATACGAAGAAATAATGAAACATTTTCTTGTTGTTGTTACTAACCCCTCCCCCCATTCAATAACAATGTTAAATCGAGCCCACCGAATTTATTTTGGCAAGGGACTGTAAGTCTTGACTTCATTATATCTCAAAGTTGAAGGAGAGTTACTTGAGAGGTGGTATGGAGCACAAAGGTAAGCAAAGGTGGTATGGACGCACAAATGCAAGATTAACGCAACTAGTTGCAAGATATCATCAACGTATCATTGATGTCTTAAAGCTGTATAATGGGTAACTTAAACCCTCCTGCTGACTTAAGGGATAATGCCATTCCATCTATGCGATTGTATAAAGGACAAGGGTTCTCTGCCTCCTTGAGAATTTAGGCTGGTTCTGACTTTAATATATGTCCATATTTTAATGTGTGAATGGTTCAAGTTCAAATATAGTTTCTTAAAATATATCTTTCCACGTTGTATTGAGAACAACATGTCTCGCAATACATAGAACAACAATTGGAAACCAGATGATAACATAACATACAGTAATTCATTTAATAAAAAATAAATTAGAAGAGTTATCGCTGTAACTGCCCCAAGCGAAATAATTAATTCTAAGACCTTTAACTTATTGAATTTACTCATCAAATAGGGAAAATGTAAAAACAAAATATTAATGTCCACCAGAAGTGCTTTTAAAAATTTCTGTGAATTTGTTGTATATAAATATTTGTAATTCTTACCCTCAATTTTTTTATACTTCTTTGAATGTGTGTTTAATACTTACTTCTTTAAGACCCGTGTAATACTTTGTGGGTCACACGGATTTTATAATTGTTTTCAATAAAAAAATAGGGAAAATTAGATTTAAAATTCCCTTTTTGCAGATGTTACCAAAAATATGATGCACGAGTTGCTACAATGACAAAAGAGCGTGATCTCTCCATTCATGAATGTATTGATCATTTGCTGTAGACTGAAGGGATCTTCACTCAAAATTATGAAATGCCGGTTTTTACTGAGTCACGATCATTTAGGACAACTGTATAGATACATTGGAGTTAACTGCAGTTGTATTAAATACTTTTGTGGGTATCACATCGCAACTGCTAAGCGTCACGGTATGGCGGTAAGTGCTACAGATGGCTCGGAAAAGATACTAGGTTGTTGGATAACGTACTGTGTTGATGTTGGGTCCAAGTAGGCGTGTTCCACAATAATACACTATTGCTCCATATCCATGCTGCGTATCTTCGAGAACTGTAATAAAGGCAATATTTTTTTGCAGACAAAGAACTGTTGCCAAAACTACATAACTACCGAGCTCACACGATGCTAATGGTGGCTTATTATTTGGCGTTATCAACAGTGTGACATCATTCGAAATTCCTGAAAAATGAAATCCCAACCAGGAAAAAAAATCCCTTCCCAACAGTCATTTGTTTATATAGTCATTTGTTATTTAGTCTAGCTGTGAAGAATAAACATGTAATTTGGCTGAGCTTATCATTCAATGACTTTGATTACTTTATTACCTACATATTTTGTATACATGAAATTATACACCTAAAATATCAAATATTTCTTAGGGGTACTTCAAACTGTTTTTCTCTATTTTCTTTGTAAAAAAGTGTGTGCATTTACCGAATTCATTTTTAGCATGTTTCTCGCATTTTTCCTTCATTTAACTATTTCTGTTTTGGGGTTCTTTACACCGTTGTTTGAATTTAGAACCTTGCCTTTTGAAGCAATTGTGATACATGTAAATATGCATTACTATTTAGAAAGATCTGAAACGAGAGAGATAGGAGAGATAAATTAGAGTATATGATGGCGTGCTGGTGGTTGTGATTAGTATGACAAGTGCCTGATAATCCTGTTTATGGATTAACTTATTAGTGAGTTCAGTTTGGACTAACTGGAAGACAGCAAGTGCCATTGAAACAGTTCTTCAATGAGTTAACTGTGAGACACGTGAGGTATATGTTTATTATATGCTTAGAATTTAAGTCAGGAAATCTATCAGTCATTACAGTAGTTACACAGATGCTTCGAATTGAGTTGAAATAAGAAAATTCAAATTGAATTAGTTAAATATATATAAAAATAATGTAAAAATAAATCTTAAAATAGAAAAAAAGTGAAAATAAAATAAAGTTATTTTATATTTAATTAAGAAGTAAAATAATAAAAAAAAAGTTAATTAAGTTATTCAGCTGCTCCTAACATATCTGTTAACAGTTTTACAACTTTTCTTAATGTAAAAAAAAGAACAATGGAGAAAGATTAAATAAATATGGCAAGAAAAATGCTTTTTATTTCACCTATTTGAAGGAGAGAAAAATATTAATAAATTTACGTATGAAATTACATTATTCAAAAACAAAAATCACTATTGGTAGTTACAGAATATTTTAATATGTTATTTGCTATACTTGAAGTAGTAACATTAAAAGCAATAATATGTAAAAAGCAAATATAAGTCAGATAAATACATAATAAAGTAAGCAAATGTAGGCATAAAAAATTCCCCACTCACATAAATAAATTGAAACCTTTATATACTCAATAACTTTTTGTCCATTTATATTCATACGCCACTCTTTACTAAAGAAGTAGAACGCTAAATATACAATTTATGATAATTTTTTTTATTTGTCTTTTGCTACGTATATTTCGTTTCAATTATAAATATTCTATCGCAGAAGCGAAACTGTGCTTCTGCAATTCCGAAATATTCCAAATAATATGTATATATTTCTGTATTCTTCAAAAATAATATGCGCTAAGAAAACATACAAAGTAATATGCTTATAGTAAGGCAAGCAAACTCCCCACCCACATGAAAAAATTAAAAATTTATTTTCTTTGTTACTTTTTTTCGATTTATATTCATACACTACTGTCTACCAAAAAAGTGGAACGCAAAATATAAATTTGTTATTTTTTTATTTATTTATTTTTTGCTAGGTCTACTTCATTTCAATTATAAATATTTTATCGCCGGATAAAAACTCCCTCTGCAATTCCGAAAAATTCACACAATATTGTTCATATCTGCATTCTTCAAAAACTTATCATTAGGGGTTTTTTGAAAATAAATAAATTAAAAAGTTCATAAGTATGTAAGATTTTAAACTAACGTTAAGAATTTTACGATCATCTTCAAACATTTTAATAAGTTTTAGTTTTAGTATGTTAGTAAATTTTTCAATTAATGTCTCAAATTTTTGTAATATTTTACAAAAAAAAATGATTAATGACAGTATTTACTGCATCATAAATCTTTGATTCTAATTATTTTTGCAAGAATCTTCATTAAATCAGATAAATACAAGCATACAAAGTGTGATATACACAAAAAAATTTGAAAAAAAGATTGGTGTCAGCAACAACCGTTTTGTTCCTCCTCTATCTATGCGGCCGGTTTCAACTTAACCAATCACGCCACTTGGAAGTACTACGTCATTAAGTGGACAATAATGTAAAAACCGAACTGCAAATTAACATCAGGTTTCTTGTGAAACTAATTACCTCAGGCACATTAACATTTCAAATGTTAACTTAGGCTTATGGAGATAAAACTTTGTCTCGCACACGTGCGCTTGATAAACGGTTTTCAAGGAAAATAGGCAGTGTAGAAGATGATGAACCGAGCTGGACACCTGATGACAGTAATTACAGTACAAGACCGGACTATTAAGTGTTCGTGCAGTGGCGCAGCTAGTTAACTTGGATAGTGGATGTTTTCAATGGATTTTAACAGACGACTTACATATAAGGACGATTTCTGCGAAGGTTGTTCAAAAGTTATGTCAGATGACTAAAAACTGTGCCGGAAAAATGTGTGTGTGGACATGTTAGAACTCACTGTAAACGACCCAAACTTGTTGGGATATTTTGTAACATGTGATGAGATATGAAGGTTTTACATATGACCTAAAAAGTGTCGATGCAGTAGAAGTCTCCAGGAAATCCAAGACCCAACAAAGAACACGTGTCAGAATCAAAATTCAAGCCAATGTTGATCGCTTTCTTTGACATAAATGAAATTGTATTGTTTGGGAGGGTTTCCAATGACCAGACTGTTAATCAACACAACGACACTGAAGTACTAAAAAGACTTAAAATTTGGGAGAAAAAAGCTGTAGTTGTGTGGAGTGATGGTGGTCTGTTGCACCAGGTCAAAGCACCTGCTCACACGACTCCTGTCTCTCAAGCAGTTTTTGACCAGCAAAAATATCACTCTGACGGGAC
Organism: Trichonephila clavipes; assembly: GCA_019973935.1. Classification (NCBI taxonomy): domain Eukaryota; kingdom Metazoa; phylum Arthropoda; class Arachnida; order Araneae; family Nephilidae; genus Trichonephila; species Trichonephila clavipes. The sequence continues at coordinate 42,699 of BMAU01015182.1, read as the reverse complement.
ACACTTCTTATTCACCTGATTTGACTTTAAGTAACTTTTTTTTTTAATTTCAACACATAACTCTTGCTAAAACATCCTCAGTTGAAGATGTTCCGGCAATAACGGAGAATCTCCTAAAGGGCCTTCTAAAAACCTCGTTCCAGAAATGTTTCCTTCAATGGTAGCACCGAATACAGTAATGTGTGAATGCTCAAGGCTACTACTTTGAAGGTCATAGTGTCAAAGAGAACTGATTTTGTAAATGCAATGATGTATTTGACTAGGTTCAGTTTTTTATTTGTGTGTCGAACCTCGTATAAACGATTTTTAAAGATATTCTTTCAAAAACAGACAATCACAATGGAATTCCTCGATTTATTTAAACAAAACAAAATTATCAGCAAAATTTTTTGAAAAAAATTAGAATGCTAAATTTTTACCTAGCAATAGTTAGAAATTAAACAGCCTGTATAAGAAAATTTAAAGAAACAATGCATATTAAAATGCTAAAGTCAAACCTCTATTGAGTGCTTAGTCGAAAGGTTGTATTAGTTAATCGTACCATACTGTTTTTAAGTAGTCACTGAAAACATAAATATATAACTATACATATGCCTCTGTCCCTAGCTATATTATATATATATAGAGAGAGAGAGAGAGAAAGAAAGAGAAAGAAAGAGAGTGATTCACGCTATCATACCAAAAAATTTGCAGGGTGTATAGGTGTTACAAAGGTGACTGTAAATCACATAAACATTGTAAGGGTACAAGCTCTGGAGCAAAGAAGGAAAGAAAAAGAACATAAAAAGCAATACATTAATGGGACAGAAAACTATTTATTAAACGGTTGTATTAAAACAGGTGTGTGACATTACTACCAGACGTCGTCTGGCAAGCGTGACAGCGACGCTGCACGTTCCTGACGTTCTGGAAGAATCTTTCAGGCAGTTTTGCGGTCAATGGTGCTGAACGGAAGGTTTCGTGAACATCAATTCTACTGGAAGTCAGCCTTTGTAATACGTTTCTCGAGGAATTAGGATGCACTCGTATTCAAACTAGGAAGTATTAGCATGAACTTGTATTCAAACGAGGAAGTATTAGGATGAACTCGTATTCAAACGAGGAATCACTGACATGCGATAGTGTATGGAAAAGGAAAATGTAACGGTCATGCCACTCGGTCGTCGTGCGAGGATCGTTACCCAAACACGCATGTTTCACATCATATGACCTTCAAGAATATGAACAAAATATTACGAAATTCTTTAACGAGTTACCCTGGTTGTATTTTGGTGTATGGGACACCCGCTTTTTCAGTTGGACCGCATCCCTCGAATATTTGTACCGGCCTGAGTATTCGTGACATGCTAGAAATCTTCCAGAACGTAAGGAATTCCACGTAGCACTACTGCTAGACCTTTCAGGCGACTTCCGGGTTTCATTTCAAACACTTGCTGTAGTACAAACTTTCGATTAAATGTCTTACGTCCCTTTAAGGCGTTGTTGTTTATGTTCTTTTACTCTACATCTTTGCATCGTAGGTTGCACCAACGGCATTTGCAACTCTGCAGTCTTATAGGATTCCGAGTCGTTTCTGTACACCGTACACACCCTTCAAGTTTTTCAGTCGGGTGGCGAATCTCCCTGTATAAATGTATTAATCTCATACTGAACAGCAATAAATCTAATTAAAAGCAAAGCTTCTTTATTTGTTAACATTAGTGAGCTAAAATAGAATTTAGAAAAAAGGAAATAATGCGCCCAAAATTAAAATAGAGAAAGCACAGCGATAATTTTAAAAACTTTTTAATACCAAAATTAATGAGTAAAATTCGAATTAACCATGGATACAGGAATTGTGTTGAATGACCATAAATGACAAAAATAAATTAAATAATAGGTTTACATTTTGGGGATCAAATCTCCATAAATACTACTATGGCAATTAAATAACCGGACTTGTCTTAAAAATTAGATTTATTTAAAATGTACAAAGAACTTTTAATACCCATAAGGTATACGACTGCGTTCGGAAACGTCATTTTTCAAAAGCACATAAATGGATAATTTTCATGATATTTAGTGTCACTTAGATTAAAATATATGCATAAAATGGTTTTAAAGACATTTTGAAAAAAAAATAATATTTAAATACAATATTTTGGCAAATAATTAACTTAGAACAATCTTTTTTCCAAATGTTCTCCTTTTGTTAAATTGCTTCTATTATAATAACATTTTGCCTGTTTATAACTCAGAACTCGGTTCAGAGGCTCAACTAGAATTTTTTAAATATATATCTTAGAAGTGGGTTTATTCATATTTTATGACAACAGAGGGGAGTAATTTTAAGAAAAAAACGCGAATAATTACTTCAGTTGGTGAAAACTCTGAAAATAATGCGTATTTTTCAAAAATTCTAGTTGAACCTCTGTAGAGAGGTAAAATATTATTAAAATAGAACCATTTTTCCCAAAAGGAGAACATTTGGAAAAAAGATTATTCAAAGTTAATTTTTTGCCAAAATATTATATTTAAATACATTTTTTTGTCAAAATGTCCTTAAAAAATTTTATGCATGTATTCTAATCTGAGTGACAGTGAATATCATGGAAATTATCCATTTATGCGCTTTTTTTTTAAAATCACGGTTCCGAACGTAGTCGGATACCTCAAGAAAATAGTCATTATATTCCCGTAAGGAACTGTAAAATTTATAATAGTGCACTGATTGACAAATCTGTAGGTCAAAATAATTTTACTTTTATTCAAAACATACACAAAAAATTTCAGCAAATTATTTTCAAAACTTTTTCAGCAATCTTTGTCCCCGTTTAAACATTTTCTGAAAAAATAAATTTCATGTTAAACACATTTAAAGTTTGAAGTAATTTTTTTCTAAGTAATAATATTTATAAATATGCATGTTTAAAATTTCACAGATTTGTACCTTACGCCTTCCGTTTTCTCAGATAATGCCCAGTTTCTTTTTTTAATACCTCTGAGTTTTCTCTCTCTGTCTTTTTTGCACAGGGCAATGGATGTCTCTGCGAGTCGACAATTCTTTCTCGTTATCAACCTTTGAAAATCCCTTCACAATTAAAGAACTCATCGGAATGTGTTAACATTTCCACACGGAAAAAATCTCTTGAAACCCATCATTGAACTGTAATACAGCTGAGAATGTGCCAAACTGTACGGGTCATAATTTAAACAAAAGTTTCTTTTGGGATTTTGATTCACAAAACGTCATTAAAACTTTCAATGACATTTTGGGTCTTTCCATGCAAACACTTTTCGAGAAGTGATTGGTCGCATGCACATAGGTGGGTTTCACAGTGATCATTATAGCAATTGGTAAGCTAAATGTTCTATTTTTATGCAGTTTTTTAAATGCTCTATTTTTATGCAGAGTGTCTATATGAATTTGTCGGTCAATTTGCCTTTCACACATAAACCTTTTGTAGATTTCTTCAGCCCTCTTAAAAGTGAGCCAAAACTCTCTTCTGCACATTCCTATGAGTACATATTTAATTACACTATCAATACCACACATGCATTTCACATTATTGAACGCTTTTGAATCCCCATCACCATAGTAAGGGGCAAGTCGAAGACTGGTTTGCTTCGGACCTTTCAAAAATCATATAAGCAATAACAGTTTCCATATTAGATGCTTATCCTTTGTGTTTTTTTCAAAAATGTGACACTCCTTTTTTTGGAGGGTCCCCATATTTTTTTTTTGGGGGGGGGCTGACACACTCGCCAATATTGACTGGGCACTTCAATATCTAATATTTTTACAGAGTCCACATAAATTTCCGAGACACATACATTTAGTGAAGAGTAGCCACGTTTTTGCCATCTATCATCTACCCTAGCACCACACTCATTTCAACATTTCGCAATGGATTTTGCTGACTTCAACTTAGTACTGTTTGCAGCTTGTGACGCAGCATGCAACAACTTAATTTCATGTTGTCTGTAGATACATTTTGATGAATAAGGTACAAATAAATCTTATTCCAAAGACGAGAAGAAGGTTTATGGTGTTAAAGTATTCACTTTCGTCCATGTCCCATGACAGAAATTTAAAGAATAATTAAAAAGCAATTTGATCAAAGATGAAAATCAAAATTAATCAATTTCAGTAAAAAACTAGAATGAAACTTTAGTAATTTTAAGTTATTTATGATCCTAAGATTATAGCAAACAATATTTAGTATTGATTTGAAAATATATTCCCTTGTTGATTTTTAATAATTATTTTTCTAGAAAACCTGAAAAAAACACGAAATGTTTTTAAATATCAACATTAGCATTTTTTAGAAAAATAACTAGAGTTCTCAGCCCTAACTCCATACTAACCTTTATAGAACATACATTTGGGAGTATATACAAAAAAATTCAAGGCTCTATCTTGAACAGGAAAAAAGCCTTAGGAATTAGAAAACATTATATCTTCAAAATAAAAAGTCTGAGAAAAACGCATTTAAAGTTTGTAAAGTCATAAAACAAAACTTATAATGCCCGTAAAACTCTAATTTTTTAATATGTTATTTTGCAATGTTTGTTCTACATTAAAACACTATTTTTATTAAATATGACTGAAAAGTATATTTTTAATTCAAAATATATTTTTGCATAATATATTGATAGCATTTGTTAAGACGTCAGTTTATTCAGCTTTATATTAACCTAATATTTCACAAAATTTTGAAACACGAAGCATTTATGTACAAGATAATAATGATACTAACTTAAGCTAAAAATAGTCAGGTTTGCTTATAAAATTTAGTTTTTTCAGTTTTAAATTGGGGCAGTTTAGGAAGTTTTAGCTTTTGTCGTAAGACTTTAAAACACTAAAATATAGTATTACAATTCATTTAGTATAATTTAGTTTGGTACATCAAGGAAATATTCAGTTATATCTGCAGCATTTGAATTCCGAATACTTGTATTCAGAAGTCTAAGTGCAGAATCAGCTGAAGACTGATTTTTACATACATCATTTTCAGTAGTATTCCATCGCTTCGAAATATTGTTTCTCACAGAAACTCAGAACGAATTTGCCTTGACATTTTCTCCACAGGAAAAAATTAATGATAAAGCTTTTAAGTTGTATAAACTATTTTTAAAGCAAAAATTGGCCATGAAATTAATCTTTATTAATTAATTATGAGAACTCAAAACATAATCAAGCAGAAATGATTTTAGTAATGAAAATTGGAATTCATAACCATTTGAAACAAAAAGCTCAAAAATATATTTAATGAATTCAAGTTAAATGTGAAAAAATGCTTTAAACGGAAACCGAAACTAAAACCATAGCTCATAAAACTTCAAATATCTTAAAACTAATTTGCTATTAGATCTGAAATTTCGTGGCAATCATCTCAATGATATGGGCCAACAAAACATACAAAAAAAAAAAAAAAAAAAAAAAATTCGTTAAAAATGAAACTTTTAGGGTACTGTGTACTCTTAATAGCGTTTAAAAACAATAATAAAATATACTTTACTTCAAAATACATTTTGAAAAGTGGGAAAAAAAAAAAGTGTCTGTTTTGGTTTCAGAATACCACTTTCGGTCGGAAGTTACCAATCGAAAGTGTCATATGCTTTTATAGGGTGTTTTTTTAGAGGTATAGAACTTTAAATTGCTTTAAAACAACGATGTATTATTCGATTGACATGAATATTTTTTATTCGAAAGATAATCTTGTGGCATTACATTTTAAATATCATCAAGCAAGGCGTAGATTCATCGAAAGGGCCCAAAACGAGATTGCCGTTGTTCCCGATTTTCATAAGAGAATTTTATTTCGCGATGAAGCGCACTTCTGGTTGAATGGCTACGTCAACAAGCAAAACTGCCGCATTTGAGTGAACCTAATCCACAAGTGTATGTCGAAATACCGTTACATCCAGAAAAACTGACTGTTTGGTGCGCTTTATGGGCTAGTGGAATCATTCTTCAAAAACGATGAAGGTTACAACGTTACAGTAAATGGTGATCGGTATAGAGCCATGATTACTAACTTTTCATTCCTGAATTGAACAATCACGATGACCAGGAGCTGTGGTTCCAACAAGACGGCGCAACATGTCACACAGCTCGTGCCACAATCGATTTATTGAAAGATACGTTTGATGACCGCCTAATTTCACGTTTTGACCTGTGAATTGGCCTCCAAGATCTTGTGATTTAACACCGCTAGACTATTTTCTGTGGGGCTATGTAAAGTCATTGGTCTATGCGGATAAGCCACAAACGCTTGACCATTTGGAAGACAACATTCGCCGAGTTATTGCCGATATACGGCCACAAATGTTGGAAAAAGTCATCGAAAATTGGACGTCCAGATTGGACTACATCCGAGCCAGCCGTGGCAGTCATATGCCAGAATTCATATTTAAAATGTAATGCCACAAGATTAATATTCGAATAAAAAAATCATATCAATCGAATAATACATCGTTGTTTTATTGCAATTTAAAGTTTTATACCTCTAAAAACACCCCTTTACTAAAACAGTTGTAACTTTTGTTCCAGATAATGAAAATAAAAAAAAACCCCGGTAATTTTATGAAGTTAATAAGTCGGCCTATAAAATAAAATTATAATTTTTTTTTCTCAAGTTTTGACAAAATCCCCGATTTTAGGATAGTCAGATATTTAAAGCATTAAGACATATTTTGAGGAATTCCCCACTCATGTGTACCAAATGCTCACAAAGCGCGCAACAATCTGAATATGTCATTACCATTCTATAATAGTAACTCTGTAAACCAGTGCTTATCTATCTTTCAAAATTTGCTAAACAATATTCAATTATAATTTTCATCCCGTTCCCTACCTTCCATACAATAAGAATGTATTGAATTCTAAAGTAGTATACTTTCACACGAATTCAATCTCATAAGTGCCGGCGGCGTATACAAACCTTTCGCTCAGCCAAAGCGTCAATTGTCTCGCACGTATATATAGGTCTTTCCGAAGTACGATCTTTTCTGTGCACTGCTACTCATGAAACTATTCGGACGGTTTTGAAATGCAATAAAAAGACATTGGTCGTGTTTGCAAAGCATTTATTTATTTCAGATGATTTGTTTATTTAATATTTTTCCCTCACAAAATACACGCGTATACGTGAAAAACGTGGGATTGGAGAGTGAACAATGCAACTTTTTTAATCGGCAGTTAAGGGATTAATTATAAAACACGCAAATTATCGAATGTATATAATTTTATATATGACAAGCCCATGGGTTCACTGTCAATTATCAAAATTGTTCTTAACTTAGTTATGTAAATTAATTATAAAACGAACCATGCAGTAATAATATGTATTTATAAGTATATTATATCAGTGTAATGTGTATTTTGTATTTTTATGTCAGAAAGTTTTAGTTTGCTTACTTTCAGTAAATTAATTTTTTTAAATAATTGTTTTCAACTTATTAAAATGATTACACCCTCCCCACACACTTCCTACAGTTATCATACACCTTAGGGCGGCCTGCTGCACAATTTGAGAAACGTTATTGTAAATCTTCTTGAGCAGACAAGTCACGCTGAATGCTCTGAGAAAGGAACTAACTTTATATGTCATTAATTCGTTTCTAAAACGTGAAAAATATCTTATTGTTAAGAAAACAAAAACAAATTACAAAATCGAATTTTATCATTTAGAAAAACAAATCAAATTAATATAATTTTATGAAAAATCTAAAAATAAAATATGTACACGCGCGCAAATTTGTTTTCGGTATTAAATTTATAATTTGTTTGAAACTTGATAAAATCGTATTTTATATCAAAATACTTCTTTTTGTTAAACTGTGTATTAATACGTGAAAGTGGATATCTGAAATAATTATCTTTTATTCTTCCTTTTGAGAGTGTTGAAATGGCTTTATTCATAAAATTTTATGTAAAAAAATACAAATGAAGGCTCTTTAGTAAAATAAACAGCCAACGCTTTGAAAACAAAAGTTAAGTGTTTTTAAATTTGAAGATAAAATAACAAAATAGGCATTATTTGTTTCTCAAATAAACTGGATATCTTTTAATGATTTATTTGTCTTTTATTCATTCTTCCAGGTCAGGGACATTGAATAAACTATTTCCGAAAAGTTTGAGATAAAAACTAATTTTTATAAAGCGTATTATCATGCTTTAGAGTAACAGAGTATAGTGGAAAATTGGAAAGAAGTAAAATCATTACAAAGGGCATTGATTCATGAGAATGAAATTGATTCTACGAAATCTAACGTAATGTCTTTAGTGTTCTAATTAAAATTTATTAAAACATTCTGTTTCACTATGAGGGATTACAGAGATTATAAACACCAACACTCACGTAGATAGAGAGAAAGAGAGAACAAGCAGAAGTAATTACCGAGTTGCTCGTAAAAACACTGTTTTTTTAAAATATTATTCAAACTAATTATCTTAATCAGTTCTTAAAAATATTGATTGTCTACAAAGGCGGAAGTTTCTGAGAGAGCTTTGGAAACATACATGCTTAAATACTTCATTTCCTTAAAACGAATTTTAAATCTAAGTTTTTTAACAACTACATTTTTATGCAGTTCTGAAGGATTGTAAACTGTATGAAAATCTTAAAAGATAAATATTTGTTCAAGTCAACTTAATTAAACGTAAATAGTGCTTCAATTTACACATAAACTACATATCCTTGGATATATAATGAAAATAACTATCAGAATTTTTTTCCCCACAGGAGAATATGATTTGTTCATGTTGATTCTACTAAGCGTTTATTTTAAATCTGTTTGATGTGCTGTAGTGTAATTGCTGACTTTCAATGTGTTTATTTGCTTTTAATAAAATTGTTTTTTAAAAATTAAATATTTAATAAACATTATATTGTGTTCTTTAGAAAATTTTAAAAATGACTTTAAATGAAACTTAGTTTTGCTTTTCTCTTAATTTCGAGAAATGCCAAAACTTTAGAAGAAAGTTTAAAACTCTGATTTTTAAATATTTTGTTCATGGACATGTATCCAGTTTTTAAATGGATTAAAAAATAAATTACTTTATTTTTAAGGATATGAAATGTACTCAATATGTATTTCTTAAAAGTAACATATTAGTGAAAGCCTTTAAAAAATGTACAAAATGCAATACCTCAAAAAAAATTTGTAATTATTTGTTTTGCAATTAAAACATATATAGCCTTTTTTTTTATCAAAAGTACATTATTCAGATTAGTTACTTTTAGCAAATTAAAATCCGTATAAATAGCTATTATACTTTTATCAAAACTACATTATTCAGATTAAAAGTAACTTAAATTCATCCAAAGCATATATTATAATCTGAAATATATAAATCACAATTTTTTTTCTGATCTTAAATAGACTATTATATCTTCTATGAAATTTATACAATAATCGCGACACATTTAAAAGTTTTTACAATTGTATTTTTTTAAAATTTAAATTCAGCACATTTTCATTACATGCATGTATATTGCTGTAATATTTTATATCTGTAATCATTGTAATTAACCATTTTATTGATTTGAAAATCAGTTATTATTCTCATACCAAATTTATTTACAAATAAATTTTTAACCTTTTAAAGGCGATTTGCTCCTGTAATCGAACTAATATTCAATCAGTTTTTCTGTTGGTGAAATAGGATATATCAATGACATCCCCCAAGTTCCCAAAAAACCCCCTTATCTTTTTAAAAACTAAGCGTGTTCTCGCTCCCAGAGGTACAATATTAATGTTTATCAAATGAATATATAAAAACACAAATTCCTTCTGTCTATACTCCTGTTCTAAGTACAAATCTGTATTTTGAAGTCGTTCATTTAAGCAATATACTGGAATATCTGTATATAATATTATCAGTTTAACTTGATTTTCTCATAACGTTGTGAAATTCCTTTTTTCTTGGTGTAGTAATTTGATTAATCGTTTTTATACATTTTCTTCTCCATGAAAACTGAGGGAAACACTTATTATGCTTATGAGCTGAATTCCGCTTAATGACTTAGATCAGCGATTCCCAAAAAAAAGTGGTCTATATAGACCTCCAGAGGTCTATAACGACCTTCAAGGGCTCCACGCCAACGGAAGAATAATTTGGGGGTTTATGAGGTGTAAATGGGGGGTCGATGATAGTGGCTCTCATTAAACCAGCTCGTGACTTTAATACTTAAAAAAAAGTTGAAGTTGTTGAAAGCCTGATTTTATACCAAACTTGATGTATTTACTAAATTTAGTGAGGTTAATTTGAGGAGTTACTAGGTGACAGTATAAATTTTACCAATACAAGGACCATATAAGCATTTTTTCTAGAATTAATTTAAAGTATAATATATATATATATATATATATATATATATATATGTTGGACCTCGCGAATTTTCTCAATTTGTCACAGACACAATTGTCAGATGTTATATTTTAATTTACGTTCAACATATAAATGCCCTTTACCAAGATTTTGAAGCTAGGTGTCAAATTCTTTTTTATTTTTAAAGTAATACTACAACAGACAATGAATTCATGTAGTCACATTGAAAAAAATAATATGTCATAATACTATACTAACTGATCAGAACAGGCTCCAACGAAGATCTTAAAATAAAGTTCAGAAACGAATGTTAGCAATTTTAGCTTGAAAAAGACATATCTGAAAGTTTTTAATTGTTCTTCTTAGTGAGAGGGAGCTTCAGTGTGTTTGCCAACCACAAGAAATAAAGAAAAAAGAAGAAAAAAATCTGGACACACTTACTAACAAAGCAGATTTAGGGTTAAAGCTGACTAAATTCATACTAAATGTTGAAAATTCGTTGTTGAAACCCCAGATTCAAACCTCTCATTGAAGGAATTTTTTTTTCTTGTTCAGTTATTTTATGTATTAATTTAATTTTAATTTATTTCATTAACATGTGCTTCTAAAATTTTAAACGCTATACTCCATTACAGTTAGAAATTTACTCCTTTTAAAACAAGTAGTAGTACACACACACCACCACCACCAGCAGCTCTCAAAAAGGCATTTAAGTCGATAAATTTGCAAAAATTCAATATTAGTTTAAAAAAAAAACATGGTAAGGGGTCTATGAAACCAAAAACCTGGGGAACCTCTGGCTCAGATGTAGCGTGAATGTATCGTACGCCCGAAGTTGCGGGTTCGATCCTGGTTTTAATCAATAGATTTTATGAATGAGAAAGCAGTCGACATGCATGTCATATGATTAGGTGGCACGTGAATGATGTCTTGAGTATTAATTTTCCCCTGGTACTCTCGGGAAATTCACCGCAATATTTATTATCTAACGAGAGCTTTTTTTTTCAAAGTAAGGACCTCGCGCACTGCAAAGTATCACAAGGGGGCTTACATAGAAGTAAGTGTGAAGTACATATCACAAAGAAGCAAATGATTGCAACACAAACATCCATGTCTTTCCCGGGATGTGAACCCACACCCTACGGCACCGCACTATATCGAATGGATGATGAACGATAGTTTGAATTAAATAAATTGAAGAGTGGAAAATTTAATAGAGAAAGACGTCAGTAAAAGGTGCCACCACTGAAACTGCTTTTCCACTTGGGGACATGCCATGTCTGTAAAGGCCGGAACGCCAAAATGCAGCCCTATTTGCTAGAAAGCGAAAAAGAATTAAAATACCGTACGTTTTCGTGTATAAGTCTAGCTTATTTGGAACTTTTTAACCTTTTCACAATGATGTACTGATCAACAGAAAAAAAATGTAGAGACGTGTGTGTCACATATAGATCCTCAATAAATGTCACCAGCAGCCGGATGTTGACCTGGTGCCCTGGTCGCGTTTCTTACTGGTTCTACAGATTTGCCTGTCCCCAAAGAGAAGTGTATATTGAACAACTTGACAACCGATGAGGGGGTTTGAGACTGGTGCATATGTGTGACATACTAATAGCAAAAGGGTTTAAGTAAGGGATACATTTATGAAATAATTCACTAATCTCAGAAAAATCGTTGTTTGTTAAAACTGGCATTTTTAGTATTTTCCGTTTGGCAAGCGTAAGTGGTTTTTATGCTTTAACTTTGGGTGTTTTGAATGCAACTTTTATGCTGCAAGGCAACAGAACTCACAAAACCTTCAGTCTTTAAATCCGAGTTTCTACGCAGTTCATAAAATTCGCATTCACTCATTGGGGGAGGGTCGTAAAACGTATGGTCTTCATGCCTGAAGTTTTCTCTCCAGAGCATTGAACAAATGTCAATGATGATGTGCCGTATACGAATTCCTCTTCATCTTCACATTTAAAAAAAAACGGTCAGATATCACGACTAACACAGATAATGTACATGATAACAAATAAATAAACAAATTTATTAGTTTCCAATAGGAGTACCAAAATTAAAACTATCGTCTCTGGCATATACTAATATTTGATTAAAAAAAGCTATCTCGGCTTGTACATGGATCGGCATACATTCGGAAATATACGGTACTTGGTGAGGTTAAATAGATTTTTAAACAAGTATTAGCAAATGTAAATTTTTATGTATGTCTGTTACCGAAACTTTACTCAAAATCATTTGGATTTTATTTAATTTTTGGTAAGCACCCCATACACAAAAACATACCATTTATACATTTGCAGAATAAAAAAAATAAGTAAAAAAAATATAAATAAATTTGCAGTTTGTTTATTATAAACTATTCCAGAACATATTTTTGTCTTTTGTAGCATTTTATACAATAACGATAATAATAAATAAATTAAATTAAAGAGGGATATAAAGATGCAAAATGAATCAATACTTGATTGCATTTAAATGTGAGAAAAAGGAAACATTTTTAAATCTTTTTTCTAGGAATTATCTAAAATTGAATGATCTGGATAACGACAGTACAAACATTAATTTAGCGCTATATATATATAAGCATAAAAACACAGTATATTTCATAATATATAAGGATAACTTGAAAATGGCTTTAAAAATGTTTAATTTAATAAGAAAAAATATTTTACCGAAATAAATTCGAAAAAAATGCTGAGCTGTGAATGAATTATTGCTTGAAAACCTTCCCTAGACAAGTTTCTTTTATCTTTGTTCCAAAAACCATTCTAAAAACATTGGAGCAAAAGATGGAGTCTGACTATCCCCGGCTTTTCAACGTGTCTCATGTTATATCGGGGCATTTCGAAGCATTTTATCATCTCTGATCCCTCCTTTTTTGTTCTTTTTCCTTCGAATTGATTGATACGACGGTTGAACTGCCATGAACTTTCTTCTTTACTCAGAAATGGTCAAAAGCAGATGGATAGGATGTAAGAAGAGTAACTAAAATGATGTAATAAAGTGGTTCCGTTTTATTTTCTTGTACCGAAAGATACGTTAGGAAGTGTAGGTCTTTATTACCGGTTAAGATTAGTTTCTTTACGGGAGATATTAGATTCAACAATAATAAAAAAAAGAAGGGAAACATCGGAAATAAAAGTTTTTCGAGATCACATTACGATGCTGTATCAGAAATAGAAAGTTATGATATGTTTCTCCTTAGATGCTTTTGTCGCTAATAGTTTGTTCCAAATTGATGTAATCTCGAAAATATGAAACTGTTCTTGTGATTAAAGCCTTCAAACGTGGGGGAATACTTTTATGGGTTTGACAAATAGAAATCGAAATAATGATTTGAAAGTTCGTCCACTTTTATTGCGGGGAAATCTGATGGAGAAAGTTAATTCCAAGAAAAATACTACAAAGAAAAAGAATAAATATTTAATATTAAATTGTTTTTTAAAAATATATTTCAATTTTTTCCCACCATATTCGTTTTCAGTGAATGAAAAGGCTAATGTTATTTTCCTTCGATTAATTTTTAATCTTTACTATACAGAATAACGTGTATACTTAATTCGAAAATAACACAAATAGCGCTACAAATAGTTTATTTAATTAATTTAAACATATACGATTGAATATATTATAATTTTATACTGCTTCAAAAAATAAATCATTAATGGACTTCCACCTACTACTGACATTCAGTATGTATGCGTATATATATATATATATATATATATATATATATGTATATACTGCTGTTTCGTAAAATAGTGAAGTTCCAGACCCACCACGCATGCGTGACACTGAAACTGTTGTGGAAAGCGAATAATTAGAGGGCTGTAGCGGGATGTTGAAAATAGTTAATGATTATTGGTTAGTGATAAACGTTTAGTGAGAACTAAGTCGTTTAGTGTGCCACGGCGAAATAAGGAGAAATTATAACAACTTTCGAAATTTAAACGGGGGGGGACCTTGGAGATGGGAGATTTTCCTGTCTCGCAATAGAAGCTCGTGTGCAGCGGAAAGTTCCACAGTGATGCGAGTTTGGAAGTAGTGGACCAAAGAGCACCGAACAACTCGAAAAACTTGTTGTAGATGACGGAAAATGAAGTGAGCGCGTGACGATCAACACCTGATCCTGGTGAATGACCGCAGTTTCCTCCAGGCAGTTGGCAGCACGTTGGTCTACTGCTACAGGTGTACTAATGTCGGCCTTGCTAATTCGTCGACGTCTATTCTCTTCACCGTGGATTGCATGTAAGGTTGCCTTTACAAAGGATCCTCCTCATGGCAAACCATCGACGGTTGCGTCTGCAATAGGCTCATAAGCACAGAGTCTGGCAAGCTGATTGGCACTAAGTTGTCTTTTCAGATGAATTACGCTTCAATTTGTAAGACCATGATGGCCACATTCTTATTAGACGGTATGCCGGTGAACGATGCCTTCCAGAGTGCGTTATCGAACGACATAGTGGCTTAACATCCGGAGTTATGGTTTTGGGTGTGATTTCGTATCATGGACGATCCAATTTGCAACGAATTCAGCGTAATCTCACTAGCAACAGGTTCGTCTGAGAAGTTCTACAGCCTGAAGTCGTTCCGTTCCTTCAAGGCATCTATGGAGCTTTATTTCAGCAGAATAATGTATGCCCCCATGTTACAAAGACTGTTCGAGATTTCTGCTCAGCCCAACATATGCAACTTCTTCCTTGGTCTGCTTTCTCGCCAGATATGTCGCCTATTGTGCACGTGTGTAATTTGGTTGGTCGGCGTCTCGCTCGTGATTCGTGTCCTGTAGCTTCTAAAGACGAACTTGCACTGCGCATACAAGCAAAAGGGAATTTTCTTCCACGAGTAAACATTCAAATTCTGTTTGACTCCATGCCACGTGGTATAGCAGTATTCACTGCTGAGCGTGGTGGTTAAACCAAATACTGATTTAGGACACATAATATTTTTTTGTTATGCTTTGAAAATTTCGTCATTTACTTTTATTAATACAAGTCGTTTGTGCATTAAATTTCATTTAATTCTGATCAATTAATGATTTCTGATGATTTAATTCTTCATGGTGTTGCCACTTTTACAAACAGCACTTTATGTATATATATACAAATATAGAAATTATTCGTTACACTTAAAAATATTACTATTTTATAAAATACCTTTTATTTCTTATTTAACTATCAACATTTTTGCTTTCATCAAAGATGATACTCAATTAAAAGAATGCTAATTGTCACATTGAAGTTGTTACTTATTTGTGATTTACCTAAGTTTGTAAAAATACTGCACTGGTCTTCAAACTGTGTACCACGGGACAGTGGGGTTGCGTGAGGCACGTGCCACAGTAAAAATTTTTTTAAAGAAAATGATAAATGTGTATGCAAATTGGTTTCCTATTCTCTATGAAGTTTGCAAAATCACAAATATCTAAAGCTCATCAGTCATTAAAACTGAAAATGTTATTTATATAAAATAACTTTATTTTTTGAATTATTATACTATTATAATATACTAAAATAATATAATTTTTTTTATTTTTCCTTTATACCAACTACTTATTAGATGGTTTAAATTCTATCGTTTAAGATCCCGGGTTCCTCAAAATAATTTTATACATCTCAGTACAATGTAAATATTAAATAAGTGCTTAATGGAAAGTACACGTTTTATTTGTAGAAAAATCAATTATTATGATGAAGAGGTAACATCTTACTGACCTAAAAGATTCGATTTTAAAATATAAATTGAACAAAAATAGGTCATAAGTTTTAATTTTTAAATTCGTCTATAATAAACATGATTCTTCATACAATTAAAAACATTTTAATAACATTTACAGTAATATATTTCAATGGAAAACTTTTTTAACGTGTGTTTCTACTAAAATAAAGGATAAAAGCAAATTAAACGCAGAAAAAGAGAGAGAGAAATGTCACCTATATATATATAAAGAGTGTTTTTTTCCAGGTATAGAAGTTTAAGTTGGCATTACTTTCCAAGACGGCGACCGATTTAACAGCTGTCAAGTGATTTATTCTCAGTTTGGTTTGGAAATTCATCAAAACGATCATCAAGCAAGGCGTAGATTCGTCCCATGGGCCTAAAATGGATTGCCGTTGTTCCCGATTTTCATAAGCGAATTTTGTTTAGCGATGAAGCGCACTTCTGGTTAAATGGCTACGTCAACAAACAAAACTGTCGCATTTGGAGTGAAGTTAATCCACAAGTTTATGTCGAAACACCGTTACATCCAGAAAAACTGACTGTTTGATGCGATTTATGGGCTGGTGGAATCCTTCTTCAAAAACGATAAACGCCACAACGTTACAGTCAATGGTGATCGGTATAGAGCCATGATTACTAACTTTTTCATTCCTGAATTGAACAATCATGATGTCCAGGAGCTGTGGTTCCAACAAGACGGTGCAACATGTTACACAGCTCGTGCCACAATCAATTTATTGAAAGACACGTTTGGTGACCACCTAATTTCACGTTTTGGACCTGTGAATTGGCCTCCAAGATCTTGTGATTTATCCCGGCTAGACTATATTCTGTGGAGCTATGTAAAGTCATTGGTCTATGCGGATAAGCCACAAACGCTTGACCATTTGGAAGACAACATTCACCATGTTATTGCCGGTATACGGCCACAAATTTTGGAAAAAGTCATCGAAAATTGGACGTCCAGATTGGACTACATCCGAGCCAGCCATGACACTTCTATGCCATAAATCATATTTAAAATCTAATGCCACAATATTATCTTTCGAATTAAAAATAATTAATGTCAATCGAATAATACATCAATGTTTTATTGCAATTTAAAGTTTTATACTTCTAAAAAAAAACACACCCTTTATATATATATATATATATACATGTGTGTGAGTGTGTATATAATTTCAATAGATCTAGATATCGACGTTTATGTAAAAAATGCCTGCACTTAGCGCAGCTATTAAATGCAATGCATCGGTAAGCGACAGCTGGATTCCAAATTAATATTATTATTGTGAATTAATTGTATATGCCTACATTAATGGTATGTTAATTAAAACAATTTTATATTAACTGTATGTAAGTGTATATTAATTGTTTGTATGTGTAACATGTTGATCTACTTTAAACATTATCTTAAGGCATAGTCTTCTATGTGTGTGTGTAAAAAGGAGTTCTCCCCAAACACCGCATTACTCTAAGAGTCCCGTGAGTTCAAAAAGTTTGAAGACTACTAAAATGCCGAATCATTGTATATGATAAGAAAATATCAGGTTAGAGCTAATAAAAAATTTTTTATTGATTTTTTTAAATATTATTTCAAAGAATAAACTAAAATGTCCATAATATTTTGTGATAACAGCCTCTATAGGCTTTCTCAAGTAAATTAAAGATGTATCCGTTCAATTTAAATCACTTAAATATTTCCAACATTTTATCTGGATTTCAAAAAGCCATAATATTTAATGCAAAATTGGAAAGGAAGTTCAACAACACATTTAATGTCCTAGTTTTTTTTTTATTTTGTACATAAAAAATATCTAAACAGAAAAAAGTGTTGGTGCTTTTACAGACAATTATGCTTTCTTGATATTTTTGTTCTATACCAGTGATTCCCAGTGGTACCATTTCTTACAAAAATATTCTTTGAATATACAAAACAAATTACACCTATATATACATCAACATATCAAAAATAATGATCCAGTTTTTTAACGAATTAATTGCATAATTTCTTTAAAATAATCATAAAAGCTCAAAATTATGAAAATCTTAATTTTTTTTGCACGTATAAATTAATTTTTTTAAAAATTAGACATTATATACTAAAAGATATTTTTTTCACTATATAGAAAGTTTATATAGGTCAAACAAAGGGGAAACTACATATTTAAAGTTCAAAGGGGTGTGTCAAAAAGGGCGTGGTCATTTGTTTACATTTTTATTTTTCATATTTTAGGGCTATTTTATATTAACAAACTTATAAGTATTATACATTTTTAGATTCAGAAAAATAAGCACTATTTTTTAGAACTAAAATTGAAAAATCGATTTTGTCATAGTATATGATGTCCTTGTTCCCTTAAAATAAAGTTCAGAAACAAATGTTAGCAATTTTATCTTTAAAAAGACATATCTGTTATTTTTCGCGAAATACGGAATATCTTGAGAAAGTTTTTAATTGATTTTCCTAGTGAAAGGGAGCTTCAGTGAGATTGCCAATCACAAGAAAAAAAGACACACTTGTTTGGTAGAGGATTCGAGTTTGGTCTAGGGATAAGGATATAAAATGACCTTATATTAATGACCTTATTAAATGACCTTAGTTAAACCTTATTAATCATTTCGATTATTGCATTCATTTACATATTGTTGATGTTGTGATGTAACAAGTGATTGCATTTTCCACATTTTTTGGTATAAAACCACATCCCAAGAGGTATCATTTAGTGACATCATTTCAAAATGGTGCTCTGTTATGTACTAAGTTGTTTCAGGTGAATCCATAACTTCATAATGTATAACAAAATACAGTAAAACTCAGTCATAAACGTACTGACAGCACATTTGTTATATTTAAAGTTTAACATTCAGTGGAATCTGACAGAGATGAGGGGGTATTTGGTGAACCAAAGGTTAAACCAGTTGTAAGAAGAATTCATATAAAAGCACAATAAGAATTGTTTGAAAAATTTTACTTTCTAAGGAAGGTTAATGACTTTACCAAAAAGGACGCCTTTGAAAACTTTATATGTTATTTCTTAAGATGCTCAAAAGTTTGTTTGATTCAATACAAATTGAAAAAGTGTTTTTATTGATTTTCCCATAATATTGGAAAACGATTTTGCTTAGAATTATAGATATATTTATAGTGCAACAAAGGCTATTGAAGTTTCGATTCCTAATGTATTTGGTAATTGTACTATTTTGAAGGAAGAAAAATAAAAAAATAGGCATTTTTACCGTGCAAGAAACCACACAGAAATTCAAATCAAATAACATGATAAATGACGGCATTCCCGCTTCAAAATAATATTCGTGCAAATAAGAATGGGAATTGATTTAAAAATAAAGAACATATGTTTCCTGTAACAGTTCCCATGTGATTTTCCATGGTTCTTTTACTAAGGGTGACGCCAGTCCGGTTGATAGATATAACTTCTTTACGAGTAGAGAGTTCCATGTGCGTCTAGGGTGAGACATATTAAATCCATTAGCAACCAATTTTTTGTGTGGTCTAAATCAGCGATAGTCAACCTGCGATCCACGGGTCTTTTTAAGTAGCCCAGTCAGGGCCCATTGCTCTGAGAAATTAATTTATTTATGAAAATTTGCTGGGAAATTCTCTTTGTGGAAAAATCAAATTTATCAATTTTGTTTTTTTCTGTCGATGTCGTATGGGTGCGAATTGTTAATTTTTTTTTTCAATTTGAGATAATAGACAACAAAGAAGTAGCGAATATTTTATGAGTTGAACTAATTTGTAATTATTTTTCATATCTTACACGCGAAAAATAATCGAAGAAAATATATTGTCTCAAGGCGATTGCAAAGTTGACTACTTTGTAGGGAAAGACAAGCATGATTCAGAAATTGTTTGATTTGCCACGAAAGTGTATTTAAAAAAATACCAACGAACATGAATCGTTCAATGACATTTTTCCTCGGAAATCTCTTTCGAGGAATGATAAATGAGCTTTTTTGAATAATTTTTACAACAGCAGAACCGTGTTTTGTCAGTGGTAATGTCACAGCGACAAAAAAGACACCTTATTGAAAAATTGTAGTATCATTGGTAATCATATGAAAACGTTTACTGATGCAGAAATTGCAATTCTTAAATGCTTCCAATTTAGAAAAAAATCGGCGACAAAAATAAAAAGTAATAGTTAAAACAGCAAATTGGGAGTTTTAATAATTTGATCAATTTTCACATTTTATATTTTCTATATTATCTTGGTCTTAATGCATCCCCCCCTCCATTAATCATCAAATTGAGGCCCGCGTGAAATAGCCATCAGATGTATGCGGCCCGGCAGTAAAAAAAAGTTGAGTACACCCGGTCTAAATGTTTTTGCTTTCAAATGGGCTGACGTTTGGCAGTATAGCTTTTTCAGAAACGGCAATACCCCAAGTGTAAGAGCCATTTCGTTGGTGACACGATATAGTGGCAGCTCTTGATTCTAAATTTTTGACACTTCTATTTATTCAATTTAAGTTCTCGCGTCGAAAACTAAATATTGCCGTGATTTTTTTTGATGAAAGTACGAGATCCAAATTGGTACTCAATGGATCTAGTTTCATGGCATCGAATCATATGACATGCTTGTCTACAACTTTGCATCCAGAAAATCTATTGATTGAAGCCTGGATCAAACTCTCAACATTGGGCATTCGAGGCTACCGAACAGACTTCGGTGAAAATAAATCACGACAACATTTAGCCTCCAATGAGTGTTAGAATCAAATAGATTCAATCGTCAAAATTTTGGTAGTGGGGGCCGCCATTAGATATTGCCACCAATGAAATGCTTTTCACAATTGGGACATGCCAAATTGCAGTTCATTTCTAAATTAGTGGCCTAAATTCGGATTGATAGATTGTTTATTAAGGTATCTGACTACTTGAGACAGCTTTTTTTTTAAAAAAATGAAGATATGAGGATTTTTTTGTGATTTTTAGATTTATTTAGTATATTTTAAGGAAAAAATCCTAAAATTAAAAACAGAAAAATAATTACTATTATTAAAATGGAAAAAAAAACTGATTAAAAATGTACAACAAATTACATAAACAGGGCTGGATCTGTACAACAGTTTTATGAACAAATTCTTATTTTTTCAATTTTGATGTGTTACATTGCTATTCATGTTTGAAATAACCTTCAGGATAAGAGATATTTTAATTTTTACAAAAAGCAGAGCAATTTATCTTAGTGGTTATATGAAATTTCTTAAAAAGCAATGATTATTTTCACATAAAGCACTGTAAATTTTGTAATGAAAAAGTGATTAATAAATCTGAAGGTTAAAACACCTCCACTATTACACGGAGCATACACAAAAAAGTTCAATAAATTATTTTCAAAACTTTTTGAGCAATCGCCGTCCCCGTTTGAGCTTTTTGAAAAAGAACACATTTCAAGTTAAAATGCATTTTGAATTTTGACATATTCGTAAACTTATGGCATCTGCTTTTACTAAAACATCTGTAGTTATTGTTCTAGTGAATGAAAAATAAAAGACTTGGTATTTTTAATAAGATAATAAGATGCCCTATAAAATAAAATAATAGAAGACACAGTTGTCAGTTTTTGAAAAAAATCATGATTTTAGGGTAGTCGAATACCTTAAATTCGTATTTAGAAGCAGTGAAATTTTTTATTGGCACTATAAATCATATAGCTTTATATCATTCTCAAGTAACGAGAACTATATCTGGGCCAGCATTGCCCTCCTAGTTGCCTAAAGGGAGTCTGCTTCCAATGACAGTTTAAAGCTTGTAATGACCTATGGTCCTAGCCTAGGGGTGTGGGAAGGTTGGAAGGAAGACTAGTCATATCCAAAAACAATATATTTATTGATCACACAATTAACAGCACAAAAATTCAAGTAAACTTAAATAAGAGATGCGTCCAATCTAAGCAATATGTATATAAATAACGAGGTACGCGAAGTATGAAAATACATTAAATATCGACACGCTTATTTCAAGATAGAATCTACTATCCTAGTTATACACTGCTGGACAATTGCTAAGGACGGATAAAACTATCATCCATAGCAACCACAAAATTAAAGGAAGCAAAATGTGGAAAATTAGAATAAGTGCGGGATATTAGTAAGAAGAAGTATAAGTATGCAATTTTTTTTCCACGTCTGTTCATCACGTGATAGCGTTCATAAGAGCTTTAAAGGTTTTGACGCGTGTGGACAGTTGTTGTTTCAAGTCAAAGTTTCACAGGAAAGATTTAATAGACGAACTTAAAATGTTTGGCATGTCTTTCCGACATCACATAGATCATTTTTATGCGTGGCCGAATTATTGAAAAGATTGAAGAAGGGCGAAAAATAACAGATGTTGGACGGGAGTTCGACATTGCTCACAGCGTAGTTTCACGGCTGTGGAAGTCATTTAAAACTACTAGAATGTGTAGTAGACGGCACGGGGAGGTCATGTTAGAAGTACGACACCTGCAGAAGACAGATATATCGTCCTATCAGCAAAAAGGAACAGGCGCACCACAGCTCAGCAGGTGGCAAATCAGTTTCTTGCTGCCTCAGGAAAGCAGATCTCCCGAAAAACTGTTGCCAGACGTTTGAGGGGAGGAGGACTATACGCACGCAGACCTGTTGTGTGTGTTCCATTGACCAGACAGCACCGTACTGCCCGTTTGCAATGGTGTCGTGAGCATCACAATTGGAATGAACAAGACTGGGCATGCGTACTATTCTCAGATAAGAGTAGGTTCAGTCTGTCATCGGATTGTAGACGCCAACTGATCTGGCGCGCGAGTGGTACTGCTTATCGTCCAGAAAATATCCAGGAAAAGGACCGATATCCGACATGCAGTATCATGGTGTGGGCCGGCATCATGATCAATGGCCGCACGCGCCTACATGTGGTTGCGAATGGGACTATGACGGGCCAATGATACATTGATGAAGTTCTATTTCCTCATGTTCGTCTTTTCCGTGGTGCTGTCGGTGATAAATTTGTTTTTATGGATGACAACGCAACATGTCATCGAACACTCGCTATTCAGGATTGTCTAGACAGCGAGGGTATTCAACGTCTAGTATGGCCAGCGCGTTCTCCAGATCTAAACTTCTTTGAAAATGTGTAGGATGCTTTGGGGAGGCAAGTTGCTGGTCGAAACTATCCTCCGACAAACAAGAACACCCTCATCCGTGCCCTCACAGAGGAATAGGAGAAATTGCCTCAACAGCTGCTGGATAATGTTGTGCAAAGTATGGTACGACGTGTGGAATGTTGCATCACGCTCCACGGTGGACATATCCCGTACTGATACCTTTCTTTAAGATGCCTGCTGAATTTTAGATGCATTGTTCCATTTCTCCGTACGCAGATCAAATGAACATTTTTTTTTCGTTCAGATGTTTCACAGCTTTTGTACTTTCCAGAACAATAAATATTCTTTATTCTTATGTCTGAACAGTGTGGCAACTATATTTTATCCTACTAGGCCTCATGTCTCGCTTAATGTTATGCTACATAGCAATTTGTGATCCGTCCTTAGCAATTGTCCAGCAATGTATTAACACTATTTTAACTCTATTGTCCAAGCGTCACTTTAATTCTATCAATTATCAAATATCTGAACTGTACTATAAATTTGAATAATACTTGATCGGTAGCAATATCTCCTCTCTCCTCACTTTTTCCCTGTCTAGCTTGAAAGCCTAGACACAATATAGCAGACCTAATTTAACCAATCATGTTCTCTTCTTCAGAGGATTCATTTGAATCAAATAGATTTGAAAGACCAAAGATTTCCCAAAAGGACTTTGTTAATGGAAGGACGCGGATAGTTCAGTCACAAGCTGTTAGGGAAAATCAATAAACGTGACCTTCCTAATCAGAGACAGTATCCTAAAAGGTGGTAGAGCTTAGAGAAAGCAACAAAATTGTTAACCGCCTAATTTAAGAGGGTTTCTAAAAAACTTGTAAAGTTATGTTGACACAATAAAAACGCCAGCTTCTTAAGTAGAAACGGTGTCTTGACGAGGGGAATTTTCAATGATATAACCGGTACAGAATCACAGTGTATTAGGGAGCTTTTATCTGTATTTTAGTTATTTCTAGTCAGTTCCAAATACATAGTGAGATAATAGAAAACATTACTAGACTATATTAAATATTTTACATAGATACGTATATAAAATAATAATTGAAATATTGTGAATTATTTAATAAAATCAATAATTATATTTTTCTTTTGAAAAAAACTTAAGAAGTTTATAAGTTTTAAAAATGTACAATTAAACATTAGAAGTATGTAAATAAAATCTGAATGTGTTAATTTATGGAAATGTCCATCTCATTTTAAAATTTGTTTCCATAATCTTTCCCAATATTTTGAATTATTATCGTAAGGAAGCGAGTCCATTTTTGAAGTTGTGTAATTTCCGCAAGAAAGCGCTTTAGTGCCTTAAATGCGAAAGAATTCTTCAGATAAATATTTTCATAAGAAAATATTAGTCGTATAGGAAAAAAACATATTTATCTTTACTACATTCAGGATTTATGTAAGACAACCTTGCAACTGAAATTTTAACTTGTCTAAAATGAATTTTCTGGATGTTTATTATAAGCTTGTGAAAATTTTTATATCTGGTATAATAAAAACCATTCACTTCAGCCATGCCAAGCGTCGATATTAAAATGTTTACAATAAATTATCGTAAATAAAATAAAATATAATATCTACATACACACACACAAACACATTATTAGTATCATTATGGAGAGTACAGAAAGTACATACAAATGCAAATGAATTCCTACTTTACTTTTGTTCTGATTATGAATAATAAAAAAATGACCATGTGCTTATAAAAACTCAACACAACCATAATTTTTTTTTTAAATTATAAAATTTCTTAAAATTAAAACTGTACAGTTACATACGCAAACTGTGATGTTTTTTTTTAAATTGAATTATTATCAAATACTGTTTATTATCAAATATATAAATGGCAAATATGAGATCACTAACAGTTTTTATTTATGTTTATTAAGATAAGGACAATATTTAATAAATTTTTCCGTGATGAGCATTTTGTGGTTAAACAATATAATGTAAAATTGGTTTAAAGTGACTGATTACTTGTGTGATGAAAAAAATAATAAAAAAAGATATTGACCAACAAGACGGCATGCTTTGTTGTGTGTTGTTCCCGCTGAGATATACCTGAACGTTTGTTCGAAGTTCCCTTTGTCTCGAAGATATGGCCTCCGGATTTAATCTTCGAGAGATAGAAATCACTCGGCGGAAAGGCGGGACTGTACGACGAGAGATCAAACACGTCAATTAAATTGTTCTAAAATTTGTTGGGTTACAGCAACCCTATGAAGAGGAGAATTGTCTTGAATAAGGATAAGTCCAAAAAGCACTTTTTCGGGGTTTTTTCACTGTTTATTTGCAGTCATTGTAAGTTTGACAAGGATCACATATGGAGACAGCATCAATTGTACTAGCCTTACATAAATGTCTACTGCTCGTACCAAAGAGGAATGCTGACGAACATAGTAGTACAAGTTATGGCTAGAAAGATGTGCAGTTGTCCACAGCTTGTCCACCACAATATATGAAGGTTTATTAAGCGTATCTATCGGATTTTGAAGAAAAAATTTACTTTCTTTGTATTTAGGAAAATAACTAAGAGTGTATATTTTATATTTCTGTGTGTGTGCGTAACTGTATATATATAATCTCTAGATACAAAAAAAAATAACATTCAATTTTATGGTGGCAAAAAAACAAACATTTTATATTTGTGAAATTTACTGTCTACTTTCTTTTGGATTGAAATAGTATATAAGCGTAAACTTTGAATATATAGTTTCAGACACAAATTAAACTTAGTGAAATTCAGAATAATTACGATTCTGCGAAATAGTTATGTACAGAACTTGCCAAAAAGCGTTTAAATTCATTATGCATATAATTATTACAGCTTCTGTCTCTGAATATTGCAGTTCTCCTTTATATATTCACTTAGTAAAGTTCCAAGTTGATCATATGTAATAGACACCCTAATACATGGCAATTGATAACCAAACGTGAGGAAAGGTGCTATGTGACTGTATTCAAACCGTATCCAATTCGAAATTTAGTTTCAATGCAGCACGAAACAAATCATTACTCATGTCTGTTTTAATTATTCCTTGTATACTGATTAAGCTTTGATATGAACTTTAACGTATAGTTGAAACGTTCCATTAAATTCGTGAAATGCTCTTAGCAGCCATACCAATTTAAGGCTAACACCTAACTAATTTCCGTAAGTACGTATATATTCGTAGTTTAGAATTTAATTAATGATGAGCGATGTTTACTCTGAATATTATTCTAGATGATTTTACTAATGCAAATGTACTTGTATATTCAGAGCACTTTATTGGATTTCAGAAAGTTATGTTATTAATATCTCTAGTAATCAAACTAATTTTGCAGGAGAAAATTCACAGTGAAACTAAATACTATTATAGGTAACATATCTATTTTCTCCAGGTCATGTTATTTGACTTAAATTGTGTTTCAACTTTATGAGTTTAAGAGAAGAAATCATTCTGAAATATATTTGTGTAACGTATATATTAAGCATTTATCTGCAATATTTTATGAGATTCTATAAATATAATTCGATTTTTAACTGACACATTTTAGCGTTATACGAAGATATAAGCAAACTTAAGAATAAAATGCCATCTTTTATTAAATGGCATCTGAAGTGTCAGTTTTATGCTGAGATCTAAGGCTGAAAATAATTTTCAACGAACTATAATTCATTGAAACTTAAATTAAATCCATTGATTCTTAAAATGTTTTCAGGAAGGTAAGAATTATTTAAACGATAAAATACTTATATATATATATATATATATATATATATATTGTCATAACATTTCAAATTATAAAACCATTCAGCAAGCAATAAGAAAATATTTTTTATCGCTCAATATATATATATATATATTAAAATATAGTTGTTATCATTTTTAATGATATTGTTTCTTTTAGGTTAATACATATCAAAAGTCTTCTTTTTTTTTTTGAATTTCTTGGCTCCCTGTTTTCGTTACGCTCTTTTTGGAATAACTTTATGTATAGTACACAGTCATAGTCATATTTAAACACGGAATATTTTCTCAGAAGTATTCCATTTTATTATTTGGTAATAATATAGATTCAACAACTACATATGTAACGCAAATCCAGCATATAGTACGCACCTAAATAAAACGCAGACCCATATTTTCAAACTGCCCTACTTAAGTTTTAGATACATTCGGCATAAAACGCACATCCCTTTTTTCTTTATACAAATGATCTAGAGGTTTGCGTGTACAATGCTCGAATGCTTTTAGGTCATTTACTCGAGTTATCATCCAGGATTTGAAAAAAAAATAGTTTACTATGAGATTTAGAAACCTATAACTTTAATAGGTATGTCAATTCTTTCAAATATATAGTATTCCGATCTATGTAGAAGTTTAATTTTTCTTATGCTCATGTACCTTTTAATTTTTTTTTCAATTTTGAACCTATCATTTTTATACCCGGGCATAACATGCACCAATAAATTTCGATCTAATTTTGTGTGTTAAAAAATTTCTTTTAAGTGTATAAATTTGGTAAAAATGTACAAAAGAACCAAGTATTTGAGAAGAACCAAGTATTTGATAGAATACTGTTAACGATGAAAAAGGTGAAGGTTGGTTTAAATAGTTCGGTGCACTGATTTTGTGAAGGTCCCCTTGGACCTCACTTTGAGAACGAGAATAAGTAGGGGTCATATAAGAGCCAGTAACCCTTTTTATAAATAACTTTCTTTATTTGGTTACCTTATCCAAATAGAATCAAATACTTATTAACAAATATATCTAACTAGTATTATGAGGTTTTTTTAAAGGGAATGTCCTTTAAATTAATTTAAATATTTAATGATCCAATATTAATTAACAATTGGAATATCGATCACGCAGAGATTACCACGATAAGAGATCCCAGATTTATATTTAATAATGTTCCTATTGAACATTTAACTTTAATCTCACTCCTAAATTAAACGTTTAATGAGACTTCAAATATAAATCAATATTTACCACACAATCTTAACTCTTCTTGAGAGTAAATTATCCACCAAGAAATCTTCAATTACAAATTTCTAATTTCACTATTATGCCTTTCTGCTTCAATCTCTCTCTCCTACTGCTCTAACTTTACTATTCCGTTTGACTTAAATACTTTATCTAATCTGCATAACAAGGAATTTTGTCCTCTTTTTGGAGCGGATTGGAAATAGGTAGGGAATTAAATTTCCCTAAAAAAGACGACTCAGAAGGTTAGTGATAAAGTTCCGTATAGATTTGTCACAATTTTCCATACACAATGAACCACGTGTAAGATCCGAAAAACTTTTGTTAACAATGATGAAATCACTGGTGGAAATGAACCAACTACATCTGTTATACTGCTGGTACACAGACTAAATGCATGAGGAAGTGAAAATTATATGCCCATCAATTGTTATTGGCATGGTTCAATGTCTCCACGACAGCTTTAGACCGCATATGTCGTACAAAACAATTGCGAAATCCAATGATTTAAAATGTGAAATTTTTGCAGAAATCAACTTATTTACCGAAATTTTAGTCAACCTACTTTCATTTTTTAAACATTTAAAATGGTTTTTATTGGCTTCAGGCCTCCGACTACGTTCGGAACCGTGATTTTGTAAAAGCGTATAAATGGATAATATTTCTGATATTTAGTGTCACTTCGATTAAAAAATCTATATAAAATTGTTTTTGGACATTATTGCAATAAAAATTATTTAAGTACAAAATGTTGACAAAAATGAACATAGAATGACCCATTTTCAAAATATTCTCCTTTTGTGAAAATTGCTTCTATTATAATAATATGTTGCCTGTATATAGCTAAGACCTCTGCGCAAAGGCTGAACTAGAATTTTTGAAATATATAACTAAGAAGTGGATTTATCCATATTTTACTACAACAGAGGGGAAAAATAAATTTTAAGAAATAAAACGCCGATAATTATTTTCAATTGGTTGTAACTCTGAAAATAATGTGAATTTTTCAAAAAAACAGTAGTTCAGACTCTCTGGAGAAGTCTTTAATTTATATAAGCAAAATATTATTATTTTAGAAGCATTTTTTTATAAAAAGGAGAACATTTTGAAAAAAAAAAAGGTTATTCTAAGTTAATTTCTTTGCCAAAATATTGTATTTAAATAGTTTTTAATTGTCAAAATGTCATTAAAATAATTTTATGCATGTATTCTAATCTGAGTGACACTAAGTATCACGAAAATCATCCATTTATGCACTTTTATAAAATCATGCTTCCGAACGTAGTCGGATGCCTTAACAGTATGAAAATGAAAACATTCTGAAAAAATCCGTATCAGAATTTATTGATTATTAAGTTCAGAATTTCTTTATAACCTGCTTTAAAATCCCATCAACAAAGGGATATTAAAGTATCCGATTACTTTCGACAGCCTTTACTTTTTAACAATGGAGAAATAGAGATTTTTTTGTGGTTTTTTAAATTTATGTAGTACATGTTAATAAAATAAATGCTAAAATTAAGAAGAGAAAAACAAATTATTACTACTAAAATGGGGGGAAATTAACAAAAACGAGGGTCGCTCTGTACAAATTGTAAATGATCAAATTCTCAATTTTTCCATTTTGATGTATTACTTTGCTATTCCTTTTTGAAATGACCTTCAGGGTAAGATCCATTTTAATTTTTACAAAAACTAGAACTTTTTACCTTAGTAATTACATGAAATTGCTTAAAGAAATCGTGATTATATTTACATAAAGAACTGTAAATTTTGTAATAAAACAGTGAATGATAAATCTGAGGGCTAAAACACTTCTACTGTTATTTACTGAACATACACATAAAAATTCAGCAAATTATTTTAAAAACTTTTTTAGCAATTGCAGTCCCCATTTGAGTTCTTCGAAAAAAACCTATTTCGAGTAAAACGCATCTTAAAATTTGACATCTTATGTAAAATTATGCCATCCGCTTTTACTAAAACACTTTGTTCTAGCAAATGAAAAAAAAACCATGGTATTTTTATCAAGTTAATAAGATGG
Source organism: Trichonephila clavipes (assembly GCA_019973935.1). NCBI lineage: Eukaryota > Metazoa > Arthropoda > Arachnida > Araneae > Nephilidae > Trichonephila > Trichonephila clavipes. Next base: position 12,486 of record BMAU01015182.1, on the reverse strand, counting down.
CCTATCAAATAAAATCATAAAAAAAACTGCCAATTTTTTAAAAAATCATGATTTTAGAGTAGTCGGATATCTTAAGGCAAATGAAGTATATTTTAACTAACCAGCTTCTGAAGAAGAATGCAGTTTTGTATATTCACTTAATTATCCGAATTTCAACCGCATCAACCTAATAAAACTAAATTAATTTTCTTTAAAATGAAATTTCATACACATTACACGAGATTCAAAAAAAATATTTAAAAATTCATATATAAATTAATATAGTTCATTAAAATATATATATATTCCAAAAAATTAGATTTTTGAATATAACAAATGTATTGGTCAGATTAAATTGGTAAAAATTAAAACTTAAGTGACAGAAGACAATGCCAGTTGCCGCTATAACACTTTCAAAGCTTGAAAATTGCTCAAATATAAACTCATTTTACTGCAATGTTTGTTAGCGATAAATTATGTATAAGAAAATTAATTTACTTTAATTTTCCCTTTTAACTGTGTCCATCAACGTTGCTCTTACTAAATTAGAAAATTATGTTTCTTAGATTTTGCGAATATCCATTAACTATTTTAGGAAATGCATATAAGCTCTTTAACATTATTGAACATAATTACTTACCCCTTATTCGGCTACCGAACCGACTAATGAAATTTGACCGCAATCAGTGTGCCTGTATGCTGTGATGATATTTTCGTCTTTCTATCATTGATTTAAACTAGTTTTTAATTCTTATAGTGAGATTATTATTGCTAGTGTTTTTAAGAGATGCAATTTTTCCATGTTTCGGAAATGCTTTCCTTTCAAGATATGTTTTAGTGGTGAAGGCCGATTTTTTGTTTGAATCCAGGAATTTTATTTCTTAAAAAATTCGATAAGGAATAGGGATTGGCATAACAACGCAGTTTGTTGCTTGAGAAAAAATAAAAAGGGAATTATGATCCAAAAAAGGTTGATATACATGTATAAGACAAAATTATAGTCTCTCATTTAAAAATGTGTCTTCGGCTTGCCAGTAACGTGTCACAAAGCTCAAGGCCCATGGTATCACTCAAGCATAAGGCTACATGAGGGTTGCATGAGAAAATTATGTTTGTATCAAAGCTTGATTATATTTAACCTCTCCAACGTGAATAGAGACATGATAGTTAAAGCTCGCCTCGCTGGGGCGTCTTTGTTCATAACAGCCAAATTTTTGGATGTTTCATAGACCAACCACTGTGTCATGAGTTATGACAGTCTACACAAATCTGGGTAAGATGTCTTCTGAGAAGCGCAATAGTGGGCGCAAGTTGAATTTGAAGGACCGTGATAGACGGGTGTGGAAGAAGATAGTCACCCCAAAATGCAAGACTACATTGCCACAGATAACGTCCGTGATGAATACCCATCTTTAGAACACTGTATCCATGATAATTATTCAATGGGTGTTGCATGTTGCAAACATTCACGACAGAATAGCTATTCCAAAACCGTTAGTTTTAGCAAGGAATGCTATGAAGAGACTACAGGGTGCCGATACCACCTAAACTGGACACAACTGCAATAGAAACAAGTCATCTGGTCCGATGAATCATCATCTCCTTTATTCCAGACCACCAAACGTGTATCCCTTGTGCCCTGTACAAGGGATGGGCTCTAATTCCGATTAACTTTGTTCAAGATCTTTATTTGTCAATCCCACGTCGAGTATAAGCTGTCTTTAAGACCAAAGATGTTCCAACTACTTACCAATAAAAACTTTTCATTCTTTCACAAATATTTCAATTATTTTTACATTTACCTGCATTTCTCTCCCGATTGTATTGTAAGACTTTAAATTACATGGTTCTTCAAATTGTGAGTGTATATACATGCAATACACGTACATACATACACAAATCTCTTAATCATTTGAAAAAGAGGTACGGGAAGGGAAATGTGCTGTGCGTATGAGATAAATTATTGTAAGGTATATAAAAATTTCTACGAAGCATGCAAATTGTACTTATAAAAGTGAAATATTTGGTGTTCTTTTGTGTTCTACATTTATAAAAATTTAAAAAAATGTTGAAAAAACTTCAAAATTGAAAACTAAAATAAAATGTTTTTATTTTCTACTTATATTAGATTCTATTTGTAGTTATATGTAATAAAAATCTTGACTTGATAAATATTTTGGGCCAAAAAACTGGAACATAAAAGGATTTAAAAACGCGAGATTAGAAATAAGAGCAATCTTAGAGATTTATGTTACATAAAAAGTATTATTTTAGCTTTTTATTTATTTGTTTTTAATTTCTTCCCACACACACATTCTCTTACTATTTCTATAATTTATCTACAACATTTATCTATCTTATGAATGAATTATAATGTACACTGAAGTGCGACTGAATAAGGGATACCTACCTAGTGACGAGTTCAGTCTCCTCTGGCCTTGATAACGGCCGCCACACGGCTAGAAATAGATCCAACAAGTTTCTGGAAACATTCTACAGGAATGGTGCTGTGTGATGGCCTTTCACGCCTTGTTCTAAAACATCCGAATAATTCTCAATAGGATTTAAGTCTAGGCTTCTCGGTGGTCAATTTATGACAGAAAAGTCAGAGAAATCTCATCCTACCAGCCAGTACCCAACCGTGTCTTGGGAGATGTAGATTTATCTTGCTGGAAAACTCCATTGCCAGAAGGATAACAGAACATCACAACCGCATGGAGGTGAGTACCCAGCATATCTACGTACCGAATTTCATTGAGGGAGGTAGGTACACGCACCGAAGCTCCCAAACAGCACCACAAAAAACACCCCAGACCATGATTGAGTCACTATTCTCTTGTTCATTTCCAACCTAGCACTCATAAACCTGACGCCATATTCTCAGATTTCCGTTGGCGTTAATTATTCGGAATCGAGATTCATCACACCATGCTAATCTTTTCCAGTCCTCTACATTCCAGTCCCTGCACTTTCTTGCCCAGGCAAAAAGTGCAGCCCGATGGCAAGCATTGAGCAATGGTACTCTCGTAAGTTGACGGCTACCGAAACCCATGCGGTGAAATGAGAGTTGTTCAGTCCGTTTTCTGACAGTAAGCTGGCACCGTCATTCAAGTGTGTGTTAATATGATCTAATATTTTGTTTCGCTGGCTACATACATATGTCTATGCACTGTCAAGGCTAATTGCCCTTTGCAGTTTCAACAATCGCTAGTTTTTTGTCCACCATTCATGTATTCTTGGTATAGTCTTGACACTGTTGACCTTGAAAATTGTAGATGTCTGACGTATGTTTAAGTATTAAAAAAATAAAGGGAGATTAACGTGAAATAAAAATTACATTAGAAAATGATGAATGGAGCATTTAATCTTTAGATGGAGTTGTTATAGATTTTTTTATTCATTTTTTATTTTCTTTTATACAGAAAATTGGAGACACAAGCCCAAATTTTTTATGTAAATACGATATCTCAGATTTTAATTTAGCATTGTTAACTGTTTTTGAATAATTTAGCGTAGGAAACTAATTTACAGATTAGAAAGAGTCCCATGCATTGCTTTTTATTAAAATATGCGTGAGCCTGTTTACATTTTTCGATGAAAAATACGCAGTGTCGTTCCGATTCTTGATTAATTTGATTTGCTTAGCTTTCTTTAATTATGTAAAAAATGTGCTAAAATTATGAATTCTCGGATATCTATAAAATTTCCCAAACTTCAACAAAAAAAAACCTTATAAAGGGTCATATCCGTACCTGTCACTAGGAAATTTTCTTTTATATTGTATGATTATAAAATCGTTTTCTGTGGAAGAACCTGTATCAATATAAATGCGAGTTCCTTTTTTTTGCTCTCCATGAATGGCAGATATGCACTCTAAATCTGTCGAGAGCTGAAACGTCATCCCGTTGGTGTGGTGTGATAGTTAGGAGAGGGGGTGCCATCTCAGGTGTCGTCCACCTCTCTTCACCATGGTTCAAAATTACATGGTTCGTCGCCGGGAGCCCTCGTGTAGCTGAACAGTTGAAAGTTATTATTCACTCACTCATTCACACTCACGCCACAATAGAAATAACTTATTTTTAAAATTTGATCAAATTTACAATTTAATTCAAAAATTACTTGAGGTGTTCAAAGGAAAAAACATTATGTAATAAGTATATATAAAGTACTTTAAATATTAAATGGTCTTTACAAAAGTATGCCTATTTTAAGTAAATGTAACCATTCCATTTTAATATGAATACTTTTCATTCGCAATTAAAAGCAGCATATTTCTTACGCTATAATTATCATGAAAGAGAAATTCTTAATTGGGATGCATTCAAGATTCATCAAAGCTTAAGAAAAAACTTATGTGAAAACGGTATTTTAAATCTGATCTCAAATATTATTCTAAATGCATTCCTTAATTAAACATTATTAAAGGATTTAAGACTTAATTTGAAAACAGATTTGTTACAATCTGTTTCATTTATGAATTAAACACTTATTCTAGTTCTTTCAATTCAAGTATTGAATTGGTCTGTTTCTCCATCTTTTTGATTTGAAGAGAACGTCTAAGGAACTTTAAAGATCATTAAGGGCATAAAGAAAACTTCCTGTTAATGGTAATGCATTTTGAGCTGTGAGACTTCTTTTCCATTTATTTGGTTCATAGTACAAATGAAACAGAATGTAATAATTGCCTCTTAATGCAACTAATATTGCTCATAAATGGGAAAAGAAACCTGAATAGATTATTTCAAGATTCATACTTATTTTTGCTTAAAGTTGTCTTTAATAAAGTATCAAATTTAAAACGGAATAACACAAAGAAACTAAGTAGAATTTTATGTATTCCTTTCACTAGTTGAACGCTAATTTGTTATTACTTAAGCAAAAATTAGATGGAACTAATGGCATTTTGTTTTTCTTATCATGTATACAGTTGAACAAATAGCTTAATTTACAAAATAAAAATATATTAATCATGTTCTATTTAGAGGCTTTATATATATATATATATATAAACATCTAATGTTCTCTGATTTTCCTAACTAATTAGGAGCATTTGTTCTATTTTACTTTAATTTAATTAAGTTTTTATGGAGACTTTATTCATGTTACTTGTTTGGAGACGCATTTTGGAATGCACTTGAAATAGTAAGGTCTTGTGTGTTAAGTTCTATTTCTCTATTAATCTTACTGAAACATTCAAATGTCTTCTAAAATCGAATAAAGTCAATTATTCATTTGAAATGGCTTTTAAATTAATTGTTGCATAAATAAAATTCTTAGTCACATCGACGAACATTCTGTAAAATCTGTAAAAGATGCTAAGGTATTGAATTTACTTAACATTTGCATTACAGAGAAATACGTTCAACGCAAAAACGTTTAAGACAAAATATGAGTTAACTTTAAATAATACAATAGTCACGACAAGTTATTATGTATTTTCATACAAATTTTTTCGCTTAATGCGAAACAAAAATCACTTAAAGCGAAAATATTTCCCTTTTTGGAGAGGGAGAATATTGAAATTGATCCGACAATATGGAATATTTTAAAAAAAATTCCGTATTATATTGAATGTCCTACTGTATCAACGGAAGAATTCATTTTGGTACATGATGATAATCTGCGTACAGCCCCAATTGTGGCAGACAAAGACATTTTGGATGTTAAATGCTCAAAAAATATTATTGATACAGAATCGGACAACGACAACAAAATAAATAATGCAGATGTTGTTCCCACGTCATAGGAAATGAGGAAGATTGTGAAATGTATGCGTAGTTATTTCGTCATTCCGATGGTGAAATGAATAAAAAAAAAGCGACATTGTGCAATTTGTTGACTATTTGATTCTAAAAAAGTTAATAAAAACAAAATATCAGACTATCTTCTTAGAACTCAATAAATGTTTTGATTTTGAATCAACTTGAGGATTTTGCATTTAATTTCTTTATATATGTTGGTCTCTTTAATTTTTATTAAATACATACATGTATTAGTGCTTGTATATGTGCATAATGTATGTATATATATATACTGATAAGGGACCCGAATTGTCTTATTTTAGAATCCGTCACTGAGACGGCTTGGAATTTGTAAGCGAGTCCCCCGGACCGGATGTGGTGAAATTCCTTTTGGTGGGGTGCGTCAAGGAAAAAAAAAGTTCCCGCGTTAAAAAGTTCACTAAACCCATAAATTGTGAGGTGGTGCCACACTACGCGGCCAGCGCAGTGTTGCACTACCTCACAATTTATGACCATTCAGAGAAATTATACTGGACAAGACAAAGAGTCCTGCCCTAGGATTTTTGGGTAAAAAGTCGCTGAATATAAACACGACGCACCCCGATTTTAGTGACAGAGAGCCGATCCTAGAGCTGCAAAAAAATAAAAAAAAGCCCGAGTTTCCGGGCATCAACCATGTCTATTCCCCAGCCCCTCCCTCTCTCAAGCTAAGTTAATTTTTGATCTTCTTCTAGTAAAGTAAATTTTCATATGCGTGTGCTTAAAATAGATTTAATAATGTTTTAAAACTATACGATCAGTGTTTGATTTAGTGTGAGATGAATGCTTTAATTTTGAATTTGATGCGATGTTAACTTATAGAACTTGGGTCAATGTTAAAATTAATAAGTTTTATTAGAGTCGCATCAATACATTATTAATGTATATATTAGGGGTGGTGAACCTTTTTGGATCAACGTGCCATTTTTTCTTTGAGAAATGTTTAAGGATGTACAGATATGCCGTCAAATTATTTTGACTTGTGCTTATTAAGAAAAATTAATAAACTAAATGCTTACAAATTAAAATTATTGAATTACAACAAAAAGAATATATTTTGCACAGTGCAGTAATAAATTATTTCTTTATACGTGTAATTGAAATTAAAGTAACATTATTGTGAATTCTGTTGTGATAAATTAAATGACAAAAAACTTGTATTAGAATTGTAAGATGTTACTTTTACCAGCTGCATTGGAGCCTTCTTCAGAACGGTTTCTAAATGAGTCTTTAATGTTATTCATCTCTGAAAATAATGACTCGCAGACATATGTAGATGAAAATATAATTAAAATAGCACGAGTCAGTTTTTTCAAACAGCTAAATATACCTAAAATCGAATTGCATGTTTCCAAAATTTCGTTACTAGCATTTTTACTTGCATTGCTTATTAATCTTTCTGTTTTAATCAACTCCAATTTTCTCCTTTTTCAAAAAGTTTTGGAATCCATATTGAGCAAGACTAGAAATCAATCAGATCACTTCAATTTTTTTTAAATTTACAACCATTAGAATTGGGACAAGTTCAGTTTATTAAATGAAGCCACTTCAAGGTACATAAAAAACTTGAGAGTTTCCGATATTTCTTTGAACTGAACTCGTTGAGCAATATTTCTAATTGAATTAAAACTTAAAATGCAAACAGCTTTTATCGGTTGCGTGCCAGCCACTGGTTCGCCATCCCTAGTATATATATATATATATATATATATATATATATATATATATATATATATATATATATATATATAGTATATATATATATATATATATATATTATATACATATATATATATATATATATATACAGGGTGTTTCAGTTCCACATTTCAAAACTTCTAAGAGGGGTAGGGTACATCCTGACAACTCGAAATCATATAGCATTGTTGCTTTCCCTGAATGGCGTTGTATGAAAATTCCGAGCTCGCAGGGAATCTTCATTTCGCTCAAGAACGCCAAGTTTTGGACACGAACGCAGAGTTAGCTATGCATTTGGCGTACGGGGCTAAATTGTAGTGGGCCAGACGCACAGCGTTTGTACGCGGAACGATATCCGATGAGGCGTATTCCCAGTCATAATTTTGCAAGACTGCACCAAAGGTTTTCATCTGACATGGTCAGGGTAAGAACAGCACGGACTTTCGAACAGAATGTGCTTTGGAGAGGAATCCAAGAACGAGTACACGAAGTGTAGCAAACTCAGTCGGGGTTTCATTGCAGCGTCCTGGAGGATTCTCCGAGAACAAGACATGCATCCGTTTCAAGTGCAGCGTGTCCAGACACAGCAACCGGAAGATTATGCAATGTTTTGGTACCTTGGAAAATGTGCTACGAACCATTTTCCCGATGAAGTGTTGTTTTCCGATGAGGCATCCCTTCACAAGGGAAGGAATTTTCAACACGCATAACGACCATATTTGGGCGGTGGAGAATCCGCATGCAAATGACGTCGTAGCACAGATTCGATTTTCGGTCAATGTATGGGCCGGTATTATGGGAGATCACCATCGGACCTTCCTGTTCCCGTGTCGTCTAACTGGACTTAACTACTTGAGAGTATTGCCACCTTTGAGAGATGAACAGATTTCTTTGCAACAGACAATGTGGTTCCAACACGATGGAGCCCCCGCCCATTTTAGCGAGACGTTCGTAATACCTGATGTCACATTTGGTCAACAGGATCGGACGTGGTGGTCACGTGTTATCTGCTCGGTCACCCGACCTATCATCTCTTGATTTTTATTTCTGGGGTCATATGAAATCGCTTTTATGACACCCTGTTGACAATGCTGAGGAGCTGGTTGCAAGAATCGCAGTTGCCGGAGAAATTCGGAAATTCGCCAGGAGTATTCCAGAATGTTCGGATGTCCATGCGTCGGTGAGGCGTGCATTGTAGCCAAGAAACTTCGAACACTTACTTTAATCCATGTACATTTTGCTTCTTTTCATGTATTATTAAAACGATTTCTCACTACGGTCTCTTTTCTTTATGGTGCTTCTGTGTACAACACCGCTTCAGGAAAGCATTTCCGACCCCACATTGCTATATGATTTCGAGTTGTCAGGATGTACCCTACCCCTCTAGAAGTTCTGAAATGTGGAACTGAAACACCCTATATATATATATTAATATATATATATATATATATATATATATATATATATACTATGTATATATATATATATTTTACATATGTATATATATATATACATATGTGTATTCATATGTATATATATATATATGTATTTTTTTAAATAATTATGCAATTATATAAATATATAAATATATACTTTCTTTACAATTATATTTCTAATAGTTCTTAATGATGTACAATTTCTATTAATAACTTATTGACATTATGGGTTTCTTTTTAAATAATTATGCAATTATTAAATAGATGGCGCCACATGTTTTATAATTCAATAATATTTAAATATTTCTAGGATTCATTTATATTTTACACTAATGTTTATATCAAAATTTATTTATGATTTTTTAAAAGTACATATATGTTTAAACTTTATATTTTTCTCTATCATAATTTAACTTTAAGCGGAACTTTTTTCCCTCTCTTGTATTTGGCGGGAAACATAACCAGTTGATACACTCCCAAAGTAAGTCTTACTATCTGCGTTTTACATCGATTTTAAATCTATAATGTGAATACTAGTAGGCTATAATTTTATAATTATATTTTATTAGTTTAGTGATTTTATTATAATGTTTAAATTCCTCCAAATGTTATTCTTTGCTTTCCACTTGGTACGTAGTATGACAAACTACAGGTGAAGGTTGGCTAGCCATAAAATCTTGTTTAAACACACAATCTTCGTTCCTACGGGCAGGAGTTTGTTTTTGTACTACTGTGCCTATTTCTTTCTATTTAGTATAGTTATGTTAGGTTCTAACTATCTGTGTATTTTTAAGTCTTGGATTATATATATATATATATATATATATAATGTACTGTAAAATAGACTATACTGTTGAACACACATATGTTGTTTTTTGTTGTTTTTTTGCGATGTTCTTTAACACGAAAATATATTTCAGTTCCTACAATTTCGTGTTAAACAATATTCACTTTATATATTTTAAAGTATTTATTATTGAAACATATTTTGAGAATTTCTTATCCCTCCGATATAAATTTATTTTAAGGTATCCGACTACGTTAGGAACCATGATTTTAAAAAAGTACATAAATGGATAATTTTCATGATATTTAGTGTCACTCAGATTAGAATATATGGATAAAACTGTTTTAAGGACATTTTGACAAAAAAAAATTATTGAAAAATAATATTTTGCAAAAATTTACCTTCACAAATAATCTTTTTTTCCAAATGTTCTCCTTTTGAAAAAAATTGTTATATTATAATAATATTTTGCCTGCCTAGAGTTCGCAGCTCTCTACAGAGGCTCAACTAGAATTTTTGAAAAATTCACATAATTTTCAGAGTTACTTCCAATTGAAATAATTATTGGCGTTTTTTTCTTAAAATTTGCCCCCTTCTATCGTCGTAAAAGATGGATAAACCCACTTCTAAGTTATATAATTCAAAAATTCTAGTTGAGCCTCGGTACAGAGGTCTGAGCTATATACAGGCAAACTATTATAATAGAAGCATTTTTCACAAAGGAGAACATTTGGAAAAAATATTATTCTAAGTTAATTTTTTGCCACACGTTTGTATTTAAATATTTTTTTTGTCAAAATATCCTTAAGAAAAGTCAGTAGGGTAATAAACTTTTAAAATCTATTTTGAGTTTTTAAAAATTTCTAAAATCTCCAAATCGGGAGCTTTCTATTGATATAACATACAAGCCTTCATATAAATTAGAAATACTTTAAAATTATTTTTCAAAAATAATCAGCTTATGAACCACACCCATTTGGAAAATAGAAATGCAAATATTGTCTTTTTAATTCTGAGGCAAAAAGTAGCAAAGCCTCAATTTGTTTTTATTAATGCGCATTAGATACCTGTATAGTAACTGCAAATTTAACTGTGTTAGATATGTAAAAAATTTTAGAGCCAAACTTGGAAACGTGGTTTTAATTTGAATGTTATATTTGATATTTAGTGATTTTACTTAAATTTAAGTCTGTTTTTCACTTTTAATTTAGTTTTAATTAGTTATTATTACTAATCATTTAAACTTTATAAGGCGTAGTAAAGAGTTAAAAATATTTTAAAAATACATGAAGTTACAATTATGTGATGATTTAAGAAAAATTTGATTAAATTGAGTTTTTAAAAAATTATTTTTTGTAAAAATAAATTTACTGTATGTATGTTTAAATTTTATATTTTTAAAATTGTGTAAATTTTATAAATGCATGTTTAAAATTTATGTTTTTAAAATTGTGTAAATTTACTGTGTGTATGTTTCTTAATTGCAATTGTGTATACTGAAGTGACATTTTTGAAAAATTCTCAAAACATTTAAATATAAAGCAGTTATCATAACAAAAAAATGACAATTTTTCATAAATTCATGATAATAATTGTTCGGTGAACTAAAATTTTAACTTTAAAAAACTAATTATTATACCTAAAAATATCACTTCAGTATAAATATAATATCTAATTAATATAATTAAAAATTTGTGTGTTTATGTTTAATATTTTCTGAGAAAAATGTATGAGATGATGCATTAAATATGATGTATCTTATCGATGTTATGTATCTGTGTCTTTTAGCGGGAAGCTGGTTACATACATAGAAATACATACATTTCATATTTAAGAACATAAAAACAGTTTTTTTCTGTTTTAGAAATCATTTGTCCAGATTAGAGTAACTTTTGAAGTTTAAAACTTAGAAACTGTCTGCAACAACGAGACCTAATAATAATGTTACAAAAACCTAACGAAAATCTTATATAAATATATATATATATATATATATATATATATATATCAGGTATTTTTAAATACCATCTCAAATTTACACCAAAGCCATATTGATACATTTTCTCATTATATTTATGATGGTTTTTGTTCAAATCTGATATCTGCAATGCATGAAAGCTACAAATTCTTTAAAAATTTATACAGATTTTGGGAAAATTTTGATGTATTCTCGTTAAAAAAACTAACAAATGCTGTTCTGGGCAATTTAAGACTTTTTTGCTTACTATTTTAAACAAAATTAATTGCAACAATGCTAATGTTTAATAAAATTGGACAAATGTATGCTGTAATTCATTATTTTTGTGATAAACTGGCACTTTATAGTGAAAAACCAATTTTTCTAAAAAATTATGTTTTTAAAACTGTATTCATCTTTTTCTCAGAATATAAAGTATAAATGTGAATAAAATTTTTTCATCATGTTACTGATAATGTAACTATATATATACATATATATATATATATATATATATATATATATATATATATATATATATATATATATATATATATATATATATATATATTATATTCATGTGAGTTTTGGGGGGACTTTTTCCCAAAATATTTGACTGAAGTTCATATATCGTGACAAAAAACGTAATTTTTTTTAAAAAATTCATAGTGAAATTTAAATGTTACATGTTTTTGAGAAAACTAAACAATATATTTTAAATATTTCACTTAATTGCAAATATTAATATTTATTTATTGTTCAAAGAAGTTTTTAAGCTTTAACCTTCAAAAGTTTTTCAATAATAGGTAACTAACAATAACTAAGATGTGTAATTCTTTGGTCGTTGCG
>BMAU01015181.1:0-177089 GCA_019973935.1 Trichonephila clavipes | reverse complement strand
ATCATTACTCATTTAGTAAAAAAGGCGGCAGTCGGTTTGTGAGTCACGCACATCCATTTCTTACGACTTACCGTTTATACGAGTACTGGACAACGTGTACTATGTACTGTCTATAGTCCAGGGGTACTCAACCTTTTTTTTTCCTGCTGGGCCGCAAATATGTCAGCTGTTTCACGCGGGGCCGAACACAAATGGGAGGGGGGGAGAAATGCTTTAAGACCACGATAATATTGGAAATTAAAAATGTGGAAAATTGATCAAAATATTTTAACACCTGCTTTGCTTTTTTAACTATTATTTTTTTATATTTTTTAATTTTTGTCACTAATATTAAATTGGAAGCATTTAAGGTATCCGACTACGTTCGGAACCGTGATTTTAAAAAAAGCGTATGAATGGATAATTTTCATGATATTTAGTGTCACTCAGATTAGAATACATGCATAAAATTGTTTTAAGGATATTGTGACAATTTTTTTTTTATTTAAATACAATATTTTGCCAACAAATTAAATTAGAATAATCTTTTTTTCAAATGTTCTCCTTTTGTGAAAAATGGTTCTATTATAATAATATTTTGTCTGTATATATCCCAGACCTCTCTACAGAGGCTCAACTAGAATTTTTGAAAAATTCGCATTATTTTCAGAGTTACCACGAATTGAAATAATTATTCGCGTGTTTTTCTTAAAATTGCTCCCTTCTGTTGTCGTAAAATATGAATAAACCCACTTCCAAGTTATATATTTCAAAAATTCCGGTTGAGCCTCTGAACAGAGGTAAATATTTATTATAATATAAGCATTTTTCACAAAATGAGAACATTTGGAAAAAAGATTATTCTAAGTTAATTTTTTACCAAAATATTGTATTTCAAATTTTTTTTTGTCAGAATGTCCTTAAAACAATTTTATGCATATAGTCTAATCTAAGTGACACTAAATATCATGAAAATTATCCATTTATGCGCTTTTGAAAATCATGGTTCTGAACGTTGTCGGATACCTTAAGAAACAGTCGTTCACAATTTCTGCACCAGTAAATGGTTTCAGATGATTACCAATATTATAACAAACTTCATAGGATGTCTTTGTTACATCTGTGATATTACCACTGACAAAACACATCGTTGCTGTTGCAAAGATTATTCAAGAAAGCCTATTTATCACCTCTTGAAAGAGATCTTCGAAGAAAAGTGTCATTGAATGTGTGTGTGATTCCTGTTTATTGGTATTTTTCAAATACAACATTTTCAGACAAATAAAACAACTACCGATCCATGTTTGTTTTTCACTACAAAATAGTCAACGTCCCAATCATCTTGAAACGATAGATTTTCTTCGAATATTTTTCGCTTGCAAGATATAAAAGATAGTTAAAAATTAGTTCCACCCATAAAATTGCAACTACTTCACTGCTGTCTGTTATCACGAACTGTAACCGTTCCAAATAGGAAAAGAATTTCAATTCATACCCATACGACACCGACAGCAAAAAGCAAAATTGATACATTTGATTTCTTGACAAGGAATCACCCACCAAATTTTTAATACAATGTTCTTAAATAAGTGAATTCCTCAGAGCAATGGGCCATGACCGGGCCACTTAAAAAGGCTCGGTGAGCCACAGGTTAAGTATCGCTGGTCTAATCAAACACTCGCAAATGGGCCCTGCTTTGACAGAGGGACACAGGGCCTCAAGCAGTTTTAATTCGTTATTGTGTTAATCAATATTTCTTTCTCTTTTTGAGAGGAGGGGGTTAATGACAAAGACCTTTCTCTCTCTATGTAAGTTAAAGTAGAAAAAATTCGAATGCAATCCAGTTACTACAGAAATATTTAATATATATACACAGGTTCTCCATATTAAATTCAAAACTGACATTAGAATTGGTTAAAGAGCCGCATCTGGTGTATTAGAGAGATATACGAGGGTTGGGACATAAGTCATGGCAACTATTTTTTTTCTTGTAAATATGTGAACGGATCATAGACGTATATGTGTCGAGTGGAAGTTCTGCAGGCATAGTGTGTATTCACTGTAACATTCCAACGTATTTCTCCGAGAGAGAAATGCGATGGAATGTCACAGTGAATTAGTGGAAGTCCTGGGGAATCGTGCCCTACCATGGCATATAGTAGCGCCGTGGGTAGGAAAGGTTCAACAAGGACGTGTGTCAACGTTCTTGACGATTCACACATGGTGTGGCAAATGCTGAGGATGATGGTATTCAGCGCCTCGCACATCGTTGGCAGTGTGTGGTGACATTAGCAGGGGACTACATTGAAGGTCTTTAGGCCCAGGTTTGTCATGTCAACTTTATGTGTACTGTGTTCAGTGGCGTAACGGAGAATTTTCGCCCCCCCTGCAAAATCAGATTTTGAGCCGTAGCCGGATCTTATGCAATTGGCATCGCTCTGGCTTTGGGGCCCCTAGAATCCTGGGCACCCCGCGGTGCAGGGGTGGCGGGGTGTGTACGTTACGCCACTGACTGTGTTGTCATTCTTTTGCACCATCAAAACCATATTGCCCAGTATACCACCGTAATAAATTAGCGTGTTACCATAATAAATTAGTCTGCATTGCTATTCATTATCCACAGATGTAGTTAACACTTTGTCCTTTCGTTTGTATACATCACATTTTCCATCCGGACTGGTATCTTCTAGAAAAAAAAATAGTTGCCATGACTTTTGCCCCAACCCCCGTATGTTTGGGGAATGTGCGGTGTCATCCTTTCGATGTCTTAATTGTTACTTGACCGAGGCTCTAAATAAATAGGTCCGTCGCTGATAGTGCTCGTGTAGTTTGTAAGAGCGATTTTAATAATAATTGTCTTTTCCAAATCAACTCCTCCCATCCAAACACTCGTATCAAACAGCAATTTTTAATAAGAAAATTGTAATCTTCAAAATTACACAAGAAAACTTCGCACATGGAATAATAATAAGTTTGGCAAAAAAAAAAAAAGGATTTCAATACGTTTGGATTTGATTGCATTTCCCTAAGTCACCTCAGTTTGCAACTTTACCCAGTATTTCAATAAATATTGTTTTTTTAATACGTGAAAATGAATTATATTGTGTTAGGTTGTTTTAACAAATAGAAATTCTTTTCTTTCATGAAATTATATATCCGGTGTGTGAAATGGTATCGCGCATAAAACGATGATAGCATTGCAAACAACATACGAGTATTCAGCATTAACTACATTTCTGTCAGTTTCTTTGAAATTTCAAAAATGATGTGTGCATTTCCTCTGTTTTTAATTGTTCACACAATAATACTGCTCGTGTATTTGTAACTTTTATGTACAGTGGTGGGCACAAGGGAGAGGGTCTACGCATCCAGACACTCCCCTTAATCTTAATTATTTTTTCCGATTGATTATTACGTATTTGTTATATTAATAATTTATTTTATTAGTAAATGCTAAAATTATGAATTCAATAATTTATTTTTTACTATTTTTTATTCCCCACAATCGACAAAATCAGAATAATATGTTGCGCGGCGTATTGGGGTATGATCAGAGAATGGCGAGCTTTCCAGTCTCGACCCCACTCCTTCCCTTGAAAAATTCCTGTGTGCGCCTCTGTTTATGTACATGTATATTGTCTTGAATTAAAACTAATTTTTTTTCCGTAAATTGCACTTATTACATATTTTAAAGTGATATCAGTGGTTAATAATAGATACATTTTTTTCAGAACAATTTTAAAAAGAAATAAAGAGTTATCACAGTATCCGGTAATTAAAACATTTTTTTTGAAAAATAAAGTGATAATTTTGGTTAAAACCAAAAAACTGCTTCCCTCCACTCTATGATTCCACACTCTGACTTATAATTAAAAAAAATGAATTCCGATAAGTTTAGTATCTCAAATAATTGTCCATCAAACATGTGAAACTCATCGCACTAACACAAATATCTTATCTCAAATGTTTAATTTCGAAGAATAATACTTTTTAATGTGCGAATGTGTAGCGATATGTCAATCAAATAAGGAGTATTGTTTGAATTAAAAAAAAAAGTTGACGCATTTGAAACGTAAAATTTATGACGTCACAGTCACCTGATAAATGTAATCATGTGTTTCCAGCCAATCAGTTTATAAGTTCACGTGACTTCATAGCCATATGATAAGTGCAATCATGCTCCAAGACAATTAGTTCTGTCGTATCACTGTTGTCATCTTTTGAGTTTTATGGAAGCTTCCCTTTTTTTTTTTAAAAAAAAAAAGATATGTATTTATTAACAATAATGCACACAGGTAAATAAAACGCCCGAATAACATAACACTTTCTTTCTTATTTTGAAAAACTTTTCGTAGAATCTTAACATTTAGAAATTACAAAAATTTACAAATACCACAGTCGAAATTGTGTCTTGGATTTTACAAGTACAAGAAGACTAATAAGTCTAAGGTCAGCTTCAAATATGCAATGAAAAATACGAGATTACGTATACCATATTACCGTCATGAATTCAGCTCATTAATTTGTATAATAAATATTTGAAACTCAAGTCTCTCTGATGATTGATTTATTTTTATACTAGTGACGAACCTCTAATTCAAAAACAAGATATCCCTCTTTAGAGCAAAGATGAGTTTCTTCGTAAGGTATCGCTGAAACTATTTTTGTTAACAGAGGCGTATTTAAATAACCATATATAGTAACAGATATTTTGTTTTTTAACCGATGTCATGATCATAAACAACTTTTGTTCATTTTCAAAAAACCGCATGACAATATTCAGCAAAGAGGAAACCTTAGTAGTTCGAAAGAAACACGAGTATCCTCAGACAAATCGGATTACTATTTCATTGACTCAGTACTTTCGGAATAATCGAGCATGTTTATGAATGTGTAAGCAGATTTTACTTCTGGCCTGACCAGCATGATTATAAATAATTATTAAACAAAATGTTTACAGAGAAATCTGACAAAGGCCAGATGGTGGAGGATTATGTTTCATATTTTGAACGAGTTACGAAACGTAGTATGTGTAAGAATAACTTATACGAGTAGTTTTATTCTTCAATATGCAATAAATATTTCTTTTGTATCGTAAAAATACCTAAATGGATTACATTCATGATAGTTGCGTGACAAATGCAATCATGTGTTCAGTGGCGTAACGGAAAGTATTAGAGCCCCCCTGCAAAGTCATGTTTGGGGCACCAACGCGATGCGGGGGTGTACGTTACGCCACTGTCCGTGTTCTCCATTTATTCCAAAACTGACATTAGTTTATACCTTGTGACGAATCTATATGGCACTTTATCACTAATACTCTTAATCGTCTTTGGGGATTGTAAATGCGCGTATATTTCCAACCAGCTCCAAAAGAAGAAACCGGGATATGCAAAGTAGTTAAAGTATTTAAGGAGAGTGTTGTAAGTTAACAGTAGGCTATTACGCCAAGAGATAGGTTGAAAGTGTTCTAAGGCGATTCAAGTTGATTGTGCGATTAGCGGCTCGTTGATCATTTGGCAGTGATCTACAATTAGAAAGTTTGTAACGCCTGGAAAGTGAGGTGGTAAAAGGAAGGTGAGATTTAAATCTAGATTATCGGATCATAAGAGAAAATATATAATAAAGTTAGTGGGAATTTAATGAACGCTATAGTAATTCAAATTGCGTGTATCTCTCGATCCTCTTATTCCAGTAATCCCGTTCGATATTGAGTTTAATAGTTGATTAGTATCATACTTCGTGATTTAATTTAATAAGGTTCGATCACATTGACGTAGACCAGTGTTTCTCAAACTGTGGGGCGCCCCCCCCTTGGGGGCGTGATAACTCTACAAGGGGGGGGGGCGTGAGCATATCAAAAAGTCAAAAATAAAAGATTTAAAAAATTGAAAATATACTGAAAGGAAGCAAAACAAAATACATTCTGACATAATAAAAAAGTAAAATACACATTTACATTGATATAATATACTTATAAATGCATCTCTGTACTGCACAATTTATTTCATAATTAATTAATCAATACTAAGTTAAGAACAAGATTAATAATTACTAGTGACTCTCATGGGCTTATACAAAAAATTTAATGCTTATCTTGATAATTTGTACGGTTTATAATTAAAGTCAAATTGTAGCTTTTAGTACGTTAGTTTTGAAATCAATCCATTGTTATTGTATGGAGGAGGAGGGCGCGATGAAAATTATGATTGAAAATCGGGTCGCAAGTATTGAAAGATTGAGAAGCACTGAGGTAGACATATTGATTAATCTTTGTAATTAGAAGGTTGATAATTTACTCAAGTGAATAAATTCAATTTGTTATTGTAAAAATGTCTTCTGGTCGTTCTTTGCCTCAAATTAATCTTAGTGTCCAAGGTGGAATCCAGGGGGATTCTCACAACCTGTTGTTCTTGTAAAATTTAGATAAAATTTCGAATCCGATATTTTTGAAAAAATGTTCAAGTGTTATGATTCTACAAAAGGTTTTCCAAAATTAAAAAAAAATTCTTTTACTATACGTGCACTTTCAAAACCAAGTGTATTTTGTTTACCTATATGCGTCATTACAAAGTGATGAAAATACTCTTAATGTCTTTGAGCGACGGATTTTAACAGCCGCTTTCGGAGGAACTCAAGTTGATGGCATTTGGCACACATGTTCAAATTGAGAGTTCTATCGTGCCTTCAGGAAAGCAGACCTTATCAAATATATAAGAATCCAAAGAATTAAATGGGCTGGTCACGTTATTAAAATGAGTTAAATTTTTTTTGGCCATGCCCACAGGAACAAATCTAAGGGTCGACCCGACCTCATGTGGATTGACTGCCTAGAAAGGATTTCGCTACCCTAATTGGATGAACGTGGTCAATATCAAAGGTAGTGACATCTTAAGGCTTGTTGAGGCCCTTGGCCTTTAGGGAAAAATATGCCTCACTTGCGATTTTTTAATTAGACAGTCAAGATCATGCGTTGCCAATACTGGAATAAACAGTACACTAATACCTCGACTTAACGCTACCCTGACTTCCGCGATTTTCAAATCTCGTCGATTCGTCCTTTTATTTACTTATTCAATTCCTACTATTCGCTCACACTCTTTCTATATTTATTTATTTATTTATCTTAGTGGAATTTTCAATCGTTAATGAAATATATTTTAAAGCGCTCCATTGAGCTGAAATTTTATATACATGATTATTTGGGATGACAATACAATAATTTAATTACAATTCAAAAAAATTAATGAATTAAAACTAATTATTTAAAGAATTACAAATACAGCTACGTTGGCATTCTTTTTGGCGACTTAGCGGCCCTTTTGGTGACTTGTGTCAAAACTTGAATAGGTTTTTTTTCTCACGTTTTAAAGCATTCAGTTGAACTGAAATTTTATATACACGACTGTTTTGGATGACAATACGATACTTTAATGATAATTAATAAAATGAATTATCACTTAATGTTGTGATTCTGTCCTATGTATATACATATTTATATTAATTGTAACTATTTAATAAAAAGTAGCTGGTTAAAGTGTAGTATAGGCGGGCCACTTGGCGCAGTACTTTTTCTTGGCCACTAAAAGAGATCACCAAGGTCCTTTTTTCGGAATTACTTATTATTTATTTTAGAATGAATTCGATATCTCACCATGACATTTAGATAAAAATCGCCAAATCCAAAGTGCCCCCTCCCTATACTACACTTGAGCCAAAGTAGCTAAAATAAAATTTTTCTTTGTTGATCTAAGTAGGAATTGACTTAAAATTTTTTTTTATATTACTTGTTTTTCATCACTAAAAGTCAGGCGGAATTATGGTCAGAGCCTGATGAAATTGGTAATGTGATTGAAGAAGTTGCCGATCTTGCCAGGAAAATAAATTTAGAAGTGCATAATAATGAAGTTCAAGAACTTCTGGATTCCCACAATCAAGAGCTGACAACTGATGAGCACATGGAAATGCATGAGCAAGAGTTGAAGATATTGAAGAATTTGAGTTTTTAGACCTAATTAGTCAGAAGATTGAATGATGGTTAGTAACTAGACAGAAGGCCTTAATTTAAATCAAAAAGGGTTACAAAAATTTGGAAAATACATACCCCAACGAAGAGAGTATTTTTTCAACAAAACAAGAAATAAAAAATATTAGCATGGTAAGAGGAAATTTTGCGGGAGAAAAAAATATCTTAGAGCCTCAAAGAGAGAGAGAGAGAGAGTGATTACTTATTAGATTTTATGAAACCTTCTACATCAAAATAACTCCGATTTGCGACTTTCTACTAGTGTTATTTAAGATTTTATTAAACTGTTGTGGTTCTAAATCATTATTTTCTTTCGTTTCCAGTCCCAATCAAGATATATATTATAAATGCGAAAGTATGTTTGCTTTCACGGAAAAACAACTGAATGGATTTTAATTAAACTTTACAATAATATAGCTTATACCACGGAATAACACATATGCTATAATTTATAAAGATATTGTGTGAAGTTTCCAAAATCTAACGATAATTGTCAAGAAAGTAGGAAAAAATTCTGCCTTCGGCAAAAAAGACCGTTCAGCATATATCCTCATTTTTTGTGAGAAGCAAAGCTGTCTCTTTTGTTTTGTCTACGCCATGCCTCAGTGCGCGCTCGCTTTTAATTTATTCCGTTCATCACTGTAATCACTATTTTTTTTTATTTCTTAATAAAACTAGATTTCGAAGGAAGAGGTGGGGGCAAGATTTTAACATAAAATATAAATACGACAAAAAGTAATATTAACGTATTATACTTCCAGATATAAATTATTTACACTATTTTAAGCGTTCATTACACAAAATTTGTAACAATGTGTTACTTTTGCTGAGTAGGGATCAGTTTAGGGAGGTGCTTTCAAAAATCAACTGACATAAGAGAGTTACGGGGAGTTATAAATCAATAAAAAAAAAACACCTTTTATCGGCTATTAGATCTACAGACTTGAAATTTAACAAATGTGTTTTTTTTGTTCATCTGAGATATGCAAAAAGCTTTCTTTTTGTTTAATTTGCAATTCACGTAAAATTAGCTCATTAAAAACTTCTTTATCCTTCAATCTGTATTATTTAATTTTTCAATTTACCAGTGCGAAGAACAGATATACCAGCTAGTATAAATGTACTTCCCTTTTTAAAAATTCAAATTCAATCCTTTTTAAAAGAAGGAGAAATCTATGGGAATATGGGAAGAACGGGTATACCAACTATATACTATAAGTAAAATATTATATATCTATACATGAGATTTTCTCTTTTACTGCCACTTCTTAAACAAACGGTATGTCACAATTATTTGCTAAATGAACATTTTTAATCAATTTTATTATTTTCAAACCTAAGAAGGAAATTATTGTTAAAATAATGAATATGTTAGTTTTGTATAATATACTTTTTTCTCGTCCGATACGTGTTTAAATAATTTACTAAACACAGTGGAATGAAAAACTATGAAATTAAAATAAAATATCAAAATGTTTTTATTAGATAGTTTTTTTTTTCTTTTTGAATGTTTTTTTCAGTACATGTAAATATATATCTAGGCTTTCCCCATACTGGTTTTTTATAACTTACATATATTTATATGTTTATTCAAGCATTAAAAAAGCAATAGCTTTAATAGCTATCTGTACATTTTTTTTATTTATTACTTACAGAAAATGGATTTTAATTAATACATATATGTTTTTAAAAATGATTATTTCTATTATTTCATTACTAAATTAATTATTTGTTAATTAAAAAGTACATTGTCTATTATTTTGGATAAAAATACATTTTAGACATTTTTTAGGTTACTATATGTAACGATTGAGATTGATTCATGAAAAATCTGAAATTTATTTTATTATTTTATAGTTTCTTAGAAACTATTATATTAAAAAATTGGCGAAAGTTTTTTGTTTTACTCTTAGCATCAGAATCGTTTTCATTTTATTGCTTCACATTAATAATTTTTTAACTAACGCAATATTGTTTTTTAAAAGTCATACATCAAAATTTGAAGCTATGTCTTATCTGTGAGGGGTAGGGGAAGAGGGAACAATAATTTTACACTAGAAAAAAACATGTGTTATGCCGGGCTAGAGAGAGAAAGAAAAAAAAAGAAAGCTGTCTTAAATAGAAAACATGTGGAACAAATTTCGAAAAAAGGAAATTTAATGAAATAATTTTAGAAATCACTCACATTGCGTGCGTAAAAACACTCACACATAATTGCTGGCGTTATGAGGGAAAGAGAAAGCCCGTGCAACGCCGGGCTATGCAACGTGTTAAAAATAATTTATACATATTTATATGGGAAATTATACGTCGAATTCGATTTATGCGGTTATTACTCAGTCCCACCTATCGAGTAAGCTCTTGGTATTACTGATTACTGTATACGTAACAAATAAATGCGCATGACTCATTATTTCACAAAACATAGGCACAAACCAACTCGACCGACTGTTCCCAGTCAACTTAATGTGTAATGATGGTAGGCCTAAACCAAGACATGAACGATGTATATGACATAATTATGCAGTCTTGCCACTGATGCCATTTTGCATATAGTTCGAAATTTCCAGCTTTTCTCAGAATAGGTCCGGAAATAATATCTGACCATTAGAATTATTCTGATCAGGATCTAATTGAGACCAAGTAGAGGCCCCTCTCCCGAGGTCCCATGTGGCCTATGTATTAAGATATCCCTGGTCAAAGGTCTAACCAAAGTTTCAGAACGCATTTCAAACAGAAAAATGTCCCAGCATTTGTGAATAAGATTGTGCGTCTATATCTCGTACATCGTTGCATATATTACTTCTTTTAGAAAATTTTGGGAATATTATTTTAAATTATTTTTTTATTACCTATAATCTGTTAAAACTAGTTTAACGCTACAGCAAAAAGAGACAAGATTTTGAATACGAAGTGAGTTAAAAAAATTAGCCTTAAGTCATAAAAATATTATATTTGTATTCACATATTCACACACACAACATTCTTACACTGATCTTCAAAATGGTTCTTTTAAGCGCTGCCACATACTTCTACAAACGATTATCAAAGCTGAAATACCTCTTTTGAGATGGCGCACAGCTGGTATATTTCCTTCTGAATGATATCTTCTCTACTTAAATCTGATTTCCTTTTTCTCCTAGTTACACAAAATGCAATGCAGTTGCGCTTTAAGGGTCCTACTCGCGTCCTTCACTAATCCTCTAGGGAATATTCTTTCGATTATTGTTGTTGTTATCGGGAGGGAATGAATATTGCTAGAGGCTGAGACAGGTTGGACGTCTTTACGATAGATGGCGACACCACCTCCAAAATTTAGACATGTGACTAGAGGGGGGGGGAAGAATATTCTCCTGCCCCCTACACTCGTGGTTTCTGCTGCGACCACCCACAAAACTTTCGGACCCACTGATTTAACGAGCACGTACTCCGTGGATGTTTGGTGGCATCGAACCCAGGCCTTCTGGTCTGGAGTCTGATGCTCTAACCACTAGGCTACCTACGGCCCAATTCTTTCGATTACGTTGTAGGATTATAAAATCGCCTCCAATGTAGGAAGCAGGATTTATGCTAATGTAAGTTGCTATTTAAAGTCAAGTGAAGAGAGAGAGGTGGTTGATCGTCGTCAGGCTGATATTAAAGTTAGAGTTAGAATCATAATAATTTAAGCTATCGAACTTTAAGTAAGGACATACGATAGCCCAACGGAGAAAGATCATCAGTGTTGTGGAGTAATCGTCAAAGATAAGTGTTTGGAATAATTGTTGCAGATATTTACAGTAGTAATTAAGTTGACTGCTCCCTTAGTTTAAATAATCTTTGGATTGTATTTTGATAGTCAAATGAAGGAGGTGATTTTTATAAAAATGTCTTAATTCTGTGTATCCACATTCACCAGCGGCCTAACAATCTGCTCAAGTTATTCTCCCATTCTGACAAAAACAGAATTTGACAGTGCTCATTTACATCTCCTTACTACAGCTTCTGTAAGCAATAAAGAAGTCTCGAATTACATACGTGAACCAAACTTTGCCTAACTTCCTCTGTTTTCCATCGATTCATTTTGCATTCGCTGATTTTGATTTTTGACTATCAACATACTCTAAAACATAGACTCTCAACGTGGGCGATAATGCCCTCTTGGGGGCATTTGAGCCTTTCAGGGGCAGTAAAAGCCCTAGAGTAAGTTGGAAGGTTTTGAGATGGTACCGAGGGGCATGGGCAGATTAACCAAATATAGTCTAAAGAAGACTAGAAAACACGTTGATTATGTACTAACAAAAGTAAACTTTAACACTGGTTACCTTATATTGAGTGTATATATTATAAAATTATATATTCGTGGTGTTCGAGCATGCGCAGTGGGCGCCGTCCGGCGGTGATTAAGTGTATTAAGCAAAACGAGTATTGGAGTTTTCAGAGTGTGTGTGGGAGATCAGACGAGCGAGAGCGTGGAATTACGGTGCCCATTGCAGTGTTCCAACATACGCCCCGAGCAACAGAGAGAGAAAAATGAAGGAGATTTGTCAACAACCTCGTCTGGTTTCCTGAGAGCAACACATAGGGACCACTCCCCAACAGGTGGCAATAGCTATTTCAGATTTGCAAGTAAAAAAAGGGGGCTTTAAAAATATATTCTATTAGTTTTAGAATATTTTTTAAAAATTTAATTCTTGTTTTCACCATGTATTATTCTCTAGAGTGGGTGATTTCGAAATATTCACTAGAAAAGGGGTGCAAGTTCAAAAAAGGTTGGGGACCTATGCTCTAAAGCAGGGGTTGACATTAAGTCGATCCGGATCGACTGGTGGCCCGCTGAGACATTTTGGGATGACCACCTTTACTAAGACCTAAGCCCCGCATACTGAAAGAAACATTATGAAACGCCAACAACAGCTAGAATGGATAACCGGCTTTTCACAATCGATGCGAATGTATTACTGCGATACCAGCCGTATAAATAAAATTTTCTCCACACTCCGACTGAAGGGGTGAATAAATTTTGATGATGGCTCTTCCCGTCATAGCACAGGATCGGCTATTGAGACATTCTACTCCCCGAGCTTTTACGGGATTGGGCTCTAGTGTTGCTGCCATGTCCCGAGATGCCATGGGATGCGGCAGTGAACAAATTAAGAACATATGTTGGATTTCAGATTCATCGATTCATGTATGTTCTCTCATAACTGCAATGAATAAGTCCTCGCTCAACGGTCTGGCAGTCGCTCATAGTTGTTAAATCATTCAACTTGACAGTTCAATTTTGTGTTACTCGTGTTTTTGCAGTAAAAAAAAGTAACCTGTCATATTTTAAATCAGGAGTACAATGAAACTAAGAAAACATACAAATTTAATACAGAATGGCCACACCTACTCTACCAGGTGGACCACAACCCCTTAAAAACGTTAGAAGTAGCCCGTACCCTGGAAAAGTCCGCCCATCCCTGCTCTAAAGCAACGCGAGGGCTAATTACAAAGAACCTCGTTCACATTATGAGAGCTGTACCCGAGCAGCTGTCATCTCTTCTAACTTCAATACCAGGCCAAAGAGAGGGCTTTAAGCCTCGAAAAATTTAACTTGCATCAACTCCTGTACAAGGCGGGCCTTTAGTGGCACTAGGGCTTGAACTTCTGACACAAGTCCGTGACCATGACCACTCTACAGTGACCACATCTAGAAATGAGACAAAGAATGCACTTACCGGATGCGTGGGATGCCGAGAAAGAGGATGCTTGCGTGACGTTGAGGAGGAAAAGGGCGTCGGCGATACCGTGGGCATTCTTCACCACCAGAAGCACCTCCCCTGAATCCTCCACCCGAAGACGACGCAGCTCCAGGCCGCACATGTAGCAGTTAGGGATCTCCGTCTCCTGCAATGTCAGAATGCCAAGAAATGAAGTGTAAAAGAATCGAAATGCTATGGCACCTCATCAAGTTTCATCTCATTATTCTAAATGCGCTGTTTTTATAATAGAAATACATTAGCCCTGCGTGAGGGAATATTAACGTCGTTCTGTTCAGCTACTCAAAAACTTTTGGCCATGGACTTCATCATTTCGAACCATGGTCGAGTAACGAGGACGATACATGAGCTGTCACCCCATTCTCCTAACTAACATACCACTGTGACGGGCTCACGCGTCTTTTCATTAACATTTCCTTTGGGGCCAGAATTAAGGGCATCTCTTTTCCAACCAAACCCAAGAAGTGAAGCGTGGAGGAAAGATGCAAATTAGGAAGCTTTTAAATATCAGAAGTTAGAGTAAGCTGGGTGGCAATTTGAGGAATGTTATCATAATCCGTGATTCAAGCGTGAAGAAGTTTTGGAAATATTAAGTGACAGCTAACAGAAGTTATTCGTGACAGAGAGCCATTAGGTCAAGGTGCATGCCATTGCACTCCAGTAAAACCGCAACTTCCAGTAAGATTGGATTGATCGATCGACATATTAGGGTCGGTTATAGTATTGGAATTTAGGCGAGCTAATTATTGATAGTGGTCCGGGTTATTTATTATATTGTGTGCTTAGCCACGACAGATTCTCTCACATATATTATTATCATGTAATCTGTTAAAAGTTTAAATTTTAAGATCTTAATAAAGTCAAATGAAGATCATGGCAGCTTCTAGTTCTTCCGTTATTCCTTCACCTCTAGCTCACGCTGATAATCAAGGAGAAGGGTACCCGAGGGGGGCTCCCTTACACCACATTAACGGGGTGTTTGAGCTCTGGACGAATTTAACGGGCATCGCTTCCCTACACAGTAAGCGGTACTAGTTTTGAACTCATGACACGCCGGTCACGGGTCCGTTACCTTGACCATTAGGCTACCGCTACCTACATTATCCCTGACAATTCAAAATAATGGAGTTCTTCCTCATTATCCTATTCATTCAATTCCTACTATTATAGCTCATACTCTTTATATATTTATTTATTTATCTTAGTAGAATTTTCAATTGTTAATAAAATACATTTTAAAGCGCTTCATTCAGCTGAAATTTTATATACATGATCATTTTGGATGACAATACAGTAATTTAATTATAATTAATAAAAATTAATTTATTAAAATTAATTATTCATAGACTTACAAATATAGTCACGTTGGCATATCATTTTTAGCGACTTAGAGGCCCTTTTGGTGACTTGTGTCAAAACTTGAATAGGTTTTTTTCTCACGTTTTAAAGCATTCAGTTGAACTGAAATTTTATGTACACGATTGTTTTGGATGACAATACGATACTTTAATGATAATTAAAATTAATTGACTGAAACTAATTACTTAAAGAATTACAGATACAGTCCCGTTGGTTTCCCTTTTAGCGACTTGGGTCAAAACTTTATGTGATTTTTTTCGCACATTTTAAAGAATTCAGTTGAACTGAAAATTTATATACACGATTGTTTTATATGACAATAAGGTACTTTAAGGATAATTAATAAAAATGAATTACCACTTAATGTTTTGATTCTGCTCTGTGTATATACATATTTATATTAATTGTAGCTACTTAATAACAAGTAGCTAAAATAAAATTTTTCTTTGCTGATCTAAGTAAGAATTGACTCAATTTTTTTTTTATTACTTGTTTTTAATGTAAAAAAATATTCAAATGCAACGAATGACGTGTTTATCATAGATTATTTAACTTTCTACTTATGTAGCCTTAATTCTGTCCGAGTGCAACTGAAACGCCGCTAGATCGAAATGCCCAAATTGATATATCTCTCGCCGAATATTTAGTCCCCCATGACAAGCAAGCTCTATGCATTTACCAATATCCATGCCTTTTTCCAGATTTGAACCCGGGCCTTTCTTTAAGTCAGTCAACGTCCCTAAGCACTATCCCATCTGTGCGACTAAGGAAAATTTAAATTCACCTAATAGAATAAATCTATAGATTTTACTCTACTAATAAAATTTACAATGCAGTGTGAGTACGAATGTTGGACCCGCTATTTTAAAAAAATAATATTTTCGAAACTACTGCATATATTATACTAAGTGATACATGAAAGTAAAGAGAAATATATGAAGTTTTTTTTCCACCAATGATTAACAGCACCTTCAAGATTGCTGTGATTGAAATTGAAACATGACGACAATGACAGGGAAGAGTTTCTGTGTATTATTGAGTATGCATGGCTTTTTTTTTTCATTTATTTCGGTGCAAAGTGCATTTAGAAATTTCAATGGAAAAGCAGCCCCAACCAACAAGAGCATGCGATGGTATCATCCGTTGAAGGAAACGGGTTGCTTGTGTAAAAAGAAAAGCAGCAGCTGGCTAAGAGTCTCGGAAGAAGCAGTGGAGTTGCGTCTGTAAACTTGGAATGTCCCAGAAAAAGGAAAGGAAAGTTTTACGAAAAAAAATAATAAATTTCAAGTCGTATCATTTACAATTTACACAACAAATAATAAAGGACGACAAGTGAGCATTTGTGCAGCATTGCGAACCATTGATAGAGTGATGCTTCAAAACCTGTGGAACGAACTGGATAAGAGATTGGACATACCGTCGGTCTAATTATCAGACTGCGTAACTCCATCTGGGATACTAATTTGATACAGAAGGGCTAGGCGCCAAGTTGTTGCTTATGTTCTCCAAGATAGGCGATAATATTACAATATGATTTACTTTGATATTTTTATCGTGCGATAATGTGGTTGCCATGGGGATAACGTATATTAGTGTTAGTTTTTTTTCCCGCGGGATCTCTGCTCAGCAAAAGTAACACATTGATACAAATTTTGTGTAATGAACGTTTAAAATAGTGTAAATAATTTATATCTGGAAGTGTAATGCATTAATATTACTTTCTGTTGTAATTATTTTATGTTAAAATCTTGCCACCACCTTTCCCTTCGAAATCTAGTTTTATTATGAAATAAAAAAAAGTAGTGATGACACTAATTGAGGAATAAATTAAAAGCGGAGAGTGCACTGAGGCATGGGGTAGACCAGGGGTGTCCAAGACAAATGATCTTGCAGGCCACTTCGGAAAAAGATTATAATCTCGAGGGCCGCACATAACAATGTGTACCTTGTTTTCGATATTTTTCATGCATACAGGCATAGATAATTTAATAATGTTTATATAATATAATAATGGAATTATTAAATAATGTTTAAAATATTAGTGTTGCCATTTTCTTGAAAATTACGGTGTTCCTTTT
The DNA here is from genome assembly GCA_019973935.1 of Trichonephila clavipes. Lineage (NCBI taxonomy): Eukaryota > Metazoa > Arthropoda > Arachnida > Araneae > Nephilidae > Trichonephila > Trichonephila clavipes. Next base: position 159,903 of record BMAU01015181.1, on the reverse strand, counting down.
GAATTGATCTTTCGTTACTCATTGTTGAAATTTGATAGTGCTGTCATTCGTAAGCGATTAAGTATACGTCGCCCTTTATCTTAACCGTCCTGAATATTTTCTTTAAACTTTCAAAAATATCTCTGACTGCCTGTTACTTTTGGGGCACTCTAAATAGAAAAGGAGGAGGAGAAATGAAAGTCGCACACACAGAGAATCATGTACCATCCATAGTAAAATATATGCATAATGCAATTCGGAATTTATTAAAAAAAGTAATTTATTACAGTAAAATCAAATGTAACTGTTTGATAAAGCATAAATCTATTTTAATCTAAAGGACATTTCTATTATCAAAAAGGATTTATTTTAAAACAAGAACAGGTAACAGGCAAATTCATATAAATTTCCCCTTGAATAAATTTCAAAATGAAAAAACTTTAAAAATCTGATATTAAAAATTTTTTTTAAGAAGAGTCGGTGGGCCGCAACTTACGTACTGTGGGTTGGACACCCCTGACGTAGACAAAAAAAGAATTAAGGAATCGCGCCAAAAAGCGCTTGGCGCGTTGCACTCTTATATAAAATCAGTAACGCTGGTGGAGTTACGCAGTCTGATAGTTAGGCCGACGATATGCCGTGTAACAAGAGGATCACATACACATTGAACATTTGTAACAGAATAAAAAACTTGGTATACTTCTCTTTATATTCATGTATCACTTATTGAAATATGTGCAGTAGTTCCGATAATATGATTTTTTAAATTGGGGGTTCATCATTTATACTCACAAATAGAAACAGATCAAAAGAACAGAACGATAAATAAATGTTTCATTTCCGGAACAAAACTCACGATCCGTTTCCTTGTAATAAAAACAAAGGATTTAAAAGTTCACAATTGTGTTTATCACTCTCAAAAAGATAGGATTGGTAAAAAGAACCAGGAAAATTTGGTCCCGGTACACACCCATCATATTAATGACTTGCACTGAGAAGTGCACTTAGAAAAGGATGAGCAATATTATGAGTAAGAATGTCAAGCATTTGCAGAATGGGATACATTAGACATAATCAGGTCATTAAAAATAATGGTGACGAGTCGTCTCAATTTAGCGTGATTGGATATAAAGCAATTTGACATAACTGAAGAAAATAAGAGGCAAACAAAAAGAAAAATAATGGGAAATCTGTTTTTCATTTCTTTAATGTGAATTCCTCTCTTAAAAATTTCCTAAATGAACAAAGAGCTTCGATTTTTTTCACTTCTGGATCTCCATACAAACATATAATGTAATATTCCCACAAATGAAATATTTACTTCTAAAAGAATACTGAAATATAAGAATCAAATTTTCTAATGTAATATAAAAGTATTAATAAAAAAAATTAACAAATGTACCGAAAATTAATATTTTTTTATTTATTTTTCAGAGGAGATTCAGTTGCCCCATAGAATACATCTCCGCTTGTAGGTTCTGATAGAGATATAGGTCCTTAAAATAATAATGTTCAATTAACACAAGTATAAAATGCCATCCCATTTCATTTTTCCGATTACCCACTACAGAAGGAAACCATTACCTCTGACTGAGTGATTTTTTACCACATTAGTTCTTAAATAATGATTTCTAAGAAATTTTTTTTAAAGATAGAAATTGTTCTTCTTTAATTAAATATATATATTTTTAAAGTACGAGTTTCTCCTACCCAAGCAATTTTTAAACTTTTTTAGTATATTACTTTATTTTATAAAAAAATATTTATTATGTTCTTCTTTAATTAAATATATATGTTTTTAAAGTACGAGTTTCTCCTACCCAAGCAATTTTTAAACTTTTTTAGTATATTACTTTATTTTATAAAAAATATTTAACCACGAACCCTTGAATTAATATTATTAAGGTGACCAACCCCGTCCTCCTTTTATGGGATCTGTCCTTCCTCGAAAAGTGTCCTCCTTTTTAATATTTTAAAACCGATCTGTTAATTTCCATTCAGAGATGAACCAAACATGTTTCCAATATGTCGAAGAATAGTCTGAAACAAATATCACAGGAAATAACAATTTTCAATGGTGTTTTCTGACTTCATCGCAAGTAAGTTGGGCAGATATAGAAAATTTTGTTGAGTTATTATCGAAAGAAATGCTTGATATTAAAATCCATGACAATGGTCAGTTTGAATAAATTAGAAGACTAAATGTATATTTAAATTCTAATAATTTGGAACAATTTGTAAATCAACATGCTGTAACTGATAAGAGATGGGTGGAAATAAGTGTTCAAAAATGAATATTTTCCGTATGATAATTCAGTTATTCTTGTTGAATTTACATTGTGCTGACCTGGAACTAATGCAGAAATTGAAAGAGTTTTTTCAGTTGGTAATGATTTTTGGACAAGTGAGAAATCAAGATTGAATGTTGATATTTTAGCTCTAGCACTTACTGTAAAGCTCAATATAAAGGCTATTTTTTTATCCGAAATTTCCGATATATTAGAAAATGATATATTGACAAAAAATATTCAATGGGAAAACAGTGGCTTAAGTAAATAATTAAAAGGAATGCAAGCGTATTTAGCGTATTTTTATTTTAATTGATAAAATGTTTCAGATATTTACGTTGCAACTTTTTATTAAATTTTTCGCGAGCGTCCTCCTTTTCATTGTAAAAAAAAACTGGTCACCTTAATATTGTGTATCTCCGAAATATTTATTTTCAGTGGAGCCTTTCAAAGTTTTTATGGGTCTAGGTTGGGAAAAGTTGAATTCAATAATCCTTATGAATCCTTATCCACGTTTCTTTTAAAATTACTCGGAAAAAATTTTAGCCCTTTCACAACTGAAACATCCCCACCCCCCAATTTTAAAAATGGTGATTGTCGAATTTAATTATAATCATATATATCTACATTTTTTTTTATATAAAATGTCAAAATAGTACACATGCTGAACGCAATGACGTAAACGGGAACGTTTAGAAAAAAAACCTGTCAAATCATTTGACGCCATTTACGCTCATAACAGTGATGAAGAGGGGGAGGGGGGGCTTAACGGGTCCGTACCCTTCTTTGGGCTCTTGATTTTTTTGATTAATTATAATTTTATGCATATAGTACGCAAAATTTAATTAAGTTATTGTTATTAATAATTAATTTTATTTATTAACTAAAAATAATGCTTATTATTTAATTAATAATAATTTATTTCTTACTGCTTTTTGTTCCTGACAATCGACAAAATCAAAAGAATATATTTAAGGCGTATTGGGATATGATTCGAAAATGGTGGACTCTCGACCCTGGAATTTTTCAAGGGAAGGGGGTCCGAAAAATTCCTGTGTGCACCACTGTTTTAATTTTCGTGGACTGTTTCCTTATTCTTGTTACAGTTTATTGTACCGTATAAGTGTATTTTCTCGTATGTTTTGTGTTATTCGGTAAGTATAATTTTGTGCAATATTAAAGTATACTTAAACAAATGCCCAATAAAACTTCACAAAGATCCAAACAGACTTGATACTTTGATGGAAAAAACTACGCATTGCTCAGTATTTTTTTTATGATTCTGATTTATTTTGCGTCTAAACAAACTAAAATAAACTAATACGTTTTAATATTTACTCTAAACAATCTTATGGTCCTATAACGATTAATACAATAACAATTAATGCAGTGAAATAATGATTAAATAATAAATACTCACAAATGCTCTATATCGTTATAGGGAATAATACTCGAATGACAGAAATTACTGATGTGACATACCAATGGCGTAGCTGATTTTGAGTGAGCTCTGTATAGAAATTCCTTCGGGGCCCCCTTTTTTAGATATAAGAACCATGTTAGGGGGACTGTGGATATACATGTTGGGGCTCCTGTAGCTTGGAAGCCCCGTATCATTGATACGGCGGTAGGTACGCCCCTATGACATATCCTTAATACAGTAAATTGTAAGAACTTAATATCTAACTTCGATGAGAATTATACGGTGTTGCTGGAAAATGAACATTCATGTACGATGTTGATTTTGAACACGAAGCATATTAATTTAATTTTATTATAAATCTTGCCAAAGTTGTAATTTTAGATATCAATGTTTTTCAACTTCTAATTAAAAGGATTGAAGAGCTAAAAGCCTTCCTCACCGTGAGATTGTATGCGACGTAAGGGTGCCTGACATCTCCTGGCCTCAGCACCAGGTGTCGCAGCACCCAGAACACCCTGAGGGGTCGAGGGCTGGAACAGAGTTGTCCTGCCAAGAGGGCTGATCGTCCGGCGATGGCCATCAGGGACTTGTTGACCGCCGTTACCTCAGGACGACCTACAATAAAGGAGAAAAATGCAATGTAATAAATAATTTCTTTGAGATTTGTTATAATATTTTTACGAAAGAGAGAGAGAGAGAGTTAGGAGCCCAGCGCAAGATAAAAATTTTCAGACTAATTTAATTAACGTCTACTTAGTGAATGAGTGCATATTAACATCGCACTGCAAATCAACGCGAGGATTATTGGCAACGGACCTCGTCATTTTGAACTATGGTAAAGTGACAAAAATGATACCTGAGTTGGCACTGAAATTCCACACCAAGCCAACTTGAGGGCATGCCATAGACTCAGAACTGCTCTCTTTATTAAAGATTCTTTGTAATTAATTTCGTAGGACGGAGAGGGGAAAGCACGAAGAAAGTGATAGAGGAGGGAGAAAGAGAGAGACAGAGAAGAGAGATAAAGGAGGGAGAGAGATAACGAAAGATGGAGAGAGATAGAGAAGAGAGAGGGAGAGACAGGGATGAGATAGAGAAGATGGAGGAAGAGGGAGGAGTGAGAGAGAAACAGGGAGGAGATAAGAGTGAGAGATGGAGAGAGAAAGAAGAGTGACAGAGGAGGAAGAGAGAGAAGAGTGATAGATGAAGGTGAGGGTGAAGAGAGTAATAGATAAGGGAGAAGGGAGAGGAAGAAACATGGAGGAGATATAGGAGTGAGAGAAAAAAAATAGTGATAGATGAGGGAGAGAGACGAGATTGACAAAGGAGGAAGAGGGAGAAGAGAGTGACAGAGAAGGGAAAGGGAGAAACAGGGAGCAGATAGAGATAGATGAGGGAGAGAGAAGAAAGTGACAGAGGAGGAAGAGGGAGAAACAGGGAGGAGTGAGAGAGATGGAGAGAGAATAGTGATAGATGAAGGAGAGAGAAGAGAGTGACAGAGGAGGAACAGGAAGACAGAGGAGGGAGAGAGGAGAGATAGAGGAGGGAGAGAGGAGAGATAGAGAAGGGAGAGAGGAGAGATAGAGAAGGGAGAGAGAGATAGGGAAGAGATAGAGGAGCGCGGGAGATGGAGAGAGAGAAGGAAGATGGAGCGAGATAGAGAAGGGAGATGGAGAGAGTAGAGTAATAGAAGAGGAGAGAAGAGAGTTATAGAGGAGAGAGAGAAGAGAGTTATAGAGGAGAGAGAGAAGAGTGTGAGAGAGAGGGGAGAGTGATGGTGAAAGAAAGGTAGGTGAAAGAAACAGGGAAAAGAGAGAGAGAGAGAGAGAGAGAGTTGTGAAGCAAATTCAAATCACGGTAGAAAGCTAAAAAATGTTTTTATTGAAGAATTACTTTTTGAGCACCGTTCCCCAAACTAATCTCATGGAAACAAATGAGTCGATTCTACTTATTTAAGTTTTATTTGATTGATAGTTTCACAACGGATGTCGTTGCAATCACGGTCAGAAGCACGTGTGAGTGGTATCTCCTTTTCAAAGCTTTCACACTTAGTCACACAAGAGCAAATTGTATTCCGTCAAATTTATTCTAATGCATTTTCCTCTCTTCCAGATGAATCAGAAAATCATGAACATTAATCTTATATATAAAAAATTAATCAAAAATATGAAAAGTACATATTCTACATGTGTTAAATTTAGATGAATTTCAAATTCGGTAATTGGGTTAAGAATTTCAAGTATTTATTTACTTCAAAAAGGTTTTTTAAAATTAAAAAAATTCTTTTCTTCTGCGTGTAATTGAAAAAAAAGTGTATTTTTCCACAAATGGGCGTTATTAACTGTTTGAAAATTAGTAATTCTTGAAAGAAAGTTTTTGTAGCCAGCACATCTTGGTTACAGCGCAGCATTTAAACTGATTGGGGGAAATCACGTGGTTGCACTTATGATGCTATTATGACACCCCGTGAATTCATGAACTAATTGGCTGGAAACACGAGGTTGCAGTTATCCTATTAGGCATAAACAAGGGGGGGAAGGTTCACTTTGTAATGGGTCTATCCGCGTTTCCACTAATCCACTTGCGTAAAATAATCTCTTTAACTGTAATTTCAATTGAAAACTGCTTTCTGCAAAGAAGACTGGGTTTATGTAAATTAGAATTTCCATTTAAGTGTTAGTCGTAGAGTAGGCTCGAGGATGGTCGAAAGTTGATATAGAAGCAAACACAGTGTTAGAGACCGGAGTTTGTATAGTTAAGTCAAGTTGAAGGATTATTCAAAAATTATTCGAGTATGAAAGAGAAGAGTACTCATGTTATAAGATTAGTGTTTTTATTTCTATTATATTAAATTGATTAAGCTTGATTGCTCCTCAGGTTTAGTGAGCTCAATGTATTCTCCCTTTAAATTGTTTAAAGCTATTAAGTAAAAGAATAAGTAAAAGCATGTTAGTTATTAAAATGGTTGATCTTTACTCGATCCCTCCAACATTTGCGTCCGCCGGGACGCGACAACTTCCCAAATATACCAACAGATTTTTTGTTTTTACCATAAAGATCACTCCTCGGCGCTTTTGTCCACGTGTTTTTAATACTGTAAGCCCCGTTCCGAATACCATGTGAATAGGACATCACATGATTAACCACGGTAACTTCGACCCGTTTCCATAGTAAAATGACTGAATTTTAAATCGCCCAGGGGGGGGAGAGGAATTTTTTCATCTCCGTGTCAATAATTTTTTTCTCCTAAACATTCCTCCTCCTAAACATTTCACATGACACAAATATTGGCCTCTCTTACATCTAACATTGATAAGGTCAATCTTCTGAAATTCCATTTCTGAGTTCTGTATCGACGATGGCGGAAAAAAAGTTCGATTTTGTAATGCAGACAGACGTTCCAGAGACCCTCAAAAACGCGACAAAACTGTTTTGCTCTCACCGTAGATAAGGAAGAGTAGCGGGACAAATAAAAGTTTTCCCATTATCTTCCTCGTCTTTTTGTTTTTAAAGTGCTTTTTATCTCTTTCCGCAAACAGTACGGTCAGCTATTAACCTTTGTTTCATACCTTACTCTGACGTGACGGAAAAAAAGTACTTCTCTCCTCTACATGGAAACGTATTTCTTTTCCCTGTTTGTCGTAAGGAGACTTTTGACTGGCACTAATGCATGCAAAATATTATATGTAAAAATATCCTTAAAGACTTCATTATTGAGTCAGGATAGTATCGCAAGATCTTTAACCTATCCGAAGTAAAAGATGCTAGGCATTCATTATCTGTGTAGACAGCTGATAGAATGCTATGGATCGGATGTATTATCAATATTTAAGGCTGTCTTCACGTTTTACAAAAATCGATCCCAATTCCGTTTACTTTTTCATGTAGAAACATTAATGTTGCATTCTAACAACACTGTTCTTTTTACAGTGATGAATATTTTATTATACTAATCATTTCTGTCTGCGCCTACGCAGTTCCAGAAAAAAAAAATGAGTTGTTTTTTTTTGTTTCTTATAGTGTTATGCTGAATGGTATTTTCACAAAATAAACCTCGTGGAATATTTCTAAATTTTAAAGATACAGTGTAATACTGATGTATCGTCTATTTCGCTGTACAAGCAGAGAATATTTGGAACTTTTTTTTTAAAAGTTAAGATAAGGGGCTGGCTTATATACGGAAAAAATGCAGTTTAGAATAAACAGATTTTTTAAAGATTTAATTCATTTCAATCATTTAACTTTTGAGGTACTTAGAATGGATTTTGGTGCAAGAAAAAAAAAGAGTCATACAGATTCTTCAAAGTGAATGTCAGAAACCCAGTTTACGAATAATTCGGATGTCTGACCCTATAGTTTGAAGTTATCCCTACACGAATTTCTCTTCCCGCTCATATCCAAAATAATGAAAAAAAAATGCTTCAGAAAGCAAAATTAACACAGATAGTGTACATGATAAATGAATGGACAAAATGGGTAAGTTCCAGATAAGGGTCCCAGAAATACAACTGGTGTCATTGGCGTCTGGCGTTTTACTTTACAGCAATTTAATTAAAAATATTCCACCTACTTTTCTCGCTCAGCAACATTTTTGCCCTAACGGTAACATATTTGAAAATATAACTAGTTTTTTAATTCTTTTTTTTCCAATTGCACTCTTTTACAATTTTTGAATTTTGGGTAAACTTTTAAAGAAAAAACGCACTCTCGGCTTATACATGGATGAACTTGCATTGAGAAGTATACGGTGTCACCTTATCATGGATTTATATGAAAATATTCAGACTTCTTTTTAAAACTGAAAATGTGTTTCGAATGCGAATCATCCTATTGTCCGATACATCTTTGGGAGGTACTTTAGAGACGAAAAACTATATCGTTCAGACTTTATATTGATACCTTAGTCCAGGGATGGCGAACCAATGGCACGCGTGCCATTGATGGCACGTGACACAATATTTTGGGCACGCCACAGATCAAAACTGTTTGTGCATTTTACTTCAAAATAACAATGTTCATTATGGAGTATTATGAAAAAACGCGAGTGATCGGTCGTGAGGCGGCGTATAGCACATGCATTTGTTATTGCCTTGCCTTAGTTAAGTCGTGGACTTAAATTGCTAATGATGCAAAGTTTGTCTATACTCATAACGTAGTCAACGTTGATACAACTATATTGATGTGTAACATCTTTCCTCTCGGTTGCTGGATATTTGTTGGGAGTGATTTCGTGAAAAGGGACGCATGTGTGCAACAGGATGTGACGTAAGCGCGAGCTACTTGATTTGACAAATGAGAGTGCGTGGCTGTGTCCAACTCTAGTAGCCATCAAGCACTCGAGCGCTTGACTCTAAATCCGTTAGTCACGGTATTGGGGGACAAAAATGCTGCAGAATACTTATTTGAAAATGGACAACAGTGATTTCGGTGGTCGTATACATTTCTTTGATTCAAACCGTTAAAAAAGTTTAAGATTTCCTGCATTTTTTTTGAACTTTTACCATATAACGAAGGTGGTTCTGCTCTTTTAAAAAAAATATCACTCGCTTACCCTGATTTTGAGTGGTGATTTTAACTTTAACTTCAGTTTCCCAAAAGCTGAGCCGCTCATAGCTTTTATGAATGATGAACTCAATCTTGAAATGAACACAAATTAGAATGTTTCGACTGCTAACAGTGGTACTGTTATTGAGGCAGTTTTTTTCAACGGTTTTTAAATACTTTGAAATCATAAGCATATGTGTCATATTTTAGTTATCATAAGTCTATTGTCTCCGCTCTTTCCCAAATTGAACAAGAATAATTATTTTTGATAAAATATTGCATTTTTTTACTCCTTTTGTTAATTAAATACAATTTTCATTAAAGATATAACTACTCGATAGAAAATTATTTCCTATCATACCCGATTCATATTTTTCAGGAAAAAAGTTAATATTGCGTATTTACCACGATAACATGTCAGATGTTACACATCATATGCAACAACTGTAAGACTCGTTTCTTATTTTTTAAAAAAATTTATTTGTTTTAGTTTTACGGTTTTATGTGTTATATTTCCGTAATCAATTCTTCAATGAGGGAATTTTCTCAGTTTCATGGATTCTCGGAAACGCTAAAGTTTATTTTGCACCTTGATTGACTTCATTTGATAAACTAAACTTGTCCTAGTGCGATTGGTGGGAAATTGAAGAATTTGAATCGCTACTAATTGATTTCCGTTGTAGTTGAACATGGATTCAGAAATTTATTGAAACAGAAAGATTAAGAAATAAGAATGAAAACGAAAGTTTGAAAACACAGAATTCGATTCCAGTCACATTTAACAGTTTGAAGAGACTGGCTCAAACTATTTTAACCATATTTTCATCTATCTATACCTGTGAGTCATTTTTTTACAGAGGAATAACGTAAAAGATTCACTTAGAAACTGATTTGGCAAATGACTCTAATTCAGCATGCATTCTGCTAAAAATAACATCTTACAATCCTAATATAAGTTGTCATTTAATCTGCAACAACTGAAGTCACACTAATGTTATTTTAATTTGAATTACACGTATAATTAAGACATTTACTACTATACAGTGCAAAATGTATTTTTTCGTTGTAAATAGTATTCAGTTGTCAGTATTTAATTTTAATATTTTCCAAAATTCTTTGACGGCACGTCTATACCTCATTCAACATTTCTTTAGAAAAAATGGCACGTTGCTCCGTAAAGGTCCATCACCCCTGCCTCAGTCTGTCTTTGCCTAACACTTGGGAATAATACTAGCTTTCAGAATTCTTTTTCGGGCTACAAAATACCCCTAGCATTATATTCTGACTTTATTGCATTTCAAAACATATACAATCGGACCTCCATTTTATGAACCTCTATTTTGCGAACTTTTCCCGAGAACCAAGAACACATTTAACTATTTTCTTCGTAAAATCACCTCCAAGTAGCGAAGTGCATTTTTTCTATTTAACAAACTTTTTCTCTTGTGACTCAATTTTTTTGCACCCCATTTTTAATATGTTTTTGGGCACTTCTAATTATTTTATCTTTTAACACATTTTGTGGCAATCAATGACCTTGAACTGGTTTTACCAGGTGCCTTATTCATCTAGAGGAATAAAATTGGCGTATAATCTTTCAAACAAAAAACTTGCATAAAATTAACAGATTTTATCAGTAATTACGAGTAAATGTAAGGACGCATGTATTAGTGTATGCCTAAAATTACTGGTTATAAAATAGTGTATGTTGAAATTATGCTTAAAATTAGAAAATGATATTAAAAAACACATTAATTTGAATATAACATTATTTTTTAAAGTTGAAAATTCAGTGTATTCCTCACCGGAACTGTGACACATACAGATTTGAAATTTGGCAGGTAAGTTTCTTTTGTTGAGTAGAGATCCGCTAAGAACGGATTTTGCGTAAATGTGCTTCCAAGGAAGATTGCTGCGGTGCTATAAATAAAAAGTATTCCAGTTTTTGAACTATTAGGGTTACAGAAATTTGGAATTATAGCTTAAAATTTGGAAAATATGTTTCGTCTCTTGAGTAGAGTCAGTTTTTTTTAAAATCGTCTTCTAAGGGCGTTATTTGGCTTACAAGGGCAATATAGATATTCACACTTTTGAGTCATTAGAGAAACAGGCTTGAAACTCGACAAGAATGTTTCTTTTGTTGATCAGAGATCCACTAAAAATGGGGTTTGCGGAAATAGACACCGAATGGGGGGGAGGGTTACATGAAAGCGCGAAAGATAAATATTTTTCCTTTTTAGAAATTGAAAATCAGCCCTTTTTAAAACAAGAGGCGAAATCTACTGGAATATTTTCCGATACATTAAAAGCTTAATGGTACAACTTCATAGATACCAATTACTTAAAAAAACAATTTATAGTCGTACAATATGAAAATTCCTGAGAAGCGGTAGGGTATTGGCTAGTTGGTAAAAAATAAAAGCCAACCACACATCACGTGTCAAGCATAACTTCCCTATCTGCCATGCTTTAAAAAACGCACAAAAAATTCTCCATAATAATTGGCACCGATTATAATAACACAACAAAGGATTAAATCATGTCTCTTTCCATGATGGGGAATGAGAATTGGGTGTGTGGGGGGGAGAACTTCCGACTCCGTCAATTCTGATACTCATCAGGAACTTCTGTCGCCAAAAATGGATCGATTGAGCCACGGGGTCAAGGATTCTCGCTCTTTTCACAGTCTAAAAAACAAATTTAGAAAGTAGATAAAAAAAAGGCAGAAAATAACCGGACATGTGCGGTCATTTTTGCTGAAGTATCGCAAACCGGGATAATTGGAACCAGGTCACCGGCAGTAAAATTAAAAGTTCCTATTACCTATAAATGTCACCGATTTCATTTTTTTGTTCTCTGCTTTGTTTTAAAAGAGATATTTTTTATTAGTTTTTTTCCAGTGACCCATTGAAATGCATTGTTTAAAAAGAGCAACCGAAGTACAGGTTGTTCGGTGAAAAATGGGGAAAGTTGAAGATCGGCGAAAGGGAAAAAATGAATAAAAGATAGGGGGAAAAATCCCTTATGAATAATTCGCTGATAAATGGAAGATCACGTCACTGACTGAGAATTACCAAGTGTGTGCAATGCGATTGCAAGATGAAATCATAGTACTTTTCGATAGAGTGGCAATACCGTCAAAAAAGATAAATTATGTTTCAGACATTTTGATACTGATACAGATAAGGGTTGTTATCTGGCTTAAAAATAGTAGCTTGAGTGACCCTTATTAATAGCGATTTTTTATTGTATTTGGTATACGATAAAATATTGTATTTTTTTAAAATTGAAGACAGTTAAAATAATTTCCCAGTACAAGTATCACTCAATACTTACAGAAGTAAAACAAAACAAGACAAATAAAATGAAGGATAAATAACAAAATAATAGTCGCGAAACAAATGAAATTACTAAATCAAACAATGCGTTACAAATGTTGGCAGGTACATTACAAAATTAAACAGTTACTAAGAGACAAAACCAAAAGAGTGAAGTAACGTTTGCAAAACAATGAACAAATACAAATTACTATATAAATTCAATGAAATTACTAAATGTAACACTTTACTGGAAAAAGTAAATTATAGTTTAAAAAAACTAAAAAAACACGCTAGTTAATCGAACTAGAAGAAAAAAAAAGTAAAAAATTATTATTAATATAAGAATAAAATGAATCACGAGAAAATTAATGTCATTGTAGTTAAAGCGTGGGGGGGCTCGATATCAATTGTTATAATTTTTTACTAAGACTGTTCTAAAATGCAGAGTTAGTGTAAAAATGTAGTACAAAGCACCCCACGCTTTTACCAGAACGACATTTAATTTTCCCATTTATCATTTTTTTTCTTATAATAAGAATTATTTTTTTACTTTTTCGTTCGATTAAACATAAAAGCGTGTTTTGTAGTTTTTTTAAACTATAATTTATTTTTCATTTTTTAGTTCGATCTACAATAAAAGCACGCATTTTTAGTTTTTTAAACTATCATTTATTCATTGATGAATTAATCTTAAGTGCGTCATTTTTTAGAATCTGGAATACCCATTGGCATCCTATCAATGCGTCGATACGGCCTGAATTGTAAAATGTAGGATCAATAGACTGAAGGAAATCTGGAAGATCTACGCGCGCGCGCGCGTTTTAAATATTGAATGCGAAATAAGGAGTAAAGTCATTGATATTTTTCACTAAAAAGATCACTATTTGTATTAACCATGAACGTTTTCGCTTAAGGGTTGTAACTTAATCTTTTAGTCACCAAATCTGGAAACAGGAAATCGTTAATCCTCATGGTCCTGATCAGGACAATTGAATAAAATTATGAAATTATTGTATTGTCATCGGTCATTGATAAGTGTGCGAAATTTCAAATTAATCTGACCTTTTAAAATCGAGTTATGTTACATACAAGTGAAACTTGTAAAAACGTGTTAAAAAACTAAGAAGGCAATTGTTTTTAAGAGGACGTACAATTTAATCTCTCTTCTTTAATTCTGAACCAAAAAAGGGATAAGATGATCAGCACTTTGCTCACCAGCAGCCTTGAAGTCAGAAGACTTGGAAGGGCACAGGTTAAACCAGTTGAGATACACTTTAAAATTACTATGACCAGTAAGGAATTATGTGATTTTAAAACTTGTAAAATGTTATTACAAGACAGTCTTTGTTGTATGATCGAAAAAATTTCCTTTGTCAGAAAAGAGTGAACTGATTTAGTGTTTCAAAGATTGACATTTTCTTCTAGTGATACGTGATATGTCAATCCTATGCTTCGTTGCAGACTTAGCCAAGAAATAAGCCTTTTCATTTCCAAAAATTCCAGTATGGCCGCGAACAAAAGTAAAAGACATTATAATGTTTGTGTCCTTAAGAATATTTTATTTTAGAGCTTAAAAAGAAATTATAAAGAGCTTATTTTTTATTTCATAAACTATTCAGCTATTTTAACAAACGTTTTGCCAAAACTTGTGCAAAAATTAATCTTCTGCTCTTTTTAAAACAAAAGCAACAACAAAAATTTTAAAAAATTAAATACTTAAATTATTTTACATATTGGGATGACTAAAATGAGAAAGAAGTTTATGGAAAAGTTTAGTTTTAATCTGCTTCTTTTTGCTCATAAAAAGAACGTAATCGCTTAGAAAACTATTATTGCTAGCACTTAGTGATAAAAAAGAACCAACAAAGGGCATGATACATCAGGGGTCGGCAACCTTTTAGATGTGGTGTGCCAAACCAATCTACCAATATGAATCAGCGGGCTGCATAGAACATTTTTGAAACAATTCGATTCCCGCCATAATGTATGGAATTTTACAGGATACTGGGTCAATAATATAGATGTTAAAGGTTTTATTATTAATTAATTTTGCATCATTTAAAAGTATTTCTTAAAATAAAGATAAACAGCGTAAAATATAATTATTTCTTCAAAAATAAAAATAATTAGAATTGCAGATATATTATGTATTCTTAAACATATTTATTAAAATAAGAAACAGATAACGTAAAATATAAATTTTTCCTTCCATTTCAGTTAAATAAAAAGATAAACAAAAATTTCAATGTGAACTTAGCGCTTGCACCGCTCTACTTTCATATCGCAAAATCAGGGGTTTAATGTATGACTTTCAATTTGATACGATTTTGAACATTCAGCTGTTAAACAATTTCTTTGTGGAGATGAAATATTTTTCATATGGGGAAATGATTTTTTACTTTGACATGTAGAACCAAAAGCTGAGAAAGCAGAATACATGCAATTTTCTCTCTCCCAACAATTAAGTCTCTCCAGCAATGGCACTCAATAATTTATAAATAGCTGTAAATTTACCTTTAGAGTTACCTTTCAGATTTTTTCGTAAATGCTCCTAATTCTGTTCGTAAAATAAAGCCCATTACAAATTTATCAATTTCCATACTTTCATAAATTGACAAATCTGTAGAGTGTTCCGTGTGCCATTGATAATTGTACCGCGTGCCACATGTGGTATGCGTGCCATAAGTTGCCTACCCTTGGGATACATTTGGCATAGTATTTTTATTTTTTACAGAACAGTAAAATGAATGAGTGTTTATTAACGTCGCACTGTAAATTAACGCACTGGCAACAGACATCATCAATTTAAACCAAGATCAAATGACAAGGACGACACCTGCACTGGTACCCTCTTTCCAAACAACCACACTACTTCAACGGGTGAACTTTGAGCCTTGACAGATTTAACGTGCAACAGACTTTCTACACGACGAGTATTCAGTGACGAAAGAGCTTGTACTCGTAACACGCCGGCCACGAGTTTGTCACCATAACCACGAGGTTATCGTGGGGCCACAGAATAGTAAAGCTGCATTCACACCAAGGCTGTCAGCGTCTAGCCAATCAGTGACTTCATTTTGGGCGAAATGAAGTCTCTGATTGGCTAGACACTCAACGCTCAACGCCGACAGCCTTGGTGTGAATTCAGCTTAAGGTATCCGACAACGTTCGGAACCGTGATTTTAAAAAAGCTCATAAATGGATAATTTTCATGATATTTAGTGTCACTCAGATTAGAATACATGCATAAAATTGTTTTAAGAACATTTTGACAAAAAAATTTATTTAAATATAATATTTTGGCAAAAAATTAACTTAGAATAATCTTTTTTCCAAATGTTCTCCTCTCGTGAAAAATGGTTCTTTTATAATAATATTTTGCCTGTATATAGCTCAGACCTCTCTACAGAGGCTCTACTAGAATTTTTGAAAAATTAACATTATTTTCAGAGTTACCTTACAATTGAAATATTTATTCGCGTTTTTTTCTTAAAATTGCTCCCCTCTGTTGTCGTAAAATATGAATAAACCCACTTCTAAGTTATATATTTCGAAAATTCTAGTTGAGCCTCCGAACAGAGATCTGAGCTATTTACAGGCAAAATATTATTATAATAGAAGCATTTTTTACAAAAAAAGAACATTTGGAAAAAAGATTATTCTTAGTTAATTTTTTGCCAAAATATTGTATTTAAATAATTTTTTTTGTCAAAATGTCCTTAAAACAATTTTATGCATATATTCTAATCTAAGTGACACTAAATATCATGAAAATTATCCATTTATGCCCTTTTGAAAATCACGGTTCCGAACGTAGTCGGATACCTTAAAAAGGTCAAGTGACAATTTCTTTTTATAGGTGATTTATTTTTATGTGGCGTGACTGAGAGAAAAACGCTTTCTTTGGTGGATTTTTCCATGGAAGAAAACAGTAATCACATGTCCAATGATTCAATCACTTTTTATCCATCTATTTCGTAAGTTATGAAGGAACTATTGTTAAGGTCAATTTCGCATATTGTTAAAGAACACGTCTTAAACTTCGACATTTCCCGAAGGAAAATGTCACCATCATATGATTTCATGAAACGATATAACAAACATAATTCTATTCATCATACTGAAAATTTAGAAAATATTCTTCAAATATA
Organism: Trichonephila clavipes; assembly: GCA_019973935.1. Taxonomy (NCBI): domain Eukaryota; kingdom Metazoa; phylum Arthropoda; class Arachnida; order Araneae; family Nephilidae; genus Trichonephila; species Trichonephila clavipes. The sequence goes on along the minus strand of BMAU01015181.1, from coordinate 143,198 downwards.
TATGCAATGGTTTTTTTTAAAAAAAATATTAAGTCTTAAAACTACATTTGGCATGAAAAAAATGAGAGAAGAAATAGACGCGATTCCTTTCACTGGAAAAAGTCGAATAATTCAAAGAGAAATGTCTGGCAGGGTAAAAAAACAAAACACTCTTAATACATTATTGAAGTCAGAATGTGAAATCAATAATGAATACTCGGAGAAAAGCTGCCCGAGGTTTAACTATCTCCAACAACACGAGAAAGACCTTGAAGAATACTGTACCTAATACTTCATCGAATCAAGTTAAAGTGGATATAAAGTAAACTAGGAACTTGGTTGGAATTTGATTTTATCGCATTTTTTATCGTGGATTTTTCGTATGTATAAAAAGTTCCCAATTTTGAACCGTTAGACCAACAGATTTGAAATGTGGTAATCATGTTTCTTTTGTAGGGTAAAGAAGAGCCACTACGAAAGAAAATCAACTCAGAAGGGGAAGAAATCAACTCCCAAGAAGTGTGACAAGGGGTTAAGCGGGCGTTATACATAAAAATTTCCCTTTTTTAAAGTTTTGACCGACAGGCTTGAAAGTTCCCTTTTTGAATAGAAATCTGTTACAAAAGTTTTCCGAGAATCGATTTCCAAGAAGGGTTAAGGGTGCGTAAAAAATAGACTTTAGTTAAAAAAAATTTTTGTATTTTTAAGATTAAGAGGCAAAGAGGCTTTAGGAAAGTTTTTAAATACATATGAAAGCTTTATGGTAAGACATATACAACAATAACTTAAAAATAATATATGTATTCATTATCATCATGAACTATCCAGCGACTCCGGGAGGTGAATGGTTTGTTGATTTATTTGACAATCGTGTAGAAAATATAAGATATACCACGGTACTATATGACTGTTGAGAAAGGTAAGATTTTGCTGCCCCCAACCAGGAGCCCAACGTTCGGTGTGTGATTACCGAGAAAAATTATTGCGCCACTGATAAATCGGAAATTGAACATGCATCTATCTAGTCAAGTAGAGCACTGCACTGAGAGACAGAAAAGAAAATGCAAACAAAAATATCTCGCTTATCTCGCCCTGTCGCAACCTCCCTCGCAAAAATCGTTAGGACAACGCGTATAAATAGATCGCTGCGCCCTCTTATCTTTCATACACGTGCTGCTACAGCATGCCTCACGAACATGACTTATTACAAAGCATCTCGGAGAAAAGTACCTCGGGTTGAGTTATAGACATTTCGTGTTTTCAGAAGACGACTGCGTAGTCATTTTGAAGGGCCCTTTAACGCACTTTTTTCGTGAATCGGTCGTGTTTATACTCTGCCATCGCAAAATGAGGTTTTCGTGAGCCGATCCGCTTTCAAGGAGATTCTATTTTTCTTCGTTTTACGAGAGGATCACATACCGCGTAAAGTGAGTGAGTGAATATTAACGTCGCACTGTGATCAGCTACAGGAGGGCTTTTGGCGACGGACCACGTCATTTTGAGCCATGGTCAAGTGACGTGGATGACACCTGAGCAGGCGCTCCCTCTCCTAACTACCACACCCTACCAACGGGAGGACGTTTCAGCTCTCGACAGATTTAACGTGCATCGCTGTCCTACACGGTGGGTCTTTAATGGTACTGGGTTCGAACTCATGACATGGATGCCATGATCCGATACCTTGACCACTGGGCTACCGCAGCCCCCATATCGCGTAAATCAGGGATGGGCAATTGTTTTGGATTGAGAGCCACATTGTGGAAGAGGAGGATATGAGAGGACCCAGGGGCGAAACGGAGAAAATTAAGCCCCCTGCAAAGTCAAGTTTTTGGCCCCAAGCCGGATCTTACAAAGGATTGTGAAACATAGCCTTTGGCCCCCCCCTTTCCCCTAGAATTCTAACCCACAGTGATTCGGCCACTAAGAGGGCCCCACCTTTTAAAAATGATTGCATTCATTAGTTAACTTTGTATCTAAGAAAAGGTATACATTGTACCCAGTGGTGTACACAAGAATTTTTCAAGGGGTGTGTGTGTCCAGGGTCGAAAGTCCACCATTCTCGTATCATGCTCCAATACGCCGTCCAACATATTCTTTTGATTTTGTCGGAACGAAAAACATTAAAAAATATAATTATCGAATAAATAATTAGCATTAATTAATAAAATTAAAAATTAATAACAAATACTGCATTAAATTTTACGTACTATTTACATAGGATTATAATCGATCGAAAAAAAAATCAAGGGCTTTGGGTAGGGGTCCGGACGCGAGACCCCCTCCCTCTTGTGTGCGCCACTGATTGTACCCTAAAACTCAATAAATAGAAGTTAAATAAAATAGTGGTAATTTTATTTAGTTTAATTATCATGCTTTTTATCATTCATAATTACAAGTACAGTTAATTTTATATTTTGTTTAATGAGGCAAATATATACCCTATCGCACCTTTCTACAATTTTTTTGAAATGATATTTCTTGCCGAAAAACTCATCACAGCCTGCAAACTAATGTCAGCCAACTTGCATCCATATTTACTCTTCCTGATCTACATGCAAGAAAAACTTTACTCACAAATAAAGGTCAACCTAAATATAAGGAATATTTTCCCAGCCAATTTCTTCATACACGAAAATTTTGCAGCAGACAAAGATTTGAAAAATCAATTAATGTCATAGCATTAAACTTTTCCTTTACACTGTGATCTGACTGTTAGTCAATGAGTTCAAGCTGTAACTCCTCAGGAGCTGCATCAAAATCAACAGTAATGGGATAACAGAGCAAAAAATGAATTTAGGCTCCTTTTTCATAAAATCCTGAAACCTTGTTGTGACCTCGTCCTTCATACTCTACAAATGATTTATAATCTTAGCAGAAACATTTTCAGATACTTTATTTTCCTAATAAAGGTAAAAAGGAATCTTGTTTTCCAAAAGTGGAATATGCAAGACGAATCTTGGATCACACACGGTATTGAAATCTTGGTTCAATGCGAATTTTCTGTCTTGGTGCGCTGCAAAAACTCTTAGCGGGACGCTATTTGCCCACCCCTGACGTAATCGGTTTTCAGTACCTGGTTTCTCTCGTTTTAGAAAATTTCGAAATTCTATCAATTTTTTTTAAAATTTCAGCTTCAGAATTAAACTGCTGCCAGTACAGTAAATTGTGGTGCAGAAAAGTATTTCGAACATATATTTGTATTAAACACAAATTCTCTGAAGGAAAAATTTAATATATTTCAAGCGCTTATTTAATCATAAATATATTCAAATAATAATAATAATTTAAGATTAGTGTGGGGACGGTTTTTTTTAAAAAAAATATTGGGTATCAATAACACAACTGCATTCAAATATTAAAATTTCTGAATTTGTTTCTTTTTTTGCATGAAAAAAATATTTTATAATAATTCCTTCCTTTTTTTTTATAAATGTGATAACGATACGAAAAATATTTATATATCGAAGAAAAATTGCTCTTTTGGAATATTGAAATATCTCAAAACATATTAATAATTATATCTAACATATAAGCTTCTCGTGCATCAACATAATCTTATTTTTTATTGAGGAATGGTGTGGCATACACAAGGGTTGGGGGCTGGGAGTACAATCCTCATTCATCATCAGTTTTTTAATATTTCAACATAAAGATTGCCTCTCGGGGCTTTCATCAACGAGTTTTTTAGAAGTTACTCCTCCCTTCCACATAGGAGAGTTCTGTGTAGGATTCTGATGGAATTATAATACTTTTTATTACAACAAATTAATAATACAATTTAATAATAATTTATTCCACTTTAAAATAAATTCACACTGTTCTCTTTCAGTGTGACATTAATTACTAGTTCGGTTAAAAATATTTCACTACTTCATTGTGAATAAAATAAATTACTTTCACAAATTTTTTATTCGTTCCTTTTTTCATTATGGAAGGAAAATTCATCCTTTGTTATTGGGTTCACATTTTATTCTCATTTTCCTCGTAATTTTATGATTTCGAAATAGCCGTTGCAAATTATTTATTTTGATGCACTACTTCCTTGAAAGATAACATGAGGAAACAATAAGTTTATTAAAATCTATACAATGGGTTGAAAAGGAATATAAATCACTATTTACGAAACTGAGTGTATCTACTTAGGCAGGAAAACCACTTGTGCTGCCATCTATTAACTCTAATGAGAAGCATAAAAGAGAGTATATATTGGATTACACAATGAATGGTTATCGCCATCTGTTGGCGAATAGAGGAAGCATATTTTTCCTAACTAAATTATTTATCAAAATTATTAATACCATAAATTAATGAAGTATTTTAAAGCTAATAAAAATTTTCTAGAAAAAGAAATTATTTATTTCTTCCTTACTCCGTTCTTAAATCTTAAATGTAGGAAAATAGAAATAAATTACCATCTGGAATGCATCCAAGGTTTGTAGATTGTCCAAAACCGCTTGGTAGTTGTGTATCTCCTGCATTTGAAGAAACGGGCAGTTCAGCCGCTGGAATAAAGCAAATTAAAAGTGTTACTAATAGATTTAATTTGCTTTTATTAAAATTAAAATAATAAATTATTTCTGTAAACATTCTAGTTTCTTAGCTTAGAAAATATTCATTAAATAAAAATGTACGCATATAAAGCATGTCATATTTTAAGCCCTGATAATAATGAAAAGTTTGTTTAATATAATATATTATCTAATCATTTTAACACAAATCCTCTTTAATTTTGATTTTTTGTACTGGTTGAATACAATCAATGGAGAACACAACATTATTTTCACAACAGGGGTTATAATTATAAAAAAACATGGACAAAAGCACTAAGACCTAATATTATGCAAAAAATTAAAAATCTGTTCATTTAAGGGAGGGGTTTTAAGCGTCTAACCCCACTATTGTGTACGCCACTGAATGCAATGCTTGCTACTTTCTTCAATCATTCATTGCTTTGTAAGAAAAAATTGTAATAGAAATGCTCCATAGATGGCGACACCATATACTTGAAATTGCTCTCTCGCCAGTTATTCGGAGATCTGAATGTAATTCGGTATACAAGAAAAACAATCTCAAGGATTAAATATAATCAAGGACATAAAAATTTCCTTTTTTTCACGAAAACAATTTATTATCAATTCTACAAATATCATACTTTCTTTATAAATAATATCAATAAGTACCTGCCTAAATGCATTATGAATTATTATTTAATTTAACACACACGTACGCACATAAATTTTTATAATTACAAAACATGTATACACAGTTCATAAATTGCTGAATCACACCACGTTCTTAAATTTTGTAAATGCCATACAGTTGTCCAGAAAACTCAGCCTCACGTGGACCGAAGGGGGTGCGAGTTCGAGAAAATGCCGGGTTACCGCGAATGGGATTAAAAAAAAAAACAATAAGCACGAATGTTTCGTTAGAAAGTAAATTGCCTAAATACCCTTAAGCAAAAGAAAAGTATATACTTTACGAAGGCATAGAGCATTTACTACATGAAAATGAAAACTAATGAACACATGGTATATAATAGGGATGGCGAGCCATTGATGGAACGCGACACAATATTTTGGGTACGCCACCTATCAAACGGTTTGCATTTTAATTCAAAATAACAAAGTTCAGTATGAAGTATTACCAACAAATGCGAGTAATTGGTCGCAGTTTTCAGCGAGATTTTCCCTGATGTGATTTCCTTAAACTGAGCTTGTCCCAATTCAATTGGTTGGAAATTGAAAATTTTGAAATGCAACTGATTAATTTCTAGTCAGTTTAATATCGACTCAAAAGTTTGTTGAAAAAAAGAAAAAGTTGAAATTGATTGAAACAGAAAGATTAACAAGCAATATAAGAAAAAAATGCTATTAATGAAATTTCGGAAACATGGAATTTGATTCCAGACACATTTAACTGTTTGAAGATGCTGGGTTATCTATTTTAACCATTTTTTCATCTACCTACACCTGTGAGTCATTATTTTCAGAGATGAATAACGTTAAATACTCGCTTGGAAACTCTTTGGCAGAAGATTCCAATTCAGCATGCATTCTGCTAAAAGTAACATCTTACAATCCTAATATAAGTTATTTTTCATCTAATCTACAACAACACACACATTAATGTTACTTAAATTTGAATTACACACGCATAATTAAAGCATTTACTACTATACAGGGCAAAATGAAGTTTTTTGTAGTAAATAAAGAATTTTGGGTAAACTCCTAGGAGAGCCCCCACCCTTGGCGCCAAACCGGAAAAAGCGCCAAGCGAAAACGAAATGGCGCCAAGCAAACCCGACAACGGTGACAAGTAAATATAGCAGTATAAGATGGATGCGCAATGAAAATACATGTAAACAATACAGAAATTTAACATTTAAGATAAAAAATATAACAGCACTTACTTTCTTATTGTTGATCCTTCCCAAGTGGAGGGTAAAGTGTAACAACTGCTTTTAAATAATTCTGGAAAGTCTCGTCGCTGAGTGAGTGATCGCGAGAGCGCCGCCATAGATACTCAGCGAGGTAATGGTCGAACATGCCTTCTGCGTGGCTGGTGTGATTGCGGAGAAAACGTTTTATTGCCGACCATGTACCCTCAATTGAATTGGTATGAGCACCGGTATCAGGATCTTTAAAACATACACTATGATTCACCTCCAAATGCTTAAAACCCTCATCTGTCAAACATTTATACGCCTTCCAACAATCAGAAACAATCGTACTTCCAGGCAGGACCCATTCTTTAATCACACACAGCAATTCCTCTTTCGTCCGTCGTTCAACAACTCGAAAAAAACATCTATTCGTTCCTCCTTCTATACCTCTTTCTATACCTTCTATATTTACAAGCGCAGCCATACTTTCAACCCGGTGCCCAACAACAAAATGAAATTTGAAATGCGCGCCCACAAATGACGAAAATTCTAGAAAAAGTTAGGGTTGCCATGTTGTATTTAAAAGCAAGGTTATCATGACGGCGCAATTATCGCCAACCAAAGTAATTCGCGCCAAGGGTGGGGGCTCTCCTAGGAGTGAACCGAATTTTGAGTTGTTAGTATTTAGTTTATTATTTTCCCAATTATCGCGTCAAAATTATTTGACACACACACACGCGGCACGTCTATACCTCATTAAATATTTCTTTAGAAAAAAATGGCACGTTGATCCATAAGGGTTCGTCACCCCTGGCGTAGTGCCGCAGTCGGCTGTGCCATTTAGTGAACTGTAATATCTTTGATTGTGGTTGCTATATCGGTACTTGCAGTCATTACTTAGTAATATATTGGAACTTTTTATGTTTAATTTGCTTCCAGAAGATACTGTGGTCGCCGTCATGAATTTCATTTGAAATTAATTCAAGGAGGAGTCAACATTCAATGAAAATTCTTAATAGAGAAAGGAAATGAGAGAAACAAACTTTTGAACCCTCTTAATGATAGGAAACCGCTGATGTGAAGATTACCTAGTTAGAATGCGGGAAACTCGCTTCCGCGCTTTGAAGGAGTTAATCTGCATATTAACAATTTTCTAGCTTTAACGATAACATATAAACTAATTTCATAAAATTTCGGTTTTCCTTCCCCCCTTCTAAATTCTGCATGTTTTTAATACCTGTGGGAACTTCAAACTATTCAGACAGGGTAGTGGCGTACGTACATCCCCACAACCCCGGCATAGTGGGGGGGCGGCAAAGCTTAAGAGAAAAAGAGTTAAAATTAAAGAAAATATGATTAAGAAGCAAATCCCAAATCTACATCCTGAATAAAAATGGATTCAAATGGTCAACAACAGGTAATATCAATGATGAATCAACATTATGCATCACACAGTACATATGACCAACATAAGGAATACGGAGATAGTCAATTTAGACTTGTTAGTCCTTCATTGAATGCTACGTGTATACCAGTTTACGACGGAATTGTGAATAATAAGTTCAAGCGTTCAGGTGTGTCAGCATAGGTGATTATCTCTGGAGGCTTTACTATATATTTAGAGGAATTCAGCCTTATAAAATTATGATAAAATTAATGAATTTATTGAATAACAAATATGTAAATGTGATCTTTCAGGTAAGTCCTAGGCCCCAGGACATACAATATATGAAGAAGGATATACTGTGGATACAGATTCGAATTTAAATAGAATTAGTGAACTGTAAAATTAAAAAAAAAAATGATCTAATGCATCTAAGAACAGGAATGAATAGGTTTGAATAAATCATTATAAAAATAGTATTTCGACAGAATAAGAATTGTAGCGTTAAGAATTCCACAAGAACAAAGTTTCAACATACCTCACTTTATTCCACGAATTGATTCAAATCATAGCATATAATCAAAACAAAAAACAAATCTGTTGCCAGATACTTTACATAAACAGAAATGCGTGACAAATGAAAAAGAATTAAATGCGTTGGAACAGCTTCAGATCATGATCCAACACAAGCCAATTAAAGACTTAGTAATGGACATCGTTAAACAATTATGTGTCACAAACGTACAATTTCTTCTTTCACATAAGCGGATGTTGACTGTCTTATTTTGTTTTGGGTATTTTTCTGAATGATATTTTCGGCCTGAGTAGTCGAGTGATCTTAGCTTTGAATTCGTGTTCTGGTGCCACTGAATACACGCCATGCTGAGGGGCTGATTCACGTTAAATCATTTGGTGGTCAAATTCTTCACATTGTCATTTCATGAAAGTTTGGAGAGTTGGGTACCAACTCAGACCTTGCCACTTCACCGACATATTATGAAAAACTAAATAAAATTTTTTAAAAAAGATATGAAAGTATTGAGACTTTGTCATACTCACTTCTGACGTTGAGAAAGTATCCAAAAGAAGCGAAGAACCCGAATTCGTGATGCGTAGTGCACCTGTACCACCCAGCATGGTGGTGGGATACAGGAGTGAAGTTTAAGAATCCCAGCGAATCCTGCTCCACCGTGAGGGGGCCGTCATCTCGGACCCAGAGTGGGTCACTGGGAGGGTTGGCGTCCACCTCGCATCTCAGGGACACTCGCATATCTTCCAGCAACGGAAGGCCGAACCCAGGTTCCCGGCTGATGGAGAATGATGGCTCGTCTAAAAGAAATAAACGTCAATTACTTAATTATAAAAAGTTTTATATAGGTTTAGTAATTTGTTTCTTTTTTTTTTGTCAAGAAAATGTGTGGCTGAATGATACATATACCTTTTTGAAAGCATATAGATATTAAACTATTACTTGAAAGAATTTCAACGACAATATTTTTGGTATTAAAATGTTTTCAAATTATTTGTACCATACTGTTGTACAACTTTTTTTACAGGGACAGAGAGAGAATTTCCTTTTAGGTCTACCGGAAAGTTCTGTTCATTTTTAGAATAAAACAAAATAGTAAATTTTTCATGAATACACTTTATTAAACAATATACTTCCCATCATTATATAATTCCCATAATTATTTATAATTTCTTGCCAGGATGATAGTAATTTGTATATCCTATTTTTAGAAAATATTTATCCCTAAAGGCGAAAAATTAAACCAGTGCTTTTATAAAAACTTCCACATTTTTGAATTTTTATGCCCTGGGAAAAAGTTTGTAAGAACAGAAACAAGTGATAATTGAAAGGTGATAGGTCCAGGGTGATAGATTCAGGAAGGTATACATGACATAATTTCTCAGTCTAGCTGTGTGAGTTTCTGACGAGCTTTCAAAGCAGCATGTAATCTGGCATTATCATAAAGCAGTATGATGTGCTTCCGATTAAATATCACCGGCCCGGCGTTTTACCTTGGAATGCTGTTTTTAAATTATCAAATTACTAACAGTATCTCTCCGAATTTAGCTTTGCTTTTTCGGTTTCCAACAGCTCAAAGTGTATAGGTCCTGGTACGTTCAGCAATACACACAACATTCTCTTCCTTAGGCTCAACTTCGGTTTAAAGGTGAAGAGAGCAGACTTTCCGGTTTTCCAACATACACTTTTCCTTCCGACGTTTTCATAGATAATTCGTTTTTCATCCCCAGATCATCTGGTCCAAGAAGAGTTCTATTTTGTCCCATGTAAGCAGACATGTGTATAGGATGGCTCGATCATTCAAACTCTTTTCACTTATTTGGCATCCACTGTGAGTATTTCCACAGCAATCTTAGTTTACGAATATTGTCTGAAATGGGTAGTTGAGCTAATGGAAGCGCGCATACATGCTTGCTGAAACATGTAACTGGAACCGACAAAACTTTCCGGTAAACCTAATATTTTTAAGTGAAGACTCAGAAAAAAAAACCCCACCTCATCTGACTATTCTTTACGGTTTATTATTAGTGGCTTTCTTAATTTCGTTGTGAATGGCTTCGGTGATTTAAAAAAAATCACGTAGAATTGAAGAATTGAAAGACTAAGCATTAAAGTTTCGAAACTAGTTTGAAAACCATTAATTTGCTCCTGATAATTGCATCCAGTGATGCATTAATATCAAGTATTTTGGGTTAAATGATGAAGAGGCATAAAGGTCAATTTTTACAGGAAAATCATTCTCACTTTTTTGGAAAGATTATTCCTCACTACTCATGAAATGCTCTGGATTTCTGTCCCTATAAATGAATTCCTTTCTAAAGAAATCGTGAGTCATAACCATTCATATTTGAAATATTCTATACTTAATTATAATTATAGAATCTTTTTATAATCATAATCACAGAAAAAAATTCTTGATGGGAAACTACCAACATTTCATAATTTATCTAACAGTCAGCTCGGTGGTTTAGGGGTAGCATTACCACTTCGTAAGCGTGTGACGGGCTGTCATCGCGATTTCCATTAATGTCCTCTTGGGGTTCTTTGGGGCTAGAATGGCAATTATTTCCAACGAACTCCAGAAGAAGAACGCGAGAATGCAAATTAGGAATCTTATAAATAGTAGAAGTTTAGCGTTCGCAGGGTGGCTATGGGAATTTGCTATATGAGGTCTATGTTTCTGATTAGAAGTAATTAAGTTAAAGTTAGAGGAAACTCCAAGTTTAAGAATTAACCTACCCGTACCTATGTATTCAAGCTAAAAGTGGATACCATTCCACAAGAAGTAAAGCCACGTCAGTTAGTACCAAGAGAATAGCTGTTTCCTAGGATATAGCGGTAAGCGTCTTACATTAAGATATAAGGAAACTGCGTGTATTAATGAGAATAGAGGTAATCTGTAAAGTTAGATATAGTGGTCAGTTACGCGCGATTATTTGGTAATACGAATTGTGTCTTCTTCTCACTCCGGATTTACTCAATTGGATTATTATTATTATTGTATATAGTGATTAAGTTAAGATCTTAATAAACAACTATCAAGATGACAGGTCTTCGTTCTTTCCTACAGATACAGGTCGCGTAGATAATGGGGCACCCAAGGGGGGAGTGCCTCACAAGCCTAAGGTTGCACGTTTGATCCCGGCTGGAGTGGATAAGATTTTCAGGATACGAAAATCGTAGGCATGCATGTCACATGATTATGTAGCATGTAAAAGATCCCTTATCAATTTGGCTCTTTTACTCTCGGCAGAATTAAATCACAGCTAAATTTTGCTCTCTACGAGAGCTGGAATTAAAAATTAATTCAAGTGTCAAAATTTGGTAGCAAGAGCTACCACTAGATAGTGCCATCATGAAATGGTTTTCACATTTAAGGCTGTTTTCGCCATGTATACGACAATGTGGACTTACAGCGGAGCACATTTTCAGACAGAAAAAATGCCTCAATTTTTATAAAAATTTGTGTGTGACTTTGTAACTCATACATTTATTCATAATATAATGTTTTTAAAATTTCAATATATTTCATAAATAATCAGTTTTTCCTTTTAACATGTAAAAGGATAGCTCATTTAGCATTACGGTATAGGAAGAAAAAGGAGAAACACATTTTATAAAAGAAAAAATGTGTCAACTCGGATAAAAATGAGTAGAATGATAAAATAAGTGATTCTCTACAGGATAGTGAAGCCAGAATATATAATATTAATATTTGAATACTTTTATACCTGAAAAAATATTCTAAATTTGGGTCCTATTCTTTAACATTAGCCGAAGGCAGCCTTAAGGACTTGCCATTTCTGCAAAGGTGAAGTTGCCAATATACAGCCCAATAAAAAATAATTTATCTTATAAAACATAAAATTTAGTAAAAATAAATAATATGAGGTGCCTTTGACTTGAGATTATTTTAAATAAAAGCAAGTAGAGCTGTCAGAACGACAAGGGCCTGATCGTACTTGATCTGGAATATTCCACTTCGGGAATTAGCCATAATCGTCACATAATCTCATCATTTTGTTATAACATTTTTTAAATATAGTCTATTAGTTATATAATTGATCTTAAATTTAATATACATAGTATATTTCTGTGTATAAGGTGAGAGTTTTTGGAAGATTTTTAAAGTTAAAGTAAGGAGGGCGACTTATATGAGGTTTATTTTCGGAGGGTGTTGAAGGGTACGTGCAGAAAACTGTAGTCCAAGAAAAATTTAAAAAAATATTTTATGTTGGCAATGCTCAAGCTATTTTAATATTTCAACTTGTTGGGTGTTTTAAGTAAAACTGTTATTCTAAAAGAAAAGAAAAGTCACATAAATCCATCAAAATCAGGGTTAAAATCCGAATTTATTTTCGAATGGTTTGTAAAAACCCCATTTGGAATGCCTGAATGTATATGATCATGTCGAGTTTCTCTCCTGGCATGAAACATAGGTCGACGATCACGTGCTGCCATCTTTCATCTTGATTTCTCCTCTAATTAAAAATCTAAATCTAAAATCTAAATTCTCCTCTAATTTTTTTTTTCATTCTTGAACTTGTTTCTCATTTACAGAAAAATAAGAAGCAATCATATTGTTGCTAAAATTTTCAATTAAAGAGATCTTTCCTTTTCCAAACAACAAACATATCTCCCAAAACAAGACTAGCTCAGATATAATAATAAAAAAAAATGAATAGGGGGAAAAGGCGTTAGTTTCAGATTGGGTTACTGTAAATAAAACTATCGTCGTTGACGTCTGACGTTTTACTTTACAACAATTTAATTAGAAAATATTCCACACATTTTACACACTTGGCAACATTTTCACCCTCATAATGACTTATTTGAAAATTGTAGGATACACTACTGTTCGGCTTATATACGTGTTTTGAATATTGGGTAAATTTTTGAAGAAGAAACACATTTTTGGCTTATACAAGGATCAGCTTATAGTTGGAAATATTATACATTATAGTCTTAACTGTAGAGTACACAGATGAAAGTTTTAAATATAGATAATTCTTTAACAAAAGTGTTTATGTAACATTGATAATTATTATATTATAATTATTTACAGTCATAAAAGTTTTTTTTTGCATGGATTATTTGAAGAATTATCAGAATAGTATCGAAGTGTGTCGAAAACGGTAATGGGGTGAGAACGGTATCGAAAATGAGGTTGCACTCACAAAGGACGTTGAGGGATGCACTGACGGCTGCAGCTTGCAGCCAAGTGAGGTGGTGCACCTTGCAGACGAGTTCTTTTCCGTGCACCCTCCTCGTCACGTTGAGGGCAAGGACACTGCGACTTGTATACGCATCCTCTGAGGCAGAGAACTCGACGAACAGCTCGCTCACGGACGTCAAATTGGCCTCGCCTGAAAACAGAGACATACAGCATGAAGAAATTGATGGTGTAAGCGACATCACACAAAAGTTATTTTCTGTTTTAGCTAACAATAAGTACAGAATGCTTTTCAAGTAATGTCAAAGTATATCAAGTAATATCAAGAAATGTCAAACATATCACATAACTTTTCTCATCTGATCGTTTTCAAGAATCAATTCAGAAATTTACGAGTAATATAATACAGTTGGAACGCTGTATAACGAAGTCGTTAAATCCCGGAAAAAAAGTTCGTTACATGGAAATTTCGTTATATAGAGGTTCATGTTTTATTATACTTTATAAACCACATAAAACAAATTTTAAATTCATAAACACTATATATTAAAAAAAGTAATTATTCAGACCTTTCTTTAATTTAATATATGTGTTTATTTTATGTATCATACTCATCAAAAAAGAAAGAAAGAAAAACTGCAAGAAAAAAGAATGTCGAAGAATTCACTGCATTTTCAATATTAAGAAAATAATTTTATACTAAAATTAATGAATTTTAAGGACATTTTATAATTTAAAGCATACAAGTAATAGTAAACATACATTATTTTACAATTAGAACACGGGGACACGGGAAACTCCACTGAGGGTGAAAGAGGATATCGAAGATGTTTCTAATGAATTGGGCAATGGAAATTAAAGGTTGCACTTCTTGGATGAAACGTCCAGAACTCTTTTGCTCTCGGCGCTTTAGGATATAATAAACCTAGTTCAAGATTTATGACCACCATAAAATATGTTTAAAAGATAATAACTTGAGATTTTTTTCAGAAATACTTCAAAAAAAAAGGGAGAATAAAAATTGAATCACAAAAGAAAAAGTTCTTTACATAGAAAATACACTTCGCTATAGAGAGGGTATTTTACGAAGAAAATCGTGAAATGTTCAAGGTTCCGGAAAAAAGTTTGCTATATAGAAAAATTCGCAATATAGAGGTTCGTAATATGGAGCTTCGACCGTATATGAATATAGGATGAGACATTTTTTTTCTTAAATAACTTCATTTTGTTCTGATAAGGACAGACATTTTCAGAAAGCCTGAGAATCTCTCATACATTAATTATTAACCCATTCATTTCCGCATCTGATATTTGACCACGGTCGGTACAAAATTACGAGGTCCGTCGCCAATAGCTGTCACGTTACTTTATAGCGCAATTATTCACTCATTTTGCGACAGACCACGTGATTCAACTGTGAATTCCATTCACAAATAATTTCTTCATGATGTATTGGCGATGAAAATCCCAACTCTAAATGAAGACAGTTATATCTCGTTTTAAGATTTCCCTAGTAAAGTAGACCCTACCTGCGACCCTTTGAGTAGAATATGTATAACAGACGTTGCTAAGTACTTGTACAAACGGTAGCCTATAACAAATAAATGTTCATGACTCACAATTTTACAAACCTAGGCACGAACCAGCTCGACCCACTGCTGCCTTTTCGACTAAATGATGGCATGTGGTGGTTGGCCTAGACCTAGACACGAACATACGGTCTTGCCACTGTTGCCAGTTAACATATAGTTTAAAATGACCAGTTTTTCTTTTGGAGAATATGTCTGGGAATAGCATTTGACGATTAAAATTATTCGGGTCATGATCTTACTGAGGCCGAATCAAGAACGAAACGAGGCTTCCTACTAAAGGCGAGGCCATGGAACCGACCCCAATTGCCTCATGCTTTAAAACGTCCCTGTAAAAGACAGTTCAGGTTATAAGCCACTGTTTTAAGCCTTAGTTCCAGACCCATATGAAAATTTTTGTCTAAAACTCGAGAAGAGAAAAGACAACACAACTAGAGGAACCAAAATAGTCTATCCAGAAGACGATACCCATTGTTAAACGCGACCGCGGGATTCGACTAGTCATGGTCGGGAATTTGTCGATGACGATGTTTTAATTCAACCGCATGTTCGAGTCCTTGCACCACTAAAAATTTGCCTTGCACCATGATGGAAACTGCAACCTATCTAACACGCACGCATACTTTTTTAAATCCACCGTGTAGAGGCTATCTGTCGAGAGTTAAATCTTTAGTGGCTCAAAGTCTTTCCGTTGGCGTGGTGTGGAAGTTAAGAGAGAGTACGGTTCCGGTTCAAGTGTAGTCCTCGTCACTTGAACAGGATTCACAATTACGAAGCTCGTCGCGAACAGCTCACAGAATCCTACTTTCGATGCTGAATCATTTTTTTCTTTAAACTAAATAACAATTTAAGAAGAAAAAGTATCAAAAGGAAGTGATGACGTCAACTAAAAATATGAATCGAAAAAATATTTTTTGAATTTTTTTTTTATGTTACCTGCCTTTTTCTTTTGTTTTGGGGTCCGCATGGTGAATTTTTTTGTTACTTTTGATGCATTTGTAAAAAAATGCTGGAATAATGTACTATATATTCTTTCTTCCTTCTTTTACCCTTTATGTTTTCTTTTTTTTATAATTATAATTTTTGCTTTGTATGTTTGTATTATGTATACCGTATGTATATATCGTACAGTTACCTCTTAAATTTTTGTATTTCGTTATTTCACTAATTTCTGCTTTTAAAATGTAAACTTTGACTTTCCTTTCAATCAAGACTGGACGTGAGGGTGGTAGTTTCTCGAGTGATCGGTTTGTAGCTCTAATCCCCTTTCGGGTGAATTGGTTCCTCTGGGTATTCTGCCAATAGCCCTCGTGTTGCTTTATGTGTGAAGTTAATAAACACTTCATTCACAACATATTCAAAACTACTTCTTTTAAATTTTTCTAATTTGTTTTCCTTAGTCTATTTATTACTTTTATAAAAAAAAAACGAAAAAAGAAATAGAGCGATATTTTTCACTCCAACTATTAACAATAAAGATTACCTTGTTATTATTACATTTGTTTTGTTTGCGAAAAAGAATCTACGTCCAACTCTTAGTCTTTGACACTTTTTAACAAGTATTTGAAATTTAGAAGTTGAAGCATGAAATTTAATTTTTTTTACTAAGCAAAAATAAACCCAATAATTCGTTTAGCTTCATCAAAACCAGTAGAACAATACAACTAATTAATTGGACCATTTTAATTAGATTTTGAAGAATAGTTAAACGAAATATTTCACGAATGCTTAAATGAATTCTTACTAAAACGCAATGAACCCGTTGAGGCTTTTTTCCAAAGAAATTAAATAATTATATTAGTTAAAATACCACATGTCATTAGTACTGTTTTTTTAATGAAAAGTTTTATTTCTGTTGTTTGACATCATTATTGAATCCTTTACAAATCAGACGCAAACACTCCGTATGTTTATTCACCACAATGTCAATACGAACGCATTCAACTTTCAAAGAGCACAATAAAATCGAAACATACCTAACAATGAATTATTTCGACCTTTGTCAAAAGTCCGTACAATTCATCGTTTATTATTGTGGAAAATATGTTAACATGAGTTGATTTATTTTTTTGAAAAATAGCTCTTAACTTCGTCATTTCACGACGAATAAATTTGATTAAAGTTATCATTGTTAATTAATCACACGGTAATTCAATAACGGTGTGTTCGTATTTTTCTCGAAATCTCCACAGCTGCAGTATTTGTTTTCGAGCCTTGCAGCTTTCATGATAGTGCAGGTGATGGTTTTGTCATCGATTTCGGCGTTGACACAACTTGGCCGACTGCTTTTCGATAACAATGAAGCATTTCGATTATGATGTATTGATCTATATATTTCATTCGAAATTGTCCAGGTTGATTTCATTTTAACATGCAAGAGGAGAATCATTTTCTACTTTTAATAAATAAAGCGTCTCTCCAATTGGTTCTCGCATGCAGTGCGATCGTAAGCTGCAATCATATCCAAACTATTTCTCCATAGAAGATTAACAAATGTATTCGAATACCGCAGCAAGATTCTAAACATTTACCTCAGTGCTTCTCAAACTGTGGGGAGTGCCCCCTGGGGGGGCGAGATAACCCTAGAAAGGGGGCGTGAGCACATTGAAAAGTCGATAACAAAAGATTATTTAAAAAAATATTAATTTATTGAAAGTAAACAAGCAAAATACGTTAATTAATCCCTTAGCTGCTGATTAAAAAAAAAGTTACACGATTCGCTCTCCAATTCCACCGTTTTGCTCATATGCAAACGTATGTGGTGTGTTGAGGGAGGAGGAGACAGGGAATGAATAAGAAAATCCTCTAAAATAGTAAATCCTTCGCAGACACTGTCAAGTTCATTTTATTGCATTCCAATGCCTTCGGAATAATTTTATGGATAACAGTGAACAGAAAACATCTTATTTCGGAAAGACGTATATATACGCCAGGGGCAATTTACGCACTGGCAGAGCGAGACGTTTATATGCGCCGGAGGCACTTAGTAGGTTTAAGTCGTATTGTAGCTTTGGCGTTAAAGTATTGTACTATCGAATTCAATACATTGTTATTCTATGTGTGTGGGGGGCGATGAAAATTATGATTGAATATTGGGTCGCAAGTATTGAAAGTTTGAGAAGCACTGCTTTACTTTGCTTTCGGTGGCTTAGAGGTAGAGTGCAAGCTTCGTAAGCCTAAGATTGCGGGTTCGACCCCGGCTAAAGGGATTTTTTACATGCCACATAAATATATGACATGCGTGCTTACAAATTTTGCATGCAGAAAATCTATCGACTCCAGCCGGGATTGAACACGCAACCTTAGGCTTACGAAGCGCGCACGCTACCTCTAAGCCACCGGAGCCGATTGCAGTTAGAATTTTTGGTGAAAGTGTGTCTAAAACGGCATCCCAATTCGATGTTTTAAACCTTTCAGAAGGAAAACAAGGATGGAAGTTCCCATGGAGGCAATGTGTGCTTTGATAGATGAGAGGCTAAAGTGACTTAAATAAGATGTGTCCTGACTTATGCATCAGAGACTAAAGGCCGTATCACACGTACACGTTTCAAGCAATTTTTCGTCCAATTTGTGCAATTTTCACTCTGTTGCTATAGCAACGGTTTTCGAACAACTTTTTGCTAGTGAGCTCAAAAAATTGTTCCAAATAAAAGTTGCTTGAAATTCTAGCCAATGGGGTTCTTCGGCGCCCCACGTCATAAACAAGATGGCGGCTTCGGTTT
This sequence comes from Trichonephila clavipes, assembly GCA_019973935.1. Lineage (NCBI taxonomy): Eukaryota > Metazoa > Arthropoda > Arachnida > Araneae > Nephilidae > Trichonephila > Trichonephila clavipes. Next base: position 124,437 of record BMAU01015181.1, on the reverse strand, counting down.
CGTCTAACACATCAGATATACCGTATAATATTTTAATGGTGCATAATATTTTAACGGCGTATAATATTTTAAATAGGATGGTGCTCAATTTCTGTTAATGCTCATCAACAAAAGCGCAAGCGAAGTAAAAGAAATAATTTTGGATGTTTGTTTTCCGAAGCAGAAAAATCGGCGAGAAATTTTTTAATGTCGAGATAGAGCGCGGCTGACGTCAGAGCATCTCGTTTTGCTTACAGCAACCCTTCTCCCTCAGATTAGGCCAAAAATTAGACGAAAAAGTTCCATGGAAAATTAACGTTTGATACGGTCTTTAGCCACTGACCTAACGTGATGAGGAAGCTTTGAGAAATTTCGAGAGAAAGATCTATTGCGCTGCATTCTTGGTAGGATCCAAGTGAATGGATCATGGAGAAGAAGATCGAACTTAGAACTCAGTAAAACTTACAAACAACCTGATATTGTAAAATTTGTCAAATTACAGAGACTTAAATGGGGTGGTCATCCGGCTAGAATGAATGATGATTGTTGCTGCAAGAAAATCTTTCTGGAAAAGCCCATGGGATATAGACCTCGGAGCAGGTCCTCGTTAGGATGGATTGACTGTGTCGAAAAAGACCTAAATATTTTAAAGGTCAAAAACTGGAAAACAGTTGCCAAAAGTAGGGATGCCTGGAGAAAACTTCTGGAGAAAGCAAGGGCTCACCCAGGGCTGTCGAGCCATTGAAAAAGAAGAAAGTGACTAAAAGCTCGTGTGAAGTCAATAAGTGATCAATTTGAACACAAGGTGCAGAATGTTAAATTTAAAAGTGAATTGCAACTTTAAAAAAATTTGATTTTGAATTTCATTTGAAATTTTTATTACAACTCCTTTGTAATTGTATCTGAACTAGGTGGATATGAAGACCACGAGAAACAGTGATGTGAAAATTCGTAATTCAGTAGAATAGCATTTCAGTAAGACTTAACAAAGATTTCAATAATATTACATTTTATCTTAGATAGAATAATTCTCAAAAAAAATATCAGTATTCATTTAAAATTAACTGAAGAAACTTCGTACATCTTTTGGCTGAAGGGAAAGGTCGCTACTTACCTATTGACCAATGTATGCGACGGACTGGCGGAATGGCGCCGGACACTATGCAGTGCAGAGACAGCTTCTGTGGTTCCCTGACTGTGACTGTGGCTTGGTGGACCAACCGACGACCCTCTAGCTCTAAATACGGATCCGATGGGGAACCTGAGGAAGAAAGACCTGACACTGGTTTAGCAGGAACGGACAAAAGGGCGGAGTATTTCAGAAATTGACAAGTGAGTTCAGCGAGTATTACGCCAAAAAAATACGTACATGATGAAAAATGTAAATTGTTAACTCTAGGCAAATATCACAGAGTTATTTATAATTGAAAACATACGCATGAGCAAGTATTGAAAATGAATAGTTTGAAGTTTACAATTTCTACGTTCCAATTTCCTCTCGACACAGTAAGAAAATGATAAAGAACATAATTTCCAATATTATTTGTCGTTACACTGGTTTACATGCCGTTATAATCAACAAGCACTTGTAGCAGGATAGAACCTGCGACTTATGAATTCTTAGCCACGTAACATATCAAAAGACAAAAGTGATCACCCCTGTCCGGAGGCTGTTACTGGCTTATGTAGATACCGCTACAGGCCTCGCCCCACCAGTGAGTCGGTGGAAAGGCGAACGAACGAGATATCTGTTATGGCGAGCATTTTTGTTGCTGTTATTTGGTGGTATTGCGTCAAGTAAATCTGACGACTTTGGTTGCTGCGTTAAGTGAATCTGGCGACTTTTGATTGCTTTTCTTGTTGATAGATGGCGCCATGATAGATCAAAAGTTTTCTTAGTTCAGTCAAGGTAACTAATGTGGAAGGTGATTATCGAGAGGACAGAACCCGCGATGTTTGGTACCGAAGCCAAGTAACATGACCACTAGACAAAAGTGATCACTCCTACTGGCTTATGTAGATACCGCTACACATTTAAAATGAAATGTTTATTCGACAATGTACACAGCCATAAAAATATACCTCTCTTAATTTTTATCGCAACTGAATAATAGATATCATAGATTGGTAGCGGGTAAGTCGAGTAGTCGTGGATGCGAACTCTTTGTTTAGTTCAGTGGCACAACGACTCTAGCACGGGTCCCAGGGTCACTGAAAACTCACCATCTATCAAGGCTCAAAATTCTCCCGTTGGCGTCGTCTGGAAGTTAGGAGAGGGGTGTTCTAGTTCAGATGTCCTCTTTGTGTTTTGAATATGGTTCAAAATAACGAGGTCCGTTACCAATACCTCTCATGAGGCTTCAGACTACAAGTTCGTGGCCATAACTACAAGGCTACCGGGACTACAACATGTTTTGCCTTCTATTCTAAGCCGCACCCGATTTTCAGTAGCATTAATAGTGGAAAAATAGTCAGGCTTAGATTTGAGTAAATGCGATATATATATATATATATATATTCAAATTATTCTCCTTTTATGAAACTGCTTCTATAATAATAATACATTGCTTATATATAGCTAGGACTTCTGTACAGAGCAAGAACAAGGATTTAAAAAAAATTCATATTATTTTCAGAGTTACAATAAATCGAAATAATAACCGGAGTTTATTTATTATTTTTTTTGCTAAAATTTCACTGTTTTGATTTATCAAAACAGGCATTAATCCATTTCTAAATTATTCATCTCAAAAATTTTAGATCAGGCTCCGCAGAGAAGTCTTAGATGTATATGTCACAGGGAAATGATGAAATTAGGAATTTCATCGAATCCCTAGGGGATATGATCAATTGCCGGGAGATGTTAAAATAACGTCTCTTCAAGGCCATTTCCTTGATGAAAGTAAGTGACTTTATCATACACCTGAACTGTTTCAGTGAAATGATGAAATGAACTAGTCAGGTTTTGCATTGGCAAAATGCTGTCCGGTAAGGAGACACCTGGGAGGGGGTCGAGTCCTTGTACTTCCTAACCATACAGGTAGTACTACCGATCCCCTAAATATCAACCCCATACCTTTAAGAAAATGGCACCGTAGGATTAAGATAGGGATTGATATTTTAGTGTGTAAGCAACCGAGAGGAAAGATGTTACACATAAAAAAAATACCAGCCTAATTTTCTAATTATTTGTTAATTAGTTTCGAATAAACAATTTGTATTTCATTGACTATTGTTGTATTACTCTCTTCTACGTTTAATAATGCATCATATTTGTTAAATAAACACTTTTAAACCCTTGACAATATTATTTCATCATTTCAATGAAACTGGTTAGGGATTTGATCAAATCACTTACCTTTATCAGGGAAATCACCTTGAAGAGACGTTCTTTTAACATCTACCGTCAAGTGATCAACTTCCTGAGGGATTTGATGAAATTTCTAATTTCATCATTTTTCTGCGATATATACAGGCAAAATGTTACTATAGAAGTATTATTCATAAAAAAGGAGAATGCTCTGAAAATATATAATTTCTTCTTCATTTTTTCCCTAAAAAACTACATTTAAATAATTTTTTAATGTTGATGTAATATGTAGTAATATTTTAATGTAGTAATATTTTTAAAACAATTGTATAGTACATTCTGATTTAAGTGACACTAAATAAAAAGAAAATATTCATTTAAACGCTTTTGCAAAATCACGTTTGCAAACGTAGTCTGATATCATAAGTTATGAATACAAATGCGTTTTTTACTTTTCTTCCAGTACTATAAAGAACATAGAAATGACGCAGAAGAAAAGTCAAAATGGTAAGGAAGAAGAAAGAACGGATTCAACTTCATTGTATTACACTGGTGTGCAAAACTTAAGCAACAGGTGGGTTTATTGCCATAACTTCACGAAAAATCATCTGAGATATGAAATTCAGAAATGAGGGAGAGTATTATGTACGTAAAGGATGACGAAAGCATCGGCGCTGAAAAAGGAATACAATGCATACGGTATGGAATCAAACAAAGACAAGCTTTATTGAACGCATAGTATCGTGACTCATGATGGTCTATCCAACAGGAAGAACAACAAGCAGATGTTCCTTAATATGGTGTATGCCCTCCCCTCACTGCAATGGTTGCTTCGCACCGTCTCCGCATACTCAGAACCAGCTGGTGCAACATTTCTTGCGGTAGGAGTGCCCATTCTTCAATCAGCATCTGTTTGAGTTGTTGGGTGTTCTCCGGATGATGTAAGCGTGCTGCAATACGTCTCCCCAAAGCATCCCACACATGTTCGATGGGATTTAAATCTGGAGAGTACGCTGGCCAATCCATTCGAGTGATATCTTCACTTTCCAGCAGCTCCTCAACAGCAAGAGTCCGATGTGGCCATGCATTGTGATCCATAAAAATGAAGTCTGGGCCAATGGCACCTCGGAACAGACGCACATGGGGAAGAAGTACCTCCTCACAATAGCGATCCCCGATTACAGACCCTCTATCGAAAATGTGGTTCTCAGTCCACCCATTCAGCATAATGCCTCCCCGGACAAGAACTCCAGGACCACCGTAGTGGTGTCTTTCCTTGATGTTACTGGTATAAAACCTTGTCCCGATCTCTCTCCAAATCAAAACGCATTGAGAATCGCTTCTGGTACTGAACCGACTCTCATCCGTAAAGAGGACACGACTCCATTGACAGTTGTCCAGTTTTTGTGCTCTCTGCACCACTGTAAACGGTGGCGTCGTTGGTCAACTTTCAACGAGAGGCAGCGTTCAGGACGGCGGGTGAATAGGCCCCGTTTGTGAAGGCGTCTGGCCACAGTAAACCGCTACACTTGTCGCCCCGTTGCTAAGCAATGACGCTTGCTGACTGCCGTCGGCCTCTTTTCGCCTGCAGGATGATATATCGGTCATCCCCTGCAGTTATCGTCCTCGAGCGGCCACCACCAACCTTTCTAACAGCTGTACTTTTGGTTTGGAACGCTTTCCAAGCTCGCGAAACGACACTTTTGTTGATTCCGAACTCTGCAGCTACACTGGTGACGGTACGCCCCTCCTCCAGCTTTCCTATCATTCTTCCACGTGTGAAGTCATCCAGGTGATTTCTTCTAGCCATATTTCACGAACTGACTCACTGGCACTTACAGCGAATATGTTGAATTGCGTCTGCGTCCTTCATTTTATTTTACTGTTGAACAGCACGCGCCGACATCACGCGTTTTGCGTACGCTCACGTCGCTTCTGACGTTTCGCTCCTGATATTTGCATACGCATGACGTTTCTACTGACTTACGTGTTCACTGCACTGATCTCCAGACCTCCATTTCTGCAATTTCATGGTTATCTGCATAATTTTTACATTGTTGCGCTTAAGTTTTGCACACCAGTGTAAAATAACAATAGGTAAAAATATGAACTACTCATGCGCAGTAGAATTTAATAAAAATTTAGCAGATAATTTTTTTCCAAACGGAATAAAATTTTAATTTATACTTCACAGCAATTGGAGACCGAGATTAACTGTTGTTCATGTAAATAGTTTTTCTTACCGTAAGATATTATTTGATAAAAAACACAAAGATATAATTTAATTATACGAAATTCTCGAATCATAATAATATTTGTACATCTATAAAATCACCTATCACAAACATTTTATTAATAACATTATCAAATATTCTGCACAATAATAAAATATCTTACGAGAATTAGAAAATGCCAAGAGTAGTTTTATTTTGGTGTAGAAAACAAAATCCAAACAAATTATTACAGGCACCCCCAGAGACAACCTTTATTAATTTTCAGCAGCATTAAAAGAGATAGAAAATTCATAAAAGTCCCATTCGTATTAAATTCCTTTCTTTATGATTCTAATCATGTTTGATTACATTGAATAAACAAATCTAATTCGTTTTATTTGTCAAACCCCTCTAATGAACAGTACTTCAATTAAAATAAAAAAAATCAATCCTCAACAAACATTAAAATAAAAGGGAACGAAAATAACAAAAATACCCCAATCAAAAACGCAAACGAATAGCCTTTAAAGGTCTCACAAAGAAAGAAAAGACGGCGAACAATAAAAGAATCTCGAATTCGAATAATTCGAACAATAAAGAGAAAGAAAGTGACCTCCCCCGCTCATTTGGAAGGAAGGAAGGGGAGGGGTGTGAGAGAGTTCACTCTAAAGTCCCCCTCCCCAGTGTCAGGTAGCGGTGGAATGGATTTTAGAACAGCTGTTGCAAAAACACTCGAAAAAGGGCAGGTGTCGGTGATGGGACGTTATTCACGCAGCTTGCTAATGACCGTTTCTGGAAAATCTTTTGATTCAGAAATCAGCTCCGATGAAGCAAAAGCCGTCTTTAATGAGTCCAGTCGCTTCATTGGCTCTTTGAGTGCGACGAAGTGGACTCAAAAGCGAGGGAATCCGTCTTATTGTTTCCGATGATGAAAATGGAACGTTAAGTTTCGACTGGACGTGTCACTTTCGGTTGTTTTATGCCGACAAAAGGATCGTTCGATTCTTAGCGTGGATCAGTCACGTGTTTGGAAGGGAAACATCTTGCAAGGCTCTTGATTCGAAATTTATAGCCATACAGACGCGGTTTTGATTTGATTTACGTGTCATTGGTGCTAAAGCTATGGATGGATGGCAAAGGTTTATTGCTGAAAAGATCGAAGAACAACCTGTCTGGATAAAATTTTTAGGAGGAAACTAAATTATATCGTAAATGAATGTATTAAAAAATATATTTGCCCTTATGATTTCATAAGGAATATATGAAAGATATTGCCGCGAAAGATTTTCATTTTGGTTAACTACGATGAGAAATAGTCGTGGCCGGCAAAATAAAGAGGCTTATAGTAGTGCAGGGGTGGTCAACCTGTATGGATCTCAAACGTGCCATTTTTCTAAAGGAATGCCTAACGAGGTATAGACGTGCAGTCAAATAATTTTGATTTGTGATTAATGGGAAAGTAATAAAACTAAGTAATAAAAACTCAAAACTCTATTTACTACGAAAAAACATATTTTACTCTGTAAGATGTTAATTTTAGCAGAATACACACATGCTGAATCGGAGTCATCTGCCAAACGGTTCATAAGCGACTTTTAATGTTATTTATCTCTGAAAATAATGACTCGTACGCATAGGCAGATGAAATTATGGTTAAGGTATCCGACTACGTTGGGAACCGTGATTTTCAAAAGCGCATAAATGGATAATTTTCATGATATTTAGTGTCGCTTAGATTAGAATATATGCATAAAATTGTTTTAAGGACATTTTGACAAAAAAATTTATTTAAATACAATATCTTGGCAAAAATTTAACTTAGAATAATCTTTTTTCAAAATGTTCTCCTTTTGTGAAAAATGCTTCTATTAGAATAATATTTTGCCTGTATATAGCTCAGACCTCTCTGTTCAGAGGCTCAACTAGAATTTTTGAAATATATAACTTAGAAGTGGGTTTATTCATATTTTACGACAACACAGGGGAGTAATTTTAAGAAAAAAACGTAAATAATTATTTCAATGGGTGGTAACTCTGAAAATAATGTGAATTTTTCAAAAGTTCTAGTTGAGCCTTTGTAGAAAGGTCTGAGCTATATAAAGGGTGTTTTTTAGAGGTATAGAACTTTAAATTGCAATAAAACAACGATGTATTATTCGATTGACATGAATTTTTTTTATTCGAAAGAAAATCTTGTGTCATTACATTTTAAATATGATTTCTGGCATAGGACTACCACGGCTGGCTCGGATGTAGTCCAATCTGGACGTCCAATTTTCGATGACTTTTTCCAACATTTGTGGCCGTATATCGGCAATAACACGGCGAATGTTGTCTTCCAAATGGTCAAGCGTTTGTGGCTTATCCGCATAGACCAATGACTTTACATAGCCCAACAGAAAATAGTCTAGCGGTGTTAAATCACAAGATCTTGGAGGCCAATTCACAGGTCCAAAACGTGAAATTAGGCTGTCACCAAACCTGTCTTTCAATAAATCGATTGTGGCACGAGTTGTGTGACATGTTGCACCGTCTTGTTGGAACCACAGCTCTTGGAAATCATGATTGTTCAATTCAGGAATGAAAAAGTTAGTAATCATGGCTCTATACCGATCACCATTGACTGTAACGTTGTGGCCTTCATCGTTTTTGAAGAAGGATTCCACCAGCCCATAAATCGTACCAAACAGTCAGTTTTTCTGGATGTAACGGTGTTTCTACATCCACTTGTGGATTAGTTTCACTCCAAATGTGGCAGTTTTGTTTGTTGACGTAGCCATTCAACCAGAAGTGCGCTTCATCGCTAAACAAAATTCACTTATGAAAATCGGGAACAACGGCAATCTCGCTTGGGGTCCATTCGACGAATCTACGTCTTGCTTGATGATCGTTTTGATGAATTGCCAAACCAAACTGAGAATAAATCACTTGACAGCTGTTAAATCGGTCGCAATCTTGGAAAGTAATGCCAACTTAAACTTCTATACCTGAAAAAAAAACACTCTTTACATGCAAAATATTATAATAATAGAACCATTTTTCACAAAAGGAGAACATTTGGAAAAAAGATTATTCTAAGTTAATTTTTTGCCAAAATATTATATTTAAATCAACTTTTTTTGTCAAAATCTCCTTGAAACAATTTTATGCATGTATTCTAATCTGAGTGACACTAAATATCATGAAAATTATCCATTTATGCGCTTTTTTAAAATCACGGTTCCGAACGTAGTCGGATACCTTAAAATATCAAGAGCCAGCTTCTTCAAAGAGTTAAATAGTCAGAGCTCGGGTCGCCAGCTTCTTCAAAGAGTTAAATAGTCAGAGCTCGGGTCACCAGTTTCTTCAAAGAGTTAAATAGTCAGAGTTCGGGTCGCCAGCTTCTTCAAAGAGTTAAATAGTCAGAGCACGGGTCGCCAGCTACTTCAAAGAGTTAAATAGTCAGAGCACGGGTCGCCAGCTTCTTCAAAGAGTTAAATAGTCAGAGCTCGGGTCGCCAGCTTCTTCAAAGAGTTAAATAGTCAGAGCTCGGGTCGTCAGCTTCTTCAAAGAATTAAAAAGTCAGAGCTCGGGTCGCCAGCTTCTTCAAAGAGTTAAATAGTCAGAGCTCGGGTCGTCAGCTTCTTCAAAGAATTAAATAGTCAGAGCTCGGGTCGCCAGCTTCTTCAAAGAGTTAAATAGTCAGGCTCGGGTCGTTTCCTGCTTCAACGTGTGCCCCCTTGAGAGTTCGAAATATGTCTAAGTGGTATTCCAGCTCCCACCAAGTGTTTATTAACATGTACTTTATAAGCATGGAGCCTAAGCCTTTTTATGAAGAATTTTTACCAAAATATATTGCGATATTTGTGAAGTTCATGTGTGATGCTTTACAAGTTAATTTAGAACGACTTTATGTTGAAACGATTGTCGTACGTATTCAACAATTGCTTCACCCACACTAGACCACTTCTAGGAAGAGCCTTAAAGCTACGCCTGTTTCTTTAAACGTGTCATACCATCGCTTTATTGATTTTGCATCAGGAATTTTGCTTCTGTTGAGACAACTCAACAAAGAAAAATATAATGGAATTATAGAACATTATATTTTGAAAAGTAATCAAACAAAAATGTAATAAAATTATAGAACATTATAATTGGAATAATAATTAATTTTTAAAATGAATTTCCTAATTTTATATTTAGGCATTTGTAATTAACTATACAGTGGGTGATTGGTTAACGAACATAATCTGTTCCAAGACTATGTTCGCTATCCGAATTGTTCGTTAACCGATTATCGATTCCCCATAGACTTCAATGTGAAATCGATTAATTTGTTCTGGAGACCCTAAAATTAAATTTTAAAAAATGTATAATTTCTTAGTAAGTTTTTAAAAAAATAATACATACCTATATTCTTGCATATTAATCAGTCCTTTTCATTTTTTGCTTATGGGGCGTTGAAGAACATGTCCAATGTCGATTGCTTTTCTCTCTTTTTGCAGGATTTCCCGGAATTAAATAATAGCATTGTCGTTTTAAAGATCCCCAACCCTACTGACATCAGCTTGGTTTGGGTGCCATTCTAAAACTATTGCTCTGACAGCCTCCCACTTTTTCAAAAGATCTTTAATGGCAGATGTCGGCATTGGTCCTCTTTCGTCTTCCTCTTGTTAAGAAGGAGACACATTTTGTTGTATTTCTTGGTGTTATTCCTTCAAAATTTCTTGGAGTTCTTCTGTCGTCAGTTCATCTTCATGTCCCATTAGGAGCTCTTCTATGTCATCCTCGTTTACCTCCAATTCCAGATCTCTAGCAGTTGTCAAAATTTCATCCATAATTTCAGGGGGTGTCTCCCTGATCACTTCCGAATATGTGTTCGTTGTCCAAACACAAAAAATCTTTCGTGAAAGTGTTCGTAAACCGATTTGTTCGTTAACCGATCACCCACTGTATTTTGTATTTTATGTAATCTAACTGTATTCATATTTATATTTGTAAATCTGGAAACAATTTCTTGTAACCTTCTTCAGATTACCCGATTGGCAACAGTCGGTATATTTTGATTAGACTTGTTGCAATGTTTTGATGCTAGCTCAGCTAAGCCTAATGGAATAAACGTGCTCTTCGAATTCTTTGAAGCACCTTCATATTTTTTAAATGTTATAGAACCAAACGTTCACAACACTTTCATAATAATGCCGAAATTTACGCAGAGCATTAGTGGGCGATTTCGTTTCGGGAAACCGAAGTACACACTGGACTTTCTTGAATTAACGTCATTTCGGCAAAAAGTGATGTTTTTATTACAAATGTTCCCCTGACTCACTCCTGAAGGAGCATTCGCGCCATTTATTGCGTGCAGGCACGCACGCGCACACACACAAGGAAAAACTATTAAAATTGATCAATCCAATGATATAAAAGTTACATTTTTATATTACATGGTTATTTTTTACAATTTGAATTGTTATAAAATACCTTACTTTAACCTCTAGAGTAAGGGCCCTAAAACATTTTTAAATAATCGTTCTGGGCCACGCCCATTTGACAGAGTGTTTTGTTGAAAAGTCGGGGTTCGTAGAGATTTTATTTTACGCCCAAAACTTCACTGTCAATCAAATCAGAACGAATTTTTGAACAGTATTCTTTAACATTATTCAGAAACTTTCAAAAAAAAAATTGCGACCATGCCTAGAATTTATTGTCGTAGAAAAGCAATTCTACTGTTCCAAAGAACTCTGCTGATGAAAAAAATTGTGCTGATGGTGCAAAGCTTTGTACTAAAAACTTCTGCCAGTGAATAAAAATCATGGATATTTCATATTCAGAAGGTCTGGTTTCAGAAATGTTACATTAACCTTTAGCTTGTGTGTTTTTTGAAGCTGTAAAATGTATAAAGTGTGAAAAAACACTCAGACAAAATGTCCTTCTTGTAAATATAACTATACTTTTAACTCCAAGAAATGCGATAGTTCAGAATTACGAACTGAATACAGTGTATGCTAAATAAAGGTGCTGAGTCTGCTAGAATCATGAATCTTCCCCCGCCACCCACAAAATTCTCTTTTACTGCAGGCAACAAGAGAAACTTGAACACAGTGAGAAGCTGTTCTCTATATCCGTCACGGTATGGCAGAAGCGTTTTTTCTTCGAGAAAATGGCTCAGTCACAAGTGTTGATACCGGCAAAGTTATAGATGTCGAAGTTTTTTCAAAACATTGTATTTGAGCATCTTCAAAATTGTAAGAGAAATTTTGAAGGCTTAAGATGGAAGCTAGCTTATCCATTTTTCAGCGTAAGTCTTCTATTTCGGTACACAAAATATTTAGAGATGACTCTATTTTACTTCTATTGTCGAGAGGGTTTGCCTGTCGAAACTTCATGCACGTAAAAACTTGGTCGCCAATGCGGAAGAAATAGATTGATGCCGTCTGCAAGCATATTATGGTCTAGCTGAAATTTGTCTAGCGTGAAGGACATGCAACAAGCCATATGGGCAATATTTTTACACGCCTCAGCATGGAATTCAGATACGAAATTTAAAAGCAGAATTGCTTGGGGAGACTTAATCACAAAAATAGTTTACCTGTGGATGTTGTGGAGGCCATTTTATAACGTTAGGAATTTAGCTTCCAGAATTGCTAAAAAGTGTTTAATATACAAAGTTAAATAATGTAATATGGTCTCGTGTACCGAAGAAAACATTTGTACAATTAAAGTTTTGTCACTGGGTACATATGATGCAGTTTCCACATTTAATATGGGGAATATCAAAACTAGAAATTTTGAGAAAAATTTATTGAGCCTGGTGATTACACGGTAAATTGGAGTGCCTCGACAAACAGAGGCTGTTACGAGCAAATACACAAAAACAAAGGAAGTTAGGAAGGAAAAAAAGACTTAAAAGGAAGAAAGAAGATGATGAGCTACTAAAAATGCTGATGATTTACATAATTGTTTTATTTATACGTTAAAAAATCAATTTTTCTCAAAATGTCAATTTTTGATGTTCGATGTTCCTTTTCTTAAAACTACTGTTCACAGGTATGTAAATTTTTTATGATATATTTATAATGATGGCTAATATATACTGAAATGAGCAAAAAACCCCAAAATTTATTTTTTACAAATTTTTTTATGTGAAAATGGGTTAACGTAAACTATGTTTGATAAAAATATTTTATAAATTATGAAAAAATTCAAAATTAGCTAAAAGCTCATTTGAGTAAATGAGAAATGTGTATTTTAATTATATGAAAAATTTCAAGCATGTACATATAACAGAAGAAAATGTACCTCGAAAACAGCCAATTTAACATTTCGGTATAGAGGTTTCACTGCCTTTAACAGCACTCAGACACAATTATCAGTGTGTAAAATACAAGCATGAAATACAAATATCTCAGCTTGGTGAGCGTCTCTATATCCGTCACGGATCTTTTGAGAAAAATCCTCTTGCATCACAGATTGAGAAATAAGTTTTATTTCTCCACTTATTTCAAGAAGAATCCAGAGGGTTCCAAACTTGCTAAATTGGTCGCCAAAAATGATGCCAACTTGGCTCTATCGCCAAGATTTCACCAAGTTTTCATTGAATCACCATTATAACGTAAGGGACGGCGTTGCTTGCGAATATTACAATTTTAACATAAATTAAATATAACATCGAGTAATATAAATGCATTACACATCCAAATACAGATTATTTACATTATTTTACACAAAATTCGCAACAATATGTTACAGTCAACAGAGAAGTAAAAATTAAGTAAGAGTAGCTACGTGTTAAGCTCTCTCTCTCCATGTACACATAACTGACTCTTATAATGCAGATTATACATTAAAAATTCCTTATCACGACTAAAGTTCTAGACTATGAGGTAAGTCGCCAAAAGCTCTCTTGTTGCTCTAAGTGTGTGGCGTTAGCAATTTTTATAAATCATTTACCAAAGAAGTAAGGACTTACAAATATGTCCAACAAATTTCTTTAACATAGACTTGATCAAGTTTTAATTTAAAATTATTTAAACATGTTATTTTCTCTCTGCATTTCTCATACGAAAAAACACGAAATTTTTTAATGCAATGATTATGAAGTACAGGGACTGAATCTCTTAACGAAAATGAGGTACCTCTTTACGTGCCCTTCTCGACGATGCCTATGAAGTGACGACTATCTGGAGGACAGAACCCGTGACGTTCGGGTTCATTGCCGGATAACATGACCACCAGACAAAAGTGATCACATTTGTCCGGATGCTGGAACTGTATTAAGAAGATGCCGCTACAGTACTCTCCCACCAGTGAATTGGTGGACAGGCGAACGAACGATATATTTCTTATGGCGAGCGTGTGAGTTGTTGCTGTTAATTGGTGGTGTTTCATCAAGTGAGTCTCACGACTTTTGGTTACTACGTCAAGTGGTGCTGACGACTTTTTTGCTACGGATAGATGACGAAACGACAGATCAGAAGATTTTTCGTTTTCTTTTCAGCCAAGGTCACCAATGTAGTGGTATCGGAAGGACAGAACCCGCGACGTAACATGAGCACTAGACAAAAGTGATCACCCTCGTACGGAGGCTGTTACTGGCTGAAGATAACGCTACACCTACGTATCAAATAGTTGACAATTTTTACAGTCGAATGTTTCCTTAGGAGGCAATTGCAAGAAAAGTTAAATTTATGAATTTCAGGACATAAATAATCAAACATCTAAAACATTTTGGATCACATATCGAATTTTTTCATAACTTTATCTAACAATTCATATTTTTTTAACAGTATTTATTTTTATTTTCTTTTTACATTTGTGACGAATCTGTACGGAACTTTATCACTAACCTTCTGAGTCGTCTCTTTTAGGGAAATTTAATTCCCCTACCTATTTCCAATCAGCTCCAAAAAGAGGACAGGATTCCTTGTTATGCAGATTAGATAAAGTATTTAAGTCAAACGGAATAGTAAAGCAAAAAGCAGTAGGAGAGAGAGATTGAAGCAGGAAGGTATAACGGTGAAGTTAGATTTCTAGGTGGATAAATCTCGGGAAGAGCTGAGCTGCAGTGTGGTAAATATTGATTTATATTTTAAAGTCTCGTTGAAGTTTTATATTAGGAGTGAGATTAAAGTTAAATGTTCAATAGGAATATTATTGAGTATAAATATGGGATCTCTTATCGCGGTAATCTCTGCGTGATCGATATTCTAATTGTTAGTTAATTGGATCATTAAATATTTAAGTTTATTTAAAGGAAAGTCCCCTTTTTAAACCTCATATAACTATCTAGATATATTTGTTAATAAAAGTCTTTGATTCTATTTGGAAAAGATAACCAAATAAAGAAAGTTATTTATAAAAATGGCTACTGGCTCTTATATGGCTCCAACTTATTCTCGTTCTCAAAGTGAGGTCCAAGGGGACCCTCACAATCTTCTTAATCGTCTTTTTGGGGAATATAAATTCGCGTTTATTTCCAATCAACTCCAAAAAAAAAGTTTGGGATATTTAAATTAGATAAGGTATTTTAGTCGAGGGTTGCGAGATAGCAAGAGAGGTGATGGTAGGCTATAGAGCCAACAACGTTAAAAGCAAAACTAGAAGATTCAAAGAGATTAGATTCGTGAAGACGTCGTGCTGAAGGCGTCGTACGCTTAAAGTAAGCGTCAGTTTGAGCTACTTAGTTAAAGTTAATGACAGTTAAGAATTCGAATACGTGTGTTTCACGGATCTCCTATTTCGATAAACCTTACTTGAGTTGAGCTAGTTTAGTAATTAATTGTATTCTTAGTAATTTAATTTAATATAAAGGCAAATCCCTTTAGAAGACGTAACATTATTGTATTATTTGTTATCAGAGATTTTTGAGGAAATTATAACAAAAATAAACAATATTATTATTCAAAATGGCTCTTGGTGGTTCTTTGCCTCAAATTAATCTTTGTGTTCAAGGTGTGACCCAAGGGGGACATCACACATTCTTAGAACTGATGTATGGTGATCTATCAATTGCTGTAAAACTTTTAAATCAAATTATTAAGACGCTTTTATGTTCAGGCATGATTTTTTTTTTGCTTCCAAACTTCAGAGAAATCTTTAAGACATATTTTTTGGAAATTAGAGGTTTAAGCTATTTTTATGATAAGAAATAAGTTGTGCAAAAAAAGGGAATTCACGATGAAAAATTATTTTTTAGAAGTTAAAATGTCCGATTACATTAAAAACTTGGATACTAGAGAAAATATCTATTTTTTTAATTCTATGAAATACTTGAAATCTTAGCTTTCTAAAACTGACTTTTTTATAAGCTATTAAACTTATAAATGCAATTATAAGCGTTTTACTGTAAGACGATAAAAAAACACACCCACTTAAACTGTTTTTTTAAGCCGAAAAAGTTGATCTTCTCAAAAACATTTATTTTTTTCCCTCTTATTTATAAAAATATTTACTGCCAAATTTTTTTTTATAATTAAAAACGTATAAAGATACTTTTTGAAAATCTGACTTATCTTATATATTTATTATTGTTTTCTTTTTTTGTATCATTAAGTCCATTTTTTGAAAAACTATATTTTTTTTAAAAAATTATAATTTTTAAAATGTGATATAATTCGAAAGATTTTTCATATATTTCTATAATTATTCGGTTTAAATATTTTGCATACTGTTTTTGAGTGTCTGAACTAAGATTTGAGAAATATAATTTAGAAGTGGATAGTTATAAACTATTTTAATCTATCAGAGTAGAGCAATTTTAACACAAAACAATGCTTACTATTTCGATTGATAGAAACTCTGAAAAAAGCGTGAATTGTGCTCAAGATCCCAGTTAAGGCTCTGTAGATAAGTCTTAGTTTTTTGGGAAAATATTACGAGGTGTGTCCGAAAACTAAGTATCATTTCGTTCTTCCGTAACCATAGTGGTAGTTCAACACTTGCTCATGCGTGTCTCTGGTTAATTGTCAGTACAGTGATGCTATAACAGCTGTATTATGTTGTTTTTACACGTGTTCGTTAGTGTTCAAAAAGTTTAAGACGATTGCCGATCCCATCGACTGTGAAGCGCGTTCTGTAATCCGTTTTTTGAACGCAAGGAATATTAAGCTAATTGAAATTCATCGTCAACTTGCAGAGATTTATGGTGAAAATGTAATGAGTGATAAAATGGTGAGAAAGAGGAATCGGCAACTCAATGATGAGCGCCCCAATGTTCCTGATGAAGCATGGAGTGAGTGGAGTTCTGTTGTCAATGACGGTTTGGTTGAACAAGTGGATGAGAAAATTCGCGAAGGAAAAAAAAACAGAAAGTTCACAATAAGATGAGTTTCCACGAATTTCAAAAAATGTTCACTGGCGGCATCTTTCTTTAAAGAGGGTATAGACATGTTGGATTCCCGATATGAACAATGTCTGAAAATGGTGGTATTTGTGTAGAAAAATAGTTTCCGACATTTTCTTTCATGTAAACATATATTTTGTATGAAAAAAGATTTTTTTATGCGAGTTTTCCCAAAGCGATTCTTATTTTCTGGACAAGCCTCGTGTTATTATAGAAACATTTCCCATAAAAAGAGAATATTTTGAAAATATGTAATTTTTTTTCTAAATTTTTTCTATAAAAAATTTCATTAATTTTTATATATATATATTGTCATAATATTTTTAAAACAACTTTATATGTGTATTCTAATTCTAGTGTGACACTAAATATATATAAAACAAATATTCATTTACACTCTTTTGCAAAGTTACGTTTCTGAAAAAAAAATGTAGTCTTATATATTCATGCTAAACCATTTAAATTAAAAATCAATTTCCTTTCAGTTGTTAGCAATTATGTTAATTCTGTGAATATTTGTTAAAATTATCCCGAATTTTGTTTAGAATGCTTCCTCTTTCGATAACTATTAAGAGATGGTGGAAATGCACGCATTAATTTGATAAACTTTCTTTTACGTTCTATTTTAATAATGAACATACTTATGAACAGGAAAAAATCGTTCAAATTAAATGCTCTTGTATATAATATATTGTTTTTCCATATTTTCACAATTTATTTATTCAAAAATTGATTTCAAAATTAAATTATTAATTTTACGTACTGTTCATGCATTGTATTTCCAACACGTTAATATACTACTTTAAGGTTGGGTGATGATTATGAGAAACAAATAAATTAAAAAAAAAACCCGAAAAGTAACTTGATATTGTGTGATACAATAACACTTCTTGAAAGTAATCTTTCAATATTTAACTCAGAATAGATGTCAAATTTCAGAAATGTCGCAATATGTCGTCTCTATGTTAACGGATAAAAATGTAATACTTTTACGAATTGTTTGTAGTTAAGACCTATATAAACGTTATTCGAGTTCTACATACTTTTACAAAGTTTTTTTAGTAGACTGCATATCGGCAATCAAGTCTTTGCAGGCACAGTAAGTCTCCAAATGTGAGCACCATCCAGTGGCGGCTCTCGCTACCAAATTAATTTTAATTCAAGCTCTCGTCGGCTGCTAATTATAGGATTTAATTTTGCAGAGAGTGCTTGAGTCAAACTGATACTCATGGGATCTTTTACATGCCATATAATCATACGACATATGGGCTGACGATTTTCGCATGTAAAAATTTTATTGACTCCAGCCGGATTTGAATCCGCAACCATAAGCTTACTAAGTGGTCTCGCTACCTCTAAGCCACCGAGCGATTTTGCCTAAGTCGAAATATTCGTCTTTAGCCAAGCATCATACAAAGTAAGACGTTACTTTGATTAATGTCGTTCTTTGAACTATTATTGTTTACTAGCACTATTGTACACTAGAACTATTTTAAACTAGTACTATTATACAGATGCACTTTTGACGATACAACTAGTAATTTCGAACCATGTGGCCAAGTAATGAAGACAAACGACATCTGAGCTGGCATACCTCGTCAATGTGAAAACTTTTAGTCTTATGACGGGTATTAGTACTTCTACACGGTGAGTCATCACTGGACTCGAACTCAAGAGCCAACAATACCAATCACGAATTTGCGGCAGTGACCACTGGCTTACCATATACGGTAACACATTAAAGTTCAGTACTTAAAAAAAAAGATAGCCCTGTGTCTGGTTCTCAATTTAAAATGAAGTTGGGAAATCAAATTTATCATAGTTTAAGTCGCAAATTTCCTTACTACTTATTTACGTAAAATGTTGTGGTCACAGACTTGTGGCCAGCATTGTCCAGTCACGAGTTTGAGCCTGGTGGCACTGGAGATTTACAGTGTATAGATGCACGTTAAATCTGTCGATGTTCAAAGTCCTTCCGCTGGCGTAATAGTTTGGTGAGGGGGTGCCGGATGAGGTGTCCTCCTTGAGCGCGGTTCAAAGTTACAAGGTCCCGCCGCCAATAACATTTACCCATTCTACAAAATGTGCGTGGACCCATTTAAGGTATCCGACTACGTTCGGAACCGAGATTTTACAAAAGCGTATAAACGGATAATATTTATGATATTTAATGTTACTTAGATTAGAAAATGTATACAAAATTGCTTTAAGAATAGTAATACAATAAAAAATTATTTAAGTACAATATTTTGACAAAAAATGAACATAGAATGACCCATTTTCAAATTATTCTCCTTTTGTGAAAAATGCTTCTATTATAATAATATTTCGCCTGTATATAGCTCAGACCTCTGTACAGAGGCTCAAATAGAATTTTTGAAATATATAATTTAGAATTGGGGGTTTCCATGTTTTACGACAACAGAAGGGAGAAATTTTAAGAAAAAAAACGCCGATAATTATTCTAATAGGTTGTAACTCTGAAAATAATGTGAATTTTTCAAAAATCATAGTTAAGCCTCTGTAGAGAGGTCTGAGCTATATACAGGCAAAATATTATTATAATAGAACCATTTTTCACAAAAGGAGAACATTTTGGAAAAAAGGTTATTCTAAGTTAGCTTTTTGCCGAAATATTGTATTTAAATGATTTTTTTTTTGTCAAAATGTCCTTAAAACAATTTTATACATGTATTCTAATCTAAGTGACACTAAATATCATGAAAATTATCCATTTATGCGCTTTTTTAAAATCACGGTTCCGAACGTAGTCGGATACCTTAAGAATCCAATTCCAGCGTTTCTTTTAAAAAATTTTAATGGATAAACAAATGACGGTAAAAAGACAGAAATAGAATAGCACCTACTGCCAACGATAAGGTCAAGTACCCTGGCGACCTTCCTGACACTCCCATCGGACCCCAGCTCTCGACACTCCCACCGCCCACCATCGGTCCTCCGCACTTCTGAGATGGTGAGGGCCGCTGTGCCATCGGGTGAGATGTTCCACTGCCGCCGCCGTGTGGCACTCAAATCGAGCACGATGGGCGTACCATCTTGTAGCCATTGCACTGACCCCCCAGGTGTGGACAAAGGGCAAGGGATGCTCACCGATTCTCCCACCAGGACAGTCTTTTCCAAGGGAGAATCGTCCGTTCCTCTGCATACGAACAGGAAGCCTGGAAGAAAGAGAAAATAAATGTGTTATAATCACGATAAACATTTCACAGCTGGTAGTTTGTTTTTATACTGCAGGATGGTATTTGAGAGGAGTTTCGTTAAAAAAAACTTTAATTATTTTCTTAAATTAGTTACTTTATGATAACGATATTACCAGCATTAAAAATGCTTAACTATTCACAGTTCTAGCATTATTTATGGGATACACTGAAGATTGTAATTTTGTCGAACCTAATATATATAATCACCTAATATATAATATATTTGCGAACTTTTTCCTGAAACCAAGAACATTTTATTATTTTCTTCGTAAAAATAACCTCCAAGCAACGAAGTGCATTTTCTACTTAACGAACTCGTCTCTTGTATGTCGTTAAGTCATACAATCAATCAGTCAATCAAATTTTCTCTTGTGATTCGATCCCCCCCTCCATTTTTAAGATATTTCCGAATATTTTTCAAACTATTCTCTCAATTAGTCCATTTTACATTTTATGGTGATCAATTACCTTGAATTGGTTTTACAAGGTGCCTAATTCAACTACAGCAGCGATTCTCGACCTGCGGCCCCCCGAGCCTTTTTAAGTGGCCCGTTCATGTCCCACTGCTCTGAGAAATTTACTTATTTAAGAACATTGTATTGAAAATTTGCTGGGAAATTCTTTGTCAAGAAATTAGATATATCACTTTTGCTGCCAGTGTCGCACGGGTACGAATTGATATTCTTTTTCTATTTGGTACGGTTACGATTAGTGATAACAGACAACAGTGGAATAGCGACAAATTTATGGTTTGACCTAATTTTTAGCTATCGTTCAGATCTTGCAAGCGAAAAATATTCGAAGAAAATATATCGTTTGAAGACGATTGGGTGGTTGGCTATTTTGTAGTGAAAGACAAACATGGATGAGTAATTGTTTGATTTGTCACGAAAATGCTGTATTTGAAAAATGCCAGTAAACAGGAATCATTCAATAACATTTTCCCTCGAAGATGTCTTGCAAGAGGTGATAAATAGGCTTTCTTGAATAATCTTTGCAACAGCAACGATGTGTTTTGTCAGTGGTAATATCACAGCGGTAACAAAGACATCCTATGAAGTTTGTTACATTATTCGTAATCATGTAAATCCGTTTACTGATGCAGACATTACGAATGAGTGTTTCTTCAATGCTTCTAATTTAGTGTTAGTGAGAAAAATGAAAAAATATAAAAAAATAATTAAAAAAAGCAAAACAGGAGTTATAATATTTTGATCAATAATTTCTACATTTTAAATTTCCAATGTTATCTTGGTCTTAAGGCAAATCTTCCCCCTCCCTTCATTTATCCTTATGTTGCAGCCCGTGGGAAGTAGCTGACATATGTATCCGGCCCAGCAGAAAAAAAAGGTTGAGTACCCCTGACCTAGAGCAATGGAACTGCCGTGATTTTTCGAACAAAAAAACTCAAATATAATCAACAGATTTTTATCAGTAATTAAATTTAAAAACGCATGTGATAGTTAGTGTATGTTTAAAATTCCTAGTTATAAATTAATGTATAAATTTAAAATTACTTGTAGGCTTAAAATGAGAAAATGTCGCTAAAAAATTCCTGGACAATGTTTCTTTCTTTTCTTGTTTTCCTTGCAGATTTCTTTTTCATGCGTAAGATATATAAAATGGATAGAGATATTGATTTTCAAAAAAAAAAAAAAAAAAAAAAAAAAAAGGAGAATAATTACTTGTTTTAAACAATACATATTGTTTATGAATTTAAAATTCGTTTCATGTGGTTTTTAAAGTATATATTAAAGGATGAATCTCTAACGAATTTTTCACATAATTAATTTTTGGGGGGAATTTAGCGACTTCGTTAAATGGAGGCCCAACTGTATAATAGTACGAAAGTCAACAAGGAATTTATATAGTATCTGTTTGAATGGCACTATTTTTCGGACACCCCCTATACTTTGTTCGATACAGATGAACTGTATAAACATGCATTAAATCACAGAAGTTACAACATATTGTTGCGTTGATCGGGGTTCGAGGATTTTATGCAAATCAAATGCAAAGAACAAGATTGTTCTTCAGGAGCGACGCAAATTTATTGCCTAAAAACAATTATTGAAGTACGGGATTCAGCAGCAACATTCGCAGAATAAATCTCAGACAGTCTTCACACCTTCAACAGAGCTCAGACCCAACTATCAGTGTCTAAAATACAAGTATAAGAAATATTATTCACAAGAAACACTCGTCCTACTCAACAGCCGAGCTAATCGCTAGTCGACTCTTCACGGTCAAGACAAGACTACTAATCGCTGGTCAAAACAATTCTAACTCGTTTCGGCGAGCTACTCCCTATTTTTAGGCATAGCGGATCCCCTTCGAGGAAAATCCGCTTGAGTCATAGATTAGTATATTAGTGTTTTTCTCGACTAATTTCCAACAGAATCGAAAGGATCATGAACTTGCCAAAAATAATCGCCAACATGATCGCTGCCAATATGGACTCCAAATATGATGCCAACTTGGCTCTCTACATCCAAGATTTTGCCAAATTTCCACTGAATCGTCATTATAATGTAAGGCATGGCGTTGGTTGAGAATATAACAATTTTCAACATGAAACAACATAGAGATATATAAACGTATTATACACCCAAATATAAATCATTTACTATATTTTACACAAAATTCGTAATAATATATAATACTGATAGAACGAATGCATCGAGAAAAGTCGTTAACTTTTAACCCAGGTTAGAAAAAAAAATGTTCTTTTTTTTAAAAGAAAAAAATACGCGCCATGTTTTTCTCTGAATTCTTACACACCACGAAGTGCTGAAGAAGCAAGAATTCCAATTTCATTGCGACTCTCGAGCCTTTCGTTACTAATTGATTACTTCCTTCAGTTGCCAAGGGACGACGGAGCAGAAGGGGATGTAAAAGGGGTACATCAGGATCCTAAGTGAAGAAACAACACTCAGCGAAAGACATAAATCAAAAGGCATATCCGCCCGAAGGTGCCGAAAGCGAAAAGAAGAGAGACGCATCTTACTTGTTTTTTAGGACAGTGTAATACGTATCTTTTTTCTTCCCTGTCCTGTCAATACTGGGGTTGGTGCACATTTGGCAAAAAAAGACGATATCCCTGGGCATCCATCACAGTATCCGGCCATCCCCCCCCGACTTAGAATAGTCTAAGTCGCATCCAATAAAAAGGGTCCACACCTCAGGGAAGAGGGAGGAAATGTACAGGGTGGTCGTTTTTAATCAAAAGTGTTGATGTGTCTCGGGGGACAACAGCTTGCTGGTGTCCGGTCGGATGAAATTCTAGGATTTCCCTTTTTTTTTTATTTTTGCTAGACTCAGGTAGGGATGAATCAAGTTTCAATTGTGATATTAACAGACCTGCGACATTTTGATGATGAATAGTATTCATTAAGAAGATATCATATGCCTATAAATTCTACAACTCTAATATGTGTTTATCGATGAAAGAACCACGATGAATATTTACCAGGCATTTACAATTTGATTGAAGCTGATGAATTGCATTAACATGTAATTCATAGTAGTAATTACGAAATGTTTAATTACGTTGTAAAGAATGCGGCAAAAAGAAAACAAAGTTATTATTATGAGTATTATATTAACGTCGCAGAAAAAGGCGATACGAGGGCTATTGGCTACGAATATAGTAATTTTGAACCTCGTTCAAGTGATGAGGACTACGCCAGAAGTGGCACCCCCTCTCCAAACTTCCCCAACACGTCAACGGAAAGACTTTGAGCCATGACTCATTTAATGTGCCTCGACACGGTAGTACCTCAGTGGCACTAGGCTCGAACACATGACACACTCTGGCCACTAGTCCATTGCCATGACCACTAGGCTGCCAAGGCCACCCTAGTGCATCTGAGGGCTCGCCGTGTAGAGGGGCTGATGCACGCTAAACCTGTCAAGGTTTAAAATCCTCCCGCTGACATGGTGTAGAAATTTAGAGAGTTCGATGTCAACTCTGTGTCGCCTTCGCCAGTTGACTGAGGTTCACAGCTGCTAAGTCCTTCGCCAATAGCTCTAGCTTGCCATAAAATGTGACGTTAATAAAAATCAAATCAACGAAAAGAAAAGAGTAATTGAGCTATACATTAAAATAACGCATATGTTTCAACAAATATATTTGCAGCTAGTAGCGCACACATGAATTTTTCAAGAGGGGGTCCGGGGTCGAAAGTTCACCATTCTTGTATCATGCTTCTTTTTATTTTGACGATTTTCGGGAACAAAACACAGTAAAAAACTTATTATTGAATAAATAATTAGCAATAATTAATAAAATTAATCATTAATAAGAAATACTTAATTAAATTTTACGTACTATATACTTAGAATTATAATCAATCGGAAAAAAATCAAGGGCTCTGGAGGGGATCCGGACCCTAGGACCCACCTCCTTGTGAGCGCCACTGTTTGCAGCTCAATCACAATAATTTCGTCATAAAACTTATGTTTGCTACAATTATTGGGAATGGAATGTTTTGCTCAAGAAATACAGCTACAAGAACAAAAAGTTAATCAGTAATAAAACTTCCTCTAGGGAGATAGTTTGCCATAGAATTTCCAACAGGTGAATTTGATCGGAGCGCTCCAGGGACAATCAGAGATGCCCACAAACGTGATCTACCGGGGAGAAACCAGGCGATTTCACAGGCCAGGGAAGTAATAGAAAAGTACAAGGAAAAACAGTGGAAAGGTGTTCTGTGTACAGCCTGGCATTATTACGTTGAAATGGTTTCCCTAAAAGAGCTCAAAAATTTTGCACAAGAAAAAAAAATCTTCAATAGCCTTGCATTTAACACATTTTTATTTCGAACATTTAAATTGAGGCATTCATAAAGATAATACGAATTTTTATTAATATTAGTCTGGGATTAAGTTTCATCGCTGAAATAGTTTTCAATAACATTCAAAATAAAAAAAAATAAAAAAAGATTATTTTTTTTTTAAAAAATTTCTTTCTGCATTTTAAAAATAAGTTTTCGAACACCATATATATATATATAAACCCAAACATCGAGTAGCTCTAGATTTTTTTAAAAGAACTTAAGATCATAGATAATTCGATTTCAAAAACTTATTTATTCAAAATTTCCAAGGTAAAGAATTATAAGAATGAACTTTTTAAATCTAACTACCCAAATTTAAAATCGAGAAAGTATTTTATTTAAACACAACCTATAATTTTTAAACTTTATAATTCAATATTGCGAAATACATTTCCATCTCCTACGTGACACTTTGAAAAATAAAACGGATGAAATGAAGCATATTTTATATGATTTACGATGCTTTTCGAATTTTTTGTAAAATAAAGATCAGGGAATAAGCGAAAAGAATCATTTGAATAGTTTCTCAGACGATTTGGAAGAACATTTTAATGCTATTTAGTTTATTTTGAAACCAATTGCGAAGATTCTACAGCAACGCAGTGAAAGATTCAAAGTAATTTTTTTTCTTCATGTTGCCAGAACAATGAATGAGTTTATATATTAATGGAATATATGAGACTACAGTAATTTCGGAGTAAAAGCCATTACATTTGGAACTTTTTGGGTGAAAGATAATTCGATTTCAAAAACTTTTTTATTCAAAATTTCCAAGGTAAAGAATTATAAGAATGAACTTTTTTTAAATCTAACTACCCAAATTTAAAATCGAGGAAGTATTTTATTTAAACAACCTATAATTTTTAAACTTTATAATTCAATATTGCGAAATATATTTCATCTCCTTCGTGACACTTTGAAAAATAAAACGGATGAAATGAAGCATATTTTATGTGATGTACGATGCTTTTCGTATTTTTTGTAAAATAAAGATCAGGGAATAAGAGCGAATAAGAATCATTTGAATAGTTTCTCAGACGATTTGGAAGAACATTTTA
The DNA here is from genome assembly GCA_019973935.1 of Trichonephila clavipes. Lineage (NCBI taxonomy): Eukaryota > Metazoa > Arthropoda > Arachnida > Araneae > Nephilidae > Trichonephila > Trichonephila clavipes. The sequence goes on along the minus strand of BMAU01015181.1, from coordinate 98,498 downwards.
ATGCTATTTCGTTTATTTTGAAACCAATTGCGAAGATTCTACAGCAACGCAGTGAAAGATTCAAAGTAATTTTTTTCTTCATGTTGCCAGAACAATGAATAAGTTTATATATCAATGGAATATATGAGACTACAGTAATTTCCGAGTAAAAGCCATTACATTTGGAACTTTTTGGGTGAAAGTTTTTTTTTTAAAGTTTTCAATGGTATTTTACCATTGGATTGTATTTTATTAAGTGGATTGGTATTTTACCATTGTAGACATAGAGTACGTTTCCCGGAAGTTGGTTCTCTTTTTAGTGCGGCACCACATGAGTGGTGTACCAATCGCCTCAAGCAATTTTGACGCCCAGTTTCCTTCCCAGAGGGAGACACTTGAGTTCTGACGATGCGAATTATATTTTGTCGACAGAACCCAAATCAAATAGACACTCAAGGGATATTTCACATGCCGCATAGCCATACGGCATTGACTGTCGATTTTTTTCATTTTGAAAATACCCCAACTTGGATCGGGGGCGGACCCGCAAATTTGGGCATAAAAAAAGGCTAGCACTAAACCAACTATGCCACCCAACCAGCTAAAAGTGAAAGTAAGGGGGGTCGCTTCATATACGGATCCGCTTTTCTCGGAAAAAATGTAGTCCAGGAAAAGATTCATATACATTTAGATATTATAAGCTGATTAAAAAAAAACACCTATCCGTTAACCATGCGCAATCCAATTTTAATCGTATAACTTTCTGAGTATTTTGAATTCTAATATCTGAATAATACACAGAATACGTTTACTCATTGGGATGTCTGAATGCATATGAATATCACGCAGCGAGTTTTTCCTCCAGGGCATGAAACAGGTCGGCGATCACGTGCTGTACATGTTTTAACCTCTCTGTTTAGTTTCCAAACAATAAAATGGCACAGAAAGTATGACTAGAATAGATAATACACAAAGTGACAAATGTGAATAACAAATCCGCTAATTACAACTTTACAGCGATCTGATAGGAAATTATTCCACCCGTCTTACCTCCTCGGGAACATTTTCGCTTTCATTGCGACATGTTTGAAAGTTATAGGAACTTTTTTCCCCCAATTCGGTTTACATAGGGATTTCGAGTTACGTGATGGATTTTTGAAAGAAAAACCGCACTCAGCTTATATTCAGAAACATACTTAATTATTTTCTTCAAGACAGAAATGTGTAAATACAATTCTTCGGAGAAACCAGATTTAAAAATTATTTCACTTCTTATAGTATGGTATTGCAACACTTCTCAAAATTTTTATTTTGTGCAATCAGATACACAAAATAATATATGGTAAAACACTTGAAAATATTAATATTATACTTTTAAACAAGTTGCTAATGTCAAATTTAAAATCAATAATAAACACTCAAAAATTCTGCTTTGAACAAGACTAGTTTTTCGTAAGACACTGTGAAAAATATTTGTTTTATATACTAAATATTATTTTTAGGTATTGTATATAAGTTTTGATTTCAGAAATATTTAAACTCTTCGATGTCACAAGAAATGATAAATAGCTAACCTCCTCAAACATTTCTTTTCATTTTTTTCATTCATGATTTTTATGACAAAAGTTAGTAAAATCTTCAAAAAAATTAAATAATTTTTTTTATAAAATATTAATGTTCACACACAAACACATAAATTCTTAATAAATACAGGATGATTTTTTCTAGAAAACTGACACTATTTGGAGCTACCTGTAGCTCGGTGTAACAACCACAACGGCACGAAACTTGGTATGTGTTAAATATTGTGTAGTTTGATTTGTTTATTTAACGATGTGTTTCCCGAGATTAAACGATGTGTTTCTAAACGTCTATCTTGAATGAAGTCTCTTTTCATACTAAGTTAATACTTTTTAGTGTGGAAACAAATGATGATATTGAAAACAAGATTCTGTGAACAAAATTTAGTTAAAAAATCGCCGATAGGAGTATTTAGGGCGCTGTACACCCACCCATCTGGTATAGTGATTAGGGACGCTGACTGTGGTGCCGTAGGGCCTGGGTTCGAATCCCGGAGAAAGCATTGATGTTTATTTGCAAATGCATAGTGCCTTCGTGGCATGAGGGTACTCTAAATAGCAGTCGAGCCGCAAGACCTCTCATGAGGTTGCTGGAAGGGGAAGAGAGATGGGAGTCCCTAGACCACTCCCAGGGTGTTCTCCCTCAAAACTGAGGTGGAACCGCGCACAATCGTACTGTCACCTGCATTGTGCTCAAAGCTAAGGCTAACAACAATCGTAAGAATCAGCCCTTAGCTGATGAATTTCGTGGGTCTTGATCTGATGCTACTGTTGATCAGTTGGCATAAGTAACAACAAGAAGAATGGCGTTGTACGGTAAACAAGTTTACAAAAAAAAACCCGGATTAAATGTGAAAAGTTAAATTTTCTGAATTACATCCACTTTCCAGACGAGAAATTCGACCAGATCTGCACCAAACATTCTTTCCACACTTTCTATGGCGTTCGCAACATGTGACAAGGAATATTCTGTATTGTCTTTGATATGCGTTCAACAATGTTTCCTAGTGATATAGAGCAGAAAATGGAGAAATAATTCTAATGGTTACTATTTATATTTCACCAAATAAAAGTGTCGGGAAATTATCAAATTCATTCACAAATATTTTGTTGCCTTCACTGTAAGTGTGAAGCCGGATCTACTCTACTGAACAAATTGCCTATTATTTTAAAAAGGGATTTTAGGGTAGATTTTTTAAAAGACAAATCACAAAGCCTTTAGTAGATTTTTCAAAATCAAAATTCAGTTTAATTATATCAAAAGATCAAAATGAAAGCACGACAAAGTACAGAACAAAGTTTTTTTTATATGTTTAAATAATTTTGAATCTAAAGTATTTATAACCCTTATTTCAGCTACCATAAACCTATTGTTTCCTTTTTACAATTCACAAGCAGGATTGTATATTTAACAAAAAATATCACTTTATGAGTACAGTCAAATCAATAAATAATTTTATATGACAATACTAATATCCCTTTTTTTCTTATTCATCTAAGGTGACCAATCATCCTCCTTTAGGGAGGACAGTCATAGGTTCTGTCCTTCCTCGAAAAGTGTCTTCCTTTTCAATATTTTAAAACTGATCTGTTAATCGCTGTATTCAGAGACGAACCAAACATGTTTCCAAAATGTCGAAGAATGGTCTGAAGCAAATATCATAGGAAATAACAGTTTTCTATGGTATTTTTTGACTTTGTCGCAAGTAAATATGGCAGATATAGAAAATTACGTTGAGTTTTTATCGAAAGAAATGCCTGATATTAAAATCGATGACAATTGTCTGTTTGAAGTAGAAAAAAGACAGAATGTATATTTAAATTCTAATCAATTAGAACAATTGGAAAATCAACATGCTAAGAAATTGGTAAACGATGGGTGAAAGTACTTAAACCATTTAAAAATGAACACATTCCATAGGAAAATGTAATTATTCCTGTTGAATTTACGTTGTGCTGCCCTGGATCTAACGCAGCAGTTGAAAGAGTTTTTTCAGTTGGTAATGATTTTTGTGGACTAGAGTGAGAAATCACACAAGATTGAATGATAATATTTTAGCTACAGAGTGGTTACCGTAAAATTCAGTATGAAGGATATTTTTTGCCCGGACTTTCCGATATATTAGAAAATGATATGTTGGCAAAAAAAAAAAAAAAAAATTCAAAGTGGAAAAATAGTCGTTTAAAATAATAATTAAAAAGAATGTAAGCGTAATTAGTGTATTTTGTTTGAATTGATAAAACGTTTCATATATTTAAGTTGAAATTTTTTCTTAAATTTTTCGTCCTCCTTTTCATCGTAAAAAAATGGTCACCTTATATATATATATATATATATATATATATATATATATAGATATATATAATTCACCTAACTAATCCCCGAAATAACGTTACAAAATTCGAAGTTATCACTTCTATCGTGTGGTCATAAGCACACTCACTCTTTTTTTTTAACGGAATCTTATTTTACATGTCATCATTCGTCTTCACACCGAGTTTTGTGTAATTTTTTAAAATTAGATCGAGCTACTGGTGACTCCGAGTATTGTCATTTTAATAAAATTTCCCTGTACTTCAATTATGTGAAACAAGAAGTATTTCCTAATTGCGATAAATAGTTCAGTTTTATCAAATAAGTATATCACACATCATCCAATAGTGCATCACATTTTCTGATAATTCGTGTATAATATTGTTTTTTTCTCTGGAATAATATTGTTTTGTCTACGAAATAAAACAAATTCAAAGAAACAGTTTGTCACAAAGTAGATCACAAGGAACGTTCCGAAAGTAAATTTTGTCCTTTTTTTAATTTTTTTTGAAAGATAAGATAATAAACCAGGTAAAATAAATAACTTCCATAAGCAACTGCATTCGATGCAGGTTCGATGGCGGAAGATGACGTATGAGCAGATCGCCGAAGAAGAGAGACTGGCAGCATACCAGCGTTCCCGAAGCTATTCGAGTATAAATCACGATGGCGGACTAAGGTGAGCAGACAACGTGGTCGACAGTGGAAATGCTTATGAATAGACACGTGGTACTAGTGCGTCCATCATCCATAAATGACCACTGGTGTTGTATGTTCAATGAAGGATGAAGGTCAAAATGGGCATCCTCCCAGATTCGCAAATAAAACAATGCTTAGAATGAGAAGGCTATGCAACAATTCATTGAAAATGGCAACGTATCGAATTTTACCTGAATGGCTTAATCTAACTATTTGTACACGAAGATAAATGACTCAATGTTGGTGGTGACTTTGTAGCGAAGTAATGCCAGGTGTACTGTACATAATATTATGATCAGGGCCGTAGCTAATGCCGAATTAATGATACAGGGCGTCCATGTTACAGGGGCCCCAACATATGTGAGGGAAAAAATTGTTAATATATTAAGGAACACCCAAAAACGGTGCGCAAGAAATTTTGATACGGGGCCCACTCAGGATTAGCTACGCCAGTGGTTATGATCAGGGGCGCAGTTAACACTGTATCAGTGATACGGGACCTCCAAGCTTCCGGAGACCCAACATATGTGAGAAGAAAAATGTTAAATTATTAAGGGGCCGCCCATCCAGTATACTAGTTAGTAACTGTGACTGCGGTGCCATAGGGCCTGGGTTCGAATCCCGGAAAAGGCATGGGTGTTTGTATTGTAATCCTTCACGACTTTAAATTCCTTGTTTCCTTTGTATTGTATGCTTCATGCTTACTTCTGTAAGCCCCCGTGTTTAAATTTGTGGAGCACGGGGATTTATAAATCTTCTCAATAAAAAAATATATTAAGGGCCTTCAAATAGAAAGCGCAAGAAATTTTGATATGGGGCCCACTTTGGACGTCAGTGGTTATGATGCAAATTGTTTTGGCGCTAAAGTTTCCTTGTGTAAATAAATTACAAAACTTACTTTCAGAACGTCCCTCGTGAAATAAAGACAAGAAAAAATATCAATATAAACCAGTTTCGATTAAAATTGAAGAAATACTGCTCCCCTGGAACGACGCATCGCACTCATCCCCCGCTGACACTTTGGATATGAAGTGGACACTTCGATATAAAAAAACAGGGGGTAGAGGAGGGATGACAGAAGTGTCCGAGTGGAAATGTCTATTCTCATGGAAAACTTGGCAACGGAACAAGGAAGAGGGGTTGGGGACAATCTGTCGATATCGAAAAAGAAAAAAAAATTCCTCCGGTGTAAAATAAATAAATAATAAACAAAGGATATTTCCATACACAGTCCAGAGTGATAAACGAGTTTCTGTTCTTTTTTCCTTCTCCTGTCATCTTTGGTTCTTTTGTTCGGGAGTGAAGGGGAGGAGGGTTCTCTAGAGTTCTCTTTGAACGTCACTCAAGCACATTGAACAAAGAAGAGAATTGAATAATAAGATGTCAATATAGACATAGAGTTAGAAAATTTGTAACGAATGTTTTTAGCGAGAATAAATAAATGAATCAGAATATAATGCAAATGTTCCCAAATTTGTCCGGATAAATAGAAATATAAGGCTGAAAATATTTTCCTATGAGTTTATTTATCTTCTTCTGAGAATGAGTAGATCAATTTTATTCGTTGATTAATTGGATATTTTTAAGTGTTTCCCTATATTTGTAACATAAGTTAAACAGATAAATGGATATTTGTCTTTCACCAGTCTAATAAATAATGTCTCAATCATATGATTAAATTCCTATTAAAATATTCATTGTGTGATGTGGCTGTGATAGTCTAATGGTCATGATCCATAAATCCTGGCTGGCATGTTATAAATTCGAGCCCTAGTGGAACTAAAGACCCAGCGTGTAGAGGGGTGATGCATGTTAAATTTGTCGGGGCTCAAAGTCTTTCCATTTCTGACGGATCTATTCGCGATCCTTCAACTAATCCTCTTGGGAAATCTTTGGGCCACAACCACAAAATTCACAACCAACCCTTAAAAGAAGAAAATCGGGATATTCAAATTAAGTTACTATATATAGTTGAAGTTTTCTAGCTAGAACAGAGAGTAGGAGTGGAGATAAACCCGAAATCACACAGGTGAGATGGTTGCTGACAGGCATCATATTTGAATTATTGTGATTAAAGACTTAATAGGAGGAAACATTTAAGTGACGATTGTTCACTGAAATTAAATTGATATTAGATTAAATCGGATGATAGATTAGATCCCATATAAAGCAAGGATCGAGTTTGATAGTCTCCTAATCTTTCGTGTATTATAGTTGTTGTTTCACTTTCGCGGTTAGCACCGAGACATTCTCTTAATGTTATTAATTGAATTTGTGTGTGTTTTTTTAGTGTGTTAAATAAATAGATTGATTGGATCATGGCGAGTGTTTCTTCTCTACCTCCCACATATAGAGGTTCAGAAGAAAGAGGGAATAACCTCTCACACATTGGCGCGGTGTGATAGTTTTGAGAGATGGTCCAAGCCCAGACGACGTTCCTGTCTATTGATCAAGGTTCAAAACCAAGAGGTCCGTAGTCAATAGCCTTCGTGTTGCCTTACAGTGAGACGTAAATAAATAATCACTTACTTCATGTTTTCAGTGAAAATACTAGCAATACAAAATTTCTTTACCAATTTCAAGTTGAGTTGGCTTGGTTCAACTTAACTCGGTAAAATTAAAATGTTAAAAGATTGGCTCATTGTTCCCAAATTTATCATCTTGAATCCCAGTCAGAAGATGAGGGATGAATCATTTTTACTCCTACGGCCTTATCACACGTATACGCATTTGGAGCAATTTTCGTTGTAATCAACCACTCTGAGCAATTTCTACATAGCTGTCATAGCAACGGCTCAAAACAATTTTTTTCCTAGTAAGTTGAAAGAATTGATGGAAACTAAATTTGTACTTGCTAATGAGATTATTCGCTCTCTACGTCATAAACAAGATAGCGACTCCCTTTCTCCTAACGACCATCAACAAAAGCGCGAGCGGAATAAAAGAAATAATATTGGATGTTCGTTTTCCGAATCAGAATAATTGGCGTGTAATTTTTTAATGTGAAGATAGGGCGCGGCTGACGTCAGAGTGTATTATTTGTTTACGGCAACCCTTCACCCTCAAAGCAGGTCTGAAACGGTTGTTACAAACATATCTGTGTGATAAGACCTTTAAACATCATGACCTGTTTCAAAAAAGTTTTAATATGCAGTAATCAGACTAAAGTTTAGACCTAAATCCAATCTTGAATTCGCCAGCTGTTATCATGATTATATCAATTTTTAATTAATTCTTATCAATTTTCTATTAATTCTCATGTGTGGTTAATAGGGCTTAACCCTAAGATACCACGTAATTGTAAAAAGTGTTTTTTTAGAGGTATAGAACTTTAAATTGCAATAAAACAACGATGTATTATTCGATTGACATGAATTTTTTTTATTCGAAAGATAATCTTGTGGCATTACATTTTAAATATGATTTCTGGCATAGGACTGCCACGGCTGGCTCGGATGTAGTCCAATCTGGACGTCCAATTTTCGATGACTTTTTCCAACATGTGTGGCCGTATATCGGCAATAACACGGCGAATGTTGTCTTCCAAATGGTCAAGCGTTTGTGGCTTATCCGCATAGACCAACGACTTTACATAGCCCCACAGAAAATAGTCTAGCGGTGTTAAATCACAAGATCTTGGAGGCCAATTCACAGGTCCAAAACGTGAAATGAGGCGGTCACCAAACGTGTCTTTCAATAAATCGATTGTGGCACGAGCTGTGTGACACGTTGCGCCGTCTCGTTGGAACCACAGCTCCTGGACATCATGATTGTTCAATTCAGGAATGAAAAAGTTAGTAATCATGGCTCTATACCGATCACCATTGACTGTAACGTTGTGGCCATCGTTTTTGAAGAAGGATTCCACCAGCCCATAAAGCGCACCAAACAGTCAGTTTTTCTGGATGTAACGGTGTTTCGACATACACTTGGGGATTAGCTTCACTCCAAATGCGGCAGTTTTGTTTGCTGACGTAGCCATTCAACCAGAAGTGCGCTTCATCGCTAAACAAAATTCGTTTATGAAAATCGAGAACAACGGCAATCTCGTTTTGTGTCCATTCGACGAATCCACGCCTTGCTTGATGATCGTTTTGATGAATTGCCAAACGCAACTGAGAATAAATCACTTGACAGCTGTTAAATCGGTCGCCATCTTGGAAAGTAATGCCAACTCAAACTTCTCTACCTGGGGAAAAACACTCTGTATATCCGTTACCGTTACCTGATTATATAAACGTGTTTAAGGAAGAGTAGGCACATATGAACAGTGAGTATGATTGTTGTCTTCTTATATGAATGTGTCAGCCATTTATCTTTAAAAGGACCACCAAACTAATCCTATCCTATCTATCATATCCTATTTGCATTTAAATTTGTTCAACTTTTGCTGAGAAATTTTTATTAAAATAAAATTTTAGAATCAATGACATAAATGAAAGAGTATAATTAGATTTTCAAATAATCGACATTTTTTTCAAAATTGCCCAAGCATAACCCATCGGAGTTGTAAGAAAAAGGGCTAAAAATCATAAATTAAACCACACAAGCAATATCAATCTTATTCTATCCTATTAAAGATGGGACATGAACAAAAAAGATTTTCTCAATAAAGAACACTCTTACAGTTTTTATTTTCAGTTAACGAGGATAATGAGGTAATTTTTTTAAACTGTATTTATATTTATCTTTCAAAATAACAATAAAACAAAAATATTTTTGAGTGAAAATTTTTAAAAGGAAAAGACATTAAATTATAAATAATAATATGTGTTTTAAAATTAATATATCATTTGTTCCTTTCCAGACTTTAAATTCCTTCAACATTCTCTTTAATTAACAATTTCAACCAGGGAGAGCATTATTTTTTCTTCCAGTGGATACTCAAGATGCGATTAATCAGACCATTTCCTTAAGAACTCTTTAAAAAGACACAATGTACTTCCTCTCCGCGGTACTTTCCATGTCATCCACAATAAAAAACGACTTCATTAATGTAAGAACAAGCGCTCCTCTGAGTGCCCGAAAAGTCTTTAAAAATGATTAAAAGCTTCAACATGATAATCGGGCTTAAGCTTAACTTGTTAAATTTAGCTTGTTTTGGAGCGTTGGAGAGAATAGTGTTGCTCTTAATATTGTTGATTCATCACAGAATAGGAACACTCACATTAAAAGTTTCCCTTCCCCCAAAATTTTCATGTAGCCTAAAAATCGTACTAATTTATTCGCTGCGCTATTGGTTATAAATTTATTTCTTGTTGTTAGTGCTTTTTCTATGTGATGACGTCTTTTATCATTTTTGCAATCGAAATAATTTTATTACAAGAAACAAAATCAGAATTATACATCCATCTTTATATATATGTATATAACGATATATATATATATATATAAAAGAAATGTTACTACCAGTCACTCACTCATTCAAAATGAGATCATCTATTAGACATACAGATTTGAAATTTTGAAAGCATGTTTCTTTTATTCAATAAATATCCGCTGGAAATAGATTATATGGAAATTGATTCCAAAGAGTAGGGGAGGGGGGTTAAAAAGCGTTGGAGATTTAAAAGAAATTTCCTCGTTTTAACAGTAAGATCATCAAACTTTAAATTTAATAGGTATGTTTGTTTTGTTGAGCAAACATACACTATGAACGGGTTTTACGTTAAGGAAAAGTCTCAAGGAAAGGGGATCGTTGTGGAGGCTTTAGAGATAAATAAAAATACCGTTTTTAAATTAGGCCTGTAGTCTTTAAATGAAACAAGCATGTTTTTTTCTTGAGTAGGTATCCGCTAATGGTTTTACGGAAATCGACTACTAGAAGGGGGTGTTGCGGGGGTATTATAGAGAAGTTTTCGTTTTTGAATTATAAGACCTATGAACTTTAAATTTGGAAAATGTGTTTCTTTTGTGCTAACGGGGGCGTATAAGATAAATAAACTTCCGTTTCAGAAATGTAAGTCCTGTTCAAAGGAGGCTGAAGTTCCAAAGTAATTGGATTATTAAAACTCTTTATTCTTTTCTTTAAAAAAATATTATGAAAATAACAATATGCGTCTTGAAAAAATACTTCCAGTCACATGATTAATCTTATATGATATAATGAACATAAATGCTTTAAATGGTTATGATGACATGTGATGGAGAAAATGGGGCTCTTTGAATTTGAAGTGAGATTGCTTCTGAAAATGATTATAAACAGAGAAATAATTTTTATTACACATTTTTTAACTTTGTAAACATTCCAAATACACAGAATGTCGAATGAACTAAAGTTGTCTCTGAGTATAATTTCCTACCCTCACTGTAAAAAAAATTATTTTACGCTGAAATTATCTTAACACACTTCTCCGAGTTTAGTTTTGAGTAAGTAGTCCGAAAAAAGATTAAATCTTTAATTCATAAAATAAGTTAACATGTAAAGTAGAATTTTGTAAAATTTTTGGGAAAATTTTTTTGAATTCTCAGTACTTGTAACTGCTTCACGAAAATTTACACACATTTTCTATGATGAGAGTACAGTTATAACAACTTATTCTTGCGAATGCAGGATGATGTAAGCATTTAATGTATTCGACTATTTGTGACACCTTTTTTCTAAAAAAATGGAGATATAGAGCATAAACTAGAGCATTTTATTATATGAAAATGCTTAAAAAACAGTGATTAAATCCACATAAGGAATTGTAAATTTTATAATAAAATAGTGATTGATACATCTAACGGTTGAAACACTTCTAATATTATACAGAGCATATACAAAAAATTTCAATTAATTATTTTCAAAACTTTTTGAGCAATCACTGTCCCCATTTAAGCATTTACAATCCCCTCCCCCACATTTTGAGGGGGCTGCGGTAGCCCAGTGGTCAAGGTATCAGATCATGGCAGGCATGTCATGAGTTCGAGCCCAGTACCACTAAAGACCCGCCGTGTAGGGCAGCGATGCACGCTAAATCTGTCGAGAGCTGAAACGTCCTCCCATTGGTGTGGTGTGGTATTTAGGAGAGGGGGTGCCAGCTCAGGTGTCGTCTACGTCAATTGAGCATGGTTCAAAATTACGTGGTCCGTCGCTAAAATCCCTCGTGTAGCTGAACAGTGCGACTTTAATATTCAATCAATCAATCAAACCCACATTTTGAGTAAAACGCATTTTAAAGTATGACATCTTGGAATATAATAAACTGGTAATAAAATAATAAAATGAATGTGGAAAATAATAAACTTGGTATTTTTACGAGGCGAATAAGATGGCATATAAAATAAAATCATAAAAAGAAGTTTGTCAATTTTTGACAAAATTCGCAATTTTAGGGTAGGATACCTTAAACAGATTCTCTTAAAAAAGTTAATCTATTTTGGTTTCCCAAATCGTCGTTAATGACCATTAAAAAAGACTGAGCAATAATCCCCCCAGTTTTGTTTTTCTTTTTTCCCAAAGCAAATGAACCACAACTAATTGCACAGCAAAAAAATCGATCTTATTTTTAAAGTCTCATCTCCCCTACGTATGACTCAGAGAAGGCTCCTCCATACCAACACAGACACTGAAATAAAAAGGGAAATTCATCAATATTGAACATGAGGGTGGATTAAAAAGCAGGGGAGGAAGGGACCAAACGAAGGATCGACCCCCCCCTTTTATAAAAAAATTAAAAGAAAAAAAAAGCCAACTCAGGATTAAACAGAAGAGGAGGAGGACATAGGAATCATGTTTGTAATCTTCCTCCATCTTGTTAGAGAAGAAATTCAAAAAGTTTTTTCATTTATCACATACAGAGGGGATATTTTTTTTGAAAGTTCATCGGGAACAGGTTTAAGTGAAAGATGACTGCTTCATGCATGCATAGAGAAGAGATGTTTTTAATCACTTAGTTGCGTTCTGCTACATCAAGAAGAGTCAAACGCAAAAAAAAAATGGTGACGTGTGTTCCAAAATTATATACATTTAAAACATGCAAGATAGTGATTAGATATGAAGATTTAAAAAGAGTAATTGAAAAGGAAGGATCAAGTCATTAACAAAGAAAAATTACAGTGAGATAAAAAAAGAGACATTTTTATAAATAGCTCTTAATCAAGCATTAAATATTTTATTAATTTTACAGTTAAAAAAAATTGAAATCCCATTGAATGAGTATTATCTTGTATATAAATTCGAATGTCTCTACACTACCTACCAATACGTGTTTGGACACCCATGTAAATGAGGATATCTGCGGTTCTGATCTCTGTCACGCCTTCTGTACTTTAATATCTTGTAGAATACAGCATTGGCATTAGTCTCAAGCAAGATTGCACGAAATTCACAGCTGTCTGACTCCGAGAAAGGCGAGATTGTTGGAAATGGCCGATTCTTAAGGGACATATCTAGAGAGTTAAACATTCCAAAATCGACAGTGGCTTCTGTGATTAAAAAGAGGAAGGTGATTGGTGATTGTCGGAATGTGTTTCGACCCAGCAGATCCACAAAACTAAGAGATAGAGACCAACAAGTGCTGTCCAAGGAAATTCTGAAAAACCGCACCAAACAGGTAGACCACATGCTTTTTGAGTTCCAATAATCATCCGTGACTGTTATATAGATAAATACCTCATGGAAGCTTATTTTCTTGGTTTCCATGATTGTGCTGCCACCCATAAGGCTCTGATCACAAAAACTAATCACACTGATGGGTTGAGGTGGTGCAAGGCACTTTGAAATTGGAACGTAGATAAGTGCGAACAGGTTCTCTGGAGTGATGAATCAAGGTTTAATCTCTACCAGTTTAATAGTAGAGACTGGGTTTGGCGTATATCCGGAAAACGTCCTTTGCCAGAATGCATTCTGCTAAAAGTAAAGGTTGGGGGAGGTGGAATTATGGTCTGGGGATGTTTCTCGCGGTATGGACTGGGATCCTTCATCCTAATTCATGGTAAGCTCAGCGCCGACTCATACTAAACTAATCTAGACAACAACGTTCTTACGTTGTCACAATTTTATGGGTTGAATTACTGTTACTTCCAGGATGGCAACGCCACTTGTCCTGTTATGATGTTCACCATGGATAGGTATGATGACGATGGGGATGAACCAACTGGACTAGCCAGACAAAGGGTGTGTGAATCCTACAGAATACCTATAGGACCAACTGGATCCCAAAATTAACGGGTGCATCAACCTTCCAAAATAGGTGAAAGAACTTACATGTTTTCTCTGAGTGGAAGAAAATACCACTGTCCATCATCCAAACACTTGTGGAAAGCATGCCCCGGAGGGCTTAAGGCTGTAATTGAGCTCAAGTTGAGGCTCTACCAAATATTGAACATGAATAAATTTTGTTTATCTCTTTTATTACAGATGTCTAATTACTTATTGGTAGATAATGTATATTTGTTCGGAACGTATACAAATCCACACCGTTGAACCTATCGTTGCAAAATTTTGCAGGGAGCTAAGTTGATGCTTCAAAGGAGCAGTATAAACATATTTCCCACAAAAAAATTAAATTTATTTTGAGTGAATTTTTTTTCTAAAGCCCTTCTGCTTAAGGAAGGATACGTATGTGTATGAGTCGAAGAATGCCGCGATATGCAGCCAAAGAGAAAAACTTTGAATGCTTATGTTAGGTAAGCGATTAATACATTTGATATGGCAACAGTTTTGATTGATATCTTTAGATTTGGTAGCATTTAAGAACGGGTTTTTCAGAAATAAGACTCATAAAGAGGGGGATATAGATAAAAAAAATTCCGTTTTTGAATTAGTTGATTTGCAGATTTTAAATTTGGCAAGCATTGCTCTTTTGTTGAGTAGAAATTCATTTTAGAACGTGTTTTGAGGAAATCGGCATCTAAGGGGTACAGTTACGGGGAAATGTAAGTCTTGTTCTTTTTAAATCAGGAGGTGAGGGTTATAAAAATGCTTTTGAATACAATTCAAAGCTTAGTGCTTAGACATAGATATCAATAGCTTAAAAATATATATACATAATTATACTTTATCATGGAATTAGCCTGCGAACTCAATGAAATACCAGTTGGGTAACAGCTAGTTAATAAATATATGCACTCAATTATTTCAGTACAATAAATAAATAAAATTTTAACCATCAACCATCGTCATGTGATAATCCATGAGAAAATTGGATGATTTTCAGAAAGTTTTGGATGTTTTTTTTATTAATATTACAAGTGGTTACTTTTCTATTTCGCCGGTGCAGGCGATAAAGACGCCAAAAATGATACAACCGACTCCAAACGGAATATCCCCGTTGGTAACCTTTAACCACCACGTTTTCAAAACAAGGTGTGGGCTTTTCTTATCGAGGTAACGTTTTTTCCGTAACGCATCAAAAACGAATGAAAAATCATTGAGAACTAATATTTACAAATATTTTTCATGTTTATATTGTTTGTTGTCGCCTATCATGCCACCTTGGCTAGATTTGCGCCAGAGAAACGGAAAAGTACCAACAACTGTAATATTCCAAGAAATTTTTATAATCGGAATGACTATATGTAGCACTAAATTGACACGCGCTAGAAAAAGGGAAGAAAGAGAGGTGTTCGGGTATTGCTCATACTCTTATGACAATCAAACAGCTCAACTCTTGAGTTATCATTGTTACTAATGCCACCTGTGTGCACACGAAATTCATCGCGGCAAAGAACTTAATATACGCCTGTCGTTAGCCGTAGCTTTGAGCACCATGCAGGTAACAGTACGTTTTAGCTCGGTTCCACCCCAATTTTGAGGGAGAACACCCTAGGGGTGGTTAGGGGCCTCCCACCTCTCTTTCCCTTCCACCAACCTCACGAGAGGACATGCGACTCGACGGCTATTTAGAGTACCTCCATGCCGCAAAGACACTCTCCATTTACAAACATAAATGCATTCTCCGGGATTCGAACTCAGGCCCTGCGGCACAGCAGTCGGCATTGCTAACCACTATACCGGATGGGCGATTACCTGCTCAACTAATGCCGCTTAACTAATTATTTTATTTCTACCATTTTTTTTATTCAGTTCTTACTATTAGTTCTCTCTCTCTCTCTATATATATATATATACTATATATATAATATATCTTGTTCAAATTTTCAATCGTTAATAAAATACTCTTTCTATTCATCCATTAAAAGTAGGAATTGATTTTTTTTCTTGTTTTATATGCACTACCTGAAAGGCTGCTCACCTGTACTTTGTGTTACATATACAGATGCGTATTTATCGCATCACGGTGCTAAAATATGTATTATTAAAGCTTATCAAAATATATTTATTTTTTAAAATCGATTCTTTTAGAGAAAATCGAGTAGAAATATCGAGCTTAATTAGTTTTATCACCATGATATTAGATCTCACAAATACTTGAATAAAAATCCTGTCAACGTAATTTTTTAGTCGATTTGATCGATGTATTTTAAAATTTGACATCATGTAGACTGAACATAATTGGAATCTTACCAATTTTTTTCAAAATTAAACAGTAGTTTTCCGTTCACTTGTTTCTATGGCAACCATGTGATTAGTGGCAAACACAAAAAGGGAAAAAAATTGCCCTTTAAAATCTTTCAGGCAATCTTTCTTTAAACAACAAATAAAGTTTCATCAAAATCACGCTAAAACGCGATCATGATTTTTCGCATACTGACTATCGTAACTTTATTGAGTTCTGTGGCATAGTTTTTGCAAGAGATGTTTGTGTACAGTAATCATGAGTTAAAAAGTATAATAAAATGATGTTAAGAAATATTCTCGAAAATAAACATTTTAACCAATGCATATATATAGGTAAAAAGAAAATTAGCTTTCTATCGATGTACAGTAGTTTATTTTCAAGTTTTAGAATTTGCATAAATCTATATGATTTATTTTATTATCAGTTTATTTAGTAGAGATTATGATATTTTTGCTTTTTTAAAAATTTATTATTATTACTATGATAATTTCTCTTTAATAGAAATGCACCCATGCAGAAATGTTTTGTGGAATAAAAATGCCAAACTTAATATTTTTTAAAAATTACAACTGTGTATATATAAGTTCATCACGTTGACTTGGTGTGGAAGTTTTAAGGCAGCGTGTCAGGTTATAGAGGTTGTCCTCGTTACTCGATCGAGGTTCAGAATTACGATGGCATTTGAAAATAGTCCTCGAGTCACTTCAAAATGTGACATTAATAAATAAGCAATCAATATCCATCCACACAATATCATTGTTACTGTTTTCCTATTTATTTCCCTATTTTATATAGTGTCAATGAAAGTAAAAAGTCAGTTTTCTAACTTAACTGTTTCAGTAATATATACTGCTCAAAATAATTAAAGTATATTGCGGTTTTAGGTGGATCTTGTGGCTGGGAAACTTTTTAGCTGATTGATACATGGTCGACAGACGTAGTAGGTGATATGAGAATAAATTATACATGTTTGGGAGAAAAAATTGCATTTTATTGAGCATTTGTGTACAAAAGGAAAAAAACACAATTTGTGCATATGAAAAAAAAAGAATAAGAAAAGGTTTTTTCATCAAAGAAAATCATTTTCAGTAGGGGGTATGGTTTCCACGGACGGCCAACAACGTTGAGCACCTTTGAGGCATGAAGTCAATGAGGCTATTAATCACGAGTTGGGGTATTCTGTCCTACTCTTCCAGAATAGCTCTTTCCAGTTCTTGGAGAGTTTGTGGGAGTGGTTTGCGGCCAGCAACTCGTCTTCCTAGAGCATCCCAAACGTGCTCAATTGGATTCATGTCTGGAGAACACGCTGGCCATTCCATTCGTACGATTCATTCCTCGAAAAGGGAATCCTCCACGAGGTTAGCACGATGTGGCCTGCTGCTATCGTCCATTAAAATGAAGTCATCTCCGATTGCTGCAGCGTAAGGGACTACAATAGGTCTGGGGATCTCATCCCTATATCGGCGAGCAGTCTGAGGTCCATCTCGAATGATGTAGAGGTCTGTGCGCCCGTCAATGGAGATGCCACCATACACCAACACTCCTCCACCGCAAAATCTGACACTTTCGTGCACGAACGCAGGATTATTCCTACTGCCACGGTCCCTCCAGATGAAAATACGCCTATTATCCGGATGAACAGAAAAATGGGACTCGTCAGAAAAAAAAGCATTGCTCCATTTATTTCTCCTCAAGTTCACATGCTCTGTTGCTCACTCCCTGCGGTGGCGACGATGCCTTGATGTTAGTCTAACACATACCAGTGGTCGACGAGCATACAGACCTACACCATGGAGCCGGTTTCGGACAGTCTGAGTTGAAACCGTGGTGCCAGTAGCCGAGCGAAGGTGTTATTGGAGAAGAGTAGCGTTCATATTTCGGTGTCTCCGAGCCGTTAACACTAAAAAACGATCTTCATTGGGCGTTGTTGCCCGTCTACGACTTTGTCCTGGTCTTCGGCCTGCACTTTCAGTCTCCAAAAAACGGTTCCAGATCCTGGAAATCACACTTTGTGACACTCCAATGGCTTCCGCTACTTCGGCTTGAGTTTGGCCCCCTTCTAACCTACCAACAACTCTCCAAGCTTCTGAATCGGTTAAATGACTTCGCTGAGACATCTTACTCATCGAAACAAAGCAGTCCCTGAATGCCGATCATCCTTGTCTTCATTTCAGTCGAAAGTCAAATTTCATTCGCTGCCGCTGAAGCGACGTTTTTGACGTCGAACTCAAAATTAGCATACTCCACAGTTTGAAAATCAGAAAAGTTTGCATTTGTGATTCTCTTCTTCCATTTTCGGCAAAAAAAAAAATTCGCTAATATCTTTATTTTATATAAAACTTACAATATCCTTTAATTGTTTTGAGCAGTGTATTTATTGGGCTAATTAACAAACAAATGTTTAGCAACTAAAACTAACAAATTTGGAAATTTTTTATGGGTGTAATGTGACTTTTTATATTCTTCCTGTACATTGAAACAATATTCCAAGATGGACGGCGTGTTGCAACCTTTTTTTAGCCTTCTTGTTTCTCACCGTAAGAGGGCGCGCGAGAGCCCCCGGATGTAATTGTGCAGTAAACATAAATAAATCATTCTTCAAACAGTACAGACTGATTAAATTTCCATCGCATTCAATTTTTAAAAATTTTTAATTGGCTACGGATTGGAGTTTTTCCATTGCAGACCCCTAGTACATCCCCCGGACGCTGGTATCTCTTTTAGGTGGATACCAATCGCCGTAGGTAATTTTGGCGCTCAGTTTCCTCCCTAGAGGGGGGGGGGCACCTGATCTCTGACGATGCAAACCTTTACTAGGATTTAATTTTGCTGAGAGCACTCAAACCAAACAGACACTCTAGGAATCTTTTACTTGTCGTATAATCATATGACATGGCTGCTGTCGATTTTCTGCATTATGAAAATCCATCGACTTGGGCCGGGATCAAACCCGCAACCATAGGTGCAGAAGACCAGCGACAAGCCAACCACGCCACCCAGCCGGCAACCATCGCATTCAATAGGGGCTATAATATGTTTATTTTTGCCATTTAACTGATTTTATTTTAATTAGCTCACTAAAAGGCCGCACGAGGCCTATTGGTGACGAACCTGGTAATTAAGGGCCTCGGCCAAGTGATGACGATGGCATCTGAGCTGGTACTTCCCACTCTGAACTTCCACACCACGCCTTGGGAGAACTTTCATCATCAACAGATTTAATGTGCATCAACCCCTCAACATGGCGTGTATTAATTGGCCATAGAACACACAATTTGACAATGCCAGTCACGAGTTTGAGACCAGAACCACTTGGCTAGCACGGCCACGTCATTTGTCCCTCAGTACAAAAACTTAGTGAAGTAATTATTTTAATAAAATATAATATAAATAAAACTCAAATACATTGAAGTGTCACTGAATTACGGATAACAAGCGCTATGCAAATTGTGTAGCGCTGCCCATCATTTATGCGCAGTCACTGTGGTAACTGCAAATATAGCGTGTACTGTGGTTGTTCTGAATTAGTTGTTGGAACTGCCAGTATGGCTTAACTTCCTGATTCAGACGCCTTCAATCGCGGAATAGTAGGTGCGCGATACATGGACCCTTCAATTTCCGAAATCGACAGACAGTTAGGATTTTCAAAGTCGACAGTGTCAAGATTATACCAAGAAACCATGGATGGTGGACAAAAAACTAGCGATCGGGCAAACTGCAAAGGACAATTAGCCTTAAAAGTGCGTGGTGGGAGACGGCTCAGGCGTATTGTACGCAGCCATCAAAGCCAAACATTAACTCAAATTACCACCTAGTTGAATGATGGTGCCAGTCGTACAGTCAGTAAACATATTGTGCAATGCTCACTTCACCGTATGGGTTTCTGGAGCCGTCGACCTACGAAAGTACCATTGCTCAAGGTTCGCCATCGAGCTGCACGTCTTGCCTAGGCAAGACAGTACAGGAACTGGATAGTAAAGGACTAGAAACGAGTAGCATGGAAGGATGAGTCTCGATTCCGACTACTTAACACCGACGGGAGATTGAGAACAAGGCGTCAGGCTCATGAAGCCGTGGATCCTGCATGCCAGATTGGAGCTGTACAAGGGCATGGTGGCTCAATCATGGTCTGAGGTGTTTTTTCGCGGCGCTGTTTGAGATTTTTGGTGCGTGTACCAACCTCCTTCAATGCAATTCGCTCCAGAGTTGCTGGGTGATCACTTCCATACGTTTATGCTATTCTTTTATCCGCACGGTAATTTAGTTTTCTAGCAAGACAACTGTACCTCTCACAAGTCCATGTTGGCTACTGTCTGGTTGGATGAGCATTTCTCCGACTTTTCAGCCATAAATTAGCCCCCTAGAATCTCAGACTTATATCCTATTGAGAGTTTTGGGGGTGTTTTGGAACAAGCCGTGAAAGGCCCTCAGATAGCACCAACGAACCTTATTGAATTATGGGCAGATTTACCCAATATTTGGCAAGTCATGCCCGTGAAACTTTTCCAGCAACTTGCTGAATCTATACCTCGTCGTGCGGTGGCCGTTATCAAAGCCAGAGAAGGCCCAACTCGTTACTAGGTAGCTATCCCTAATTCAGTGGCCCTTCAGTGTATAAATTTGTCT
This sequence comes from Trichonephila clavipes, assembly GCA_019973935.1. Lineage (NCBI taxonomy): Eukaryota > Metazoa > Arthropoda > Arachnida > Araneae > Nephilidae > Trichonephila > Trichonephila clavipes. Next base: position 77,853 of record BMAU01015181.1, on the reverse strand, counting down.
CAAAATGTAGTTTTTAAAAGAGTTAATAATTTCTTCTTAAGCAAGATCTATTCTAATGAAGGAAAGTAATTTTTGAGCATATTGAAGTATCCGACTATATAGGTTGAATAGGTCATTTTCAGGTGTTTGATGTTAGAGCCATTAGAAAAAATGAAATACATAAATATTCAGGAAGAAGGAATAATATATAAAACTAGAGAGTTTTTTAAATTATTTTCAAAACATTTGCTTTATCTAATTTATAAGAATATTTTTTTATTAAGTTTTTTAAGGAATGAAATTTTTTCGATAATTTGCGCACGAAAAACGGGATATCTCCAAAACACACAATCCAATCAAATTTATAACATATATGTTATGAGCCCTTTAGAGTGCAAAAAAAATCACAGGTTTTAAGATAATTACATTTGATCGCATTTTACAGCAATTTTTAGCTTAGAACATATAGTAATTTTGACAAAAAGTCATTAACATCAAATTTAAAAAAATGTTTATAAAATATTTATTTCTGAAAATATTTTTAATCCCGCGGTTTGTGACACTTCAAATGGATCAAGAAGTATATCAATGAATTTTTAAAATATCATTATGTGTTCAATATAATTTTAATTATGGTGTTTTTTTTTCATTTTTAAAAATTTTGCGAAAATTTCAAAAAAAAAAAATTTTTTTCAAAACCAAAGGTTGGTATACGTTATTTATTTAATAATTATGACTCTTTAAGCCTATTTATGTTTTTCAGAACAATAAAATTCCCCCAAAAATTGATTTTTGGAAAATTGGTCTCTGAACCTAGTCGGATACATTAAAAACGTGGTGAATTTAGGCATGCAATAAACGTGATTTTTAATAAAGTCTTTTATATCCAAAAATAAATCAGGTAGCTTTCTTGTTGGTTAAGTGCAATTTGTTGGATCCAGCCAGAAAAACAAAATAGCTTAAGGTATCCGACAAGGTTCGGAACCGTGATTTTGCAAAAGCGTATAATAAATAATATTTATAATATTTAGCGTCACTTAGATTAGTAAATGTATATAAAATTGTTTTAAGAATATTATTACAATAAAAATTATTTAAGTACAATATTTTGACAAAAAAATGAACATAGAATGAACAATTTTCAAAATATTCTCCTTTTGTGAAAAATGCTTCTATTATTATAATATTTTGCCTGTATATAGCTCAGACCTCTGTACAGAGGCTGAACTAGAATTCTTGAAATATATAACTTAGAAGTGGGTTTATCCATGTTTTACGACAACAGAGGGGTGAAATTTTAAGAAAAAAACGCCGATAATTATTTCAAATGGTGGTAACTCTGAAAATAATGGGAATTTTTCAAAAATCATAGTTCAGACTCTCCTGAGAAGTCTTTACTTTATATAAGCAAAATATTATTATCTTAAAAACATTTTTCATAAAAGAAAAACATTTTGAAAAAAAAAAGTTATTCTAAGTTAATTTTTTGCCCAAATATTGTATTTAAATAATTTTTTTTGTCAAAATGTCCTTAAAATAATTTTACACATGTATTCCAATCTAAGTGACACTAAATATCATGAAAACTGTCCTTTTGTGCGCTTTTTTAAAATCACGATTCCGAACGTAGTCGGATACCTGTGACAAATCTGTACGGAACTTTACCACTAACCTTCTGAGACGTCTTTTTTAGGGAAATTTAATTCCCTACCTATTTCCAATCAACTCCAAAAAGAGGACAGGGATTCCTTATTATATATGCAGATTAGATAAAATATTTAAGTCAAACGGAATAGTAAAGTGAGAGGCAGTAAGAGAGAGAGATTGAAGCAGGAAGTTATAATAGTGAAGTTAGAGATTTATTATTGAAGATTTCTAGGTGGATAAATTAGGCACAGGAAGAGCTGAAATTCAGTGTGGTAAATATTGATTTATAATTAAAGTCTCATTAAAGTTTTATATTAGGAGTGAGATTAAAGTTAAATGTTCAGTAGGAACATTATTGAATATAATTCTGGGATCTCTTATTGCGGTAATCTCTGCGTGATCGATATTCTAATTGTTAATTAATTGGATCATTAAATATTTCAGTTAATATAAAGGAAAGTCCCTTTTAAACCTCATAAAGCTATTTTGATTTATTTGTTATTAAAAGTCTTTGATTCTATTTGGGAAAGATAACCAAAAAAAGAAAGTTATTTATAAAAATGGCTACTGGTTCTTCTTTGACTCAAAATTATTCTCCTTCTCAAAGTGAGATCCAAGGGGATCTTCACATACCTTAAAACAGTGATCCGCAACCCCCGATCCGCGGACCGGTACCTGTCCATGGATCAAATGGTGCCGGGCCGCCTAAAGAACATTAAACTATTGCCATTTTTTTAAAGTGGAGCATTTCTCTCGGATTTACGCAATTTTCCACGGAAATCACTTTATATTCCACGTTAAATCACTTTTATTCATTTGGGTTAAGTATATTTAATTCTGAAGGCATATTTAATTGTAACTAAATTAAAATTGTTAAATCGAAACAATCTAAAATATAAACAATCAACGTGTCCCACCCTCAGCGGGCCGCTCGGAACCGTGAATTTAAAAGGGCGCATAAATGGATAATTTTCATGATATTTAGTGTCACTTAGATTAGAATACATGTATAAAATTGTTTAAATGACATTTTGACAAAAAAATTATTTAAATACAATATTTCGGCTAAAAATTAACTTAGAATAACTTTTTTTTCAAAATGTTCTTCTTTTGTGAAAAATGCTTCTATTATAATAATATTTTGCCTGTATATAGCTCAGACCTCTGTACAGAGGTTCAAATATATGACTTTTGAAAAATTCACATTATTTTCAGAGTTACAATTAAATTAAATAATTATCGGCGTTTTTTTCTTAAAATTTTCTCCCCTTTTGTTGTAAAACATGGATAAACCCACTTCTAAATTATATATTTAAAAAATTCTAGTTGAGCCTCTGTACAGAGGTCTGAGCTATATACAGGCAAAATATTATTATAATGGAAGCATTTTTCACAGAAGGAGAATATTTTGAAAAAGGGTCATTCTATGTTCATTTTTTGTCAAAATATTGTACCTAAATAATTTTTATTGTAATACTATTCTTAAAACCATTTTCTATACATTTTCTAATCTAAGTTATACTAAATATCATAAATATTATCCATTTATACGCTTTTGTAAAATCACGGTTCCGAACGTAGTCGGATACATTAAGAAACGAGTAATAACCAGGAAATAATATTATATTTCACCTATTGGAGACTCACAGAATATTATCCCTCAAACACACACACACGCATGCGCGCGCGCACGCGCACACACTTTTTTTTTTATTATTAAAATGGCTTAGATTGAAATGGCCATGTTAAAATCACGATTCAATACTCTTCGAAAATTACAAGTTACAATTCTTTTCTTCTTTTTTCAAAGAGCATTCTCCAAACTTCCCTTCAATCACAGTTACGTTAAAATTACGCTTCCTTTCTAGAGCCTCCGAATTTAATTTTTAGTCTGTGACAGATACGAAAGCGAAAAAAGCCGATCTTTTTACAAACTCTTAAGAATTTCTCCCGAAGATTGAGTTTACACGAGACCTAGGCAATTTGTTAGCTGCGACGACCAATGAAAGAAGACGTCGAAGATCTGTCACTTTCATTCTTATGGAACAAAAGAAAATTCAATTCGTCGCATCAGCCTCAAGTGAAGAAGAGTTGAGATGTAACAAACCTTTCTCCAGCTTTTACTCAACAACTAATGACTAGCGCTGTGGTTCAATAAATACTGTACAACTGCGCAATTCCTCCGAACTTACTAATGAGAAAGCTTAAGCTTTGCTTTCATTCATCATTAGAACCATTCTTAAATTTTTATTAAAAATAAATTAAGGCAGACATATTTTAAGACATGAGATATGAATATAATTTTTGATGCATATTGAAGAACATTTTTAAAGAAAAAAACAGTAATACTTTATGTGTGTGCTTGCGTATTGGATTATTAATAAATAATTATTTCTACCAGACAAGATGTTTAAAAAAATCCATCAATGTGTCTGGAGATTAAAATATGGCAGACGATTATTATTTCCATCCGAAATAAAACTTTTAAATTCGCTCATATAATAAGCATATTCTCATCTGGAAACGAGAATCCTCGTTTTTAAATATTCTAAATTACGTTTAAAATTAGATTAAAGTGAAAGGTTTGTGAAAAATAACCCGATGTGAATGTGTTATTATGTATTTGAAACAGTCATTAAATGCATGTATTGAGCTGTAGCGTAATGAAATTTCGGATTTTTAAATAAACAAATACATCTGTATATATTTTTTTCACATACTGTTTATTTAATTAAAATATGCACCATTTGCTTTAATACACTTTCCTAACGAGATTTTAATACATACGTGCTTGCTGTCTTAAAGAAATTCGGATCTTTAGAATCATTAAACTTTGTCGTGGAATTTTCCAAACTGTCCGCATTTTTATACTGCTTAGCCCGTAAGAACTGCTGTTCTAAATGTTTAAAAAAATTGAAGTTGGTGAAAGATCCGGTGAATGAGCGAAGTGCTGCACAATGGGCCCAATTCATGACGGTCACATGATAAAGGCAATCACATGTTCGTGATTTTGTTCAAAGCTGACATTAAACTAACTTGTACTTGCTGTTCTATTTGTAAAATTTAGGTAAAACTTCAAACTTCATGATTGGGTAAAGATTCTCAAGTATAATAAAAAAATCATCAAAAAGACTTTAAAATTAAAAAATCTTATTTTATTCATGCACTTTTAAATTGAGTAGATTTTGCTTATTTATGTGCGTTATTGTTGTTCACAAACATGGTCTTTTTAAAAGAAAGTTTCTGCAGAGAACAAAAATTGGCAACTATGAGGTGCATGAACTGATTGGTGGAAACACATGATTGTATTTATTGTATGATTATGACGTCACATGAATTTATGAACTAATTTCCTCGAAATACATGTTTGTTATTATCATGTGACTGTGCTGTCACGTGAATTTAGCCTATTTCATATTGTTTTTTAAGGAATTGTTTAGTACGATGCATGCGGCTGAGTGCTGTCGTGGGCCTTCCCAATTAACAAGTGACGGGCGTATCATTTTCGATTTTTCATGCATTTTATCAATCTACTGGAAGTATAATAGAGATACAGGGGGGTATTCGTTTCAATAAATGCTTTCAGAGCATCATTCTTTGCAGATGTTTCGGGTCTTCCAGGCAGTTCATTCGGTACGGAAACGCCAGACTGAAATTTTTCAAATTAACAATGAATGCACTTTACGATCTTTAACGATATTCTCCCCAAATGCCTGGTTTATATTGAGTGTGTGTTTTTGCAGCATTATTACCAAGTTTATATTTACATCAAAATTACATGAAGATCGATTGTGCATTCATATCCTTACTTAATTAAAAAAAATAACAAAAAGGAACAATTTTGAGAAAATATTTGTTAAAATGTGACTCTGGGGCAAGTGATTGACAGTAGACCCAAAAAAGAGATTATGCCAAAAGCAAAGGCATAACAGAAAGAGAGACGTTTCATAAATTTCAACCTAATAATTATAAAACAGTGCTGAAATATTTTCTAAAAAGATCATTATTTTTCAATTCCTACTATTAGTTCACTCTCTCCTTATATATATATATATATATATATATATATATATATATATATATATATATATATATATATATATATATATATATCTATATATATATATATATCCTGTTAAAATTTTCAATTGTTAATAAGATATACTTTCTATTCATCCATTCAAGTTCAAACACATTTTTTAAAAACTTTTAGTGGACACTGAGTGTTAATACAGTTTTTTCAAATATGAATTCATTAATTAAATTAAAAAATGAATAAAAGGTAACAAACAAAAATTATAATCCAACAGCATATATATAGAAAGAAAAATCGTTCGTTGTGTCCGTTTAGCGATATGGATAACGCATTAGACTTCTAATCCAAAGGTCGTGGGATCAAATCCCATCTGGGATGGCCTAATTTCTGCGCATGTGATTTCCTTTTTACTATACTTTTATTATTAGAATAATTAAATTTAATGAATAAATAAATAGTAACAAACACACAAAAATAGTCTAACACGCCTATATAGAAAGGAAAGTGGCTTTCTATGTTGTCTCTTAATATAGTGATTTTGTCGTATGTATAAACATATTTATATTAATCGTAACGATTTAATAAAAAGTAACTAAAATAAAATTTTTCTTCATTAACCTAAGTAGGAAATGACTTAATTTTTTACATTACTTGTTTCTCTTTTAAATTTGAATAATTATTTTTTTGTTTTAAGAAATAAAACTGATTAGACTGATTTTTGATAAGCCAATGAATTAAAGTCAAAGGCTTGATTAAAAGCAAATAAAAAAACTAAAATACGCACATGTTAAAACGTACAGGTAGAACTCGCAAGCTTGCGCACTGGAACATTAAATACTACCTCCAAGTATGCGTTACAAAATTCGAAAAAAAGCAAGTTGTACTGTTTAATTTCAATCAATTAACTATAAGATGCTTACAAATTTATATTTTTAACGATAGAAAGTAATTAATAACTAGCAACAAATTCATTTTCTCAAAAGAATTGGTTTAAATTAAGAGAGAAAAAAAGAGAATATTTTAATTAAGAACGTCCATAAAAAAAGGAAATCAATGTATTAGAATTAATCGTATCTTTTTTTTTAACAACTGATTTGATTGCAGTCGAAATTAAGGATTTTTAAAGAGATATTCTTCCTTCACTACTAATTAACAGTAGATTCGAAATATAGAAACAAGGGAAAAAAGAGAAATAGAAAAAAAACAAAATAATTAATACAAAGTAAAAAAAATGGATAACTATCTGCGGTAAAATCTAATTTAGTTTAATTGAGTCATTTTTACAAAAACATCTTGCATTCGTTCTTTAAATCTTCTCTAGTTTTTTTCCCCCTTCTTTTAATATTTTGCTTTTCTTTAAATATTAGTTCTAAATATTTTGTCTTGTTAATTCGAATCTTTTATGAAGGCTAAGAGTAATGCATTGTACATAAAAAAAGAGAATGGAGTTATGCTAAATCATGGTACTTTTTTTAATAGCTCATGCTATTATTCTATTAGGGAAATTGAACGTCGTATTAAAAGTTAATAAGAATGTAGGCCATGTAGTTTTTCAATACTTATTTCTTACTTAATAGATATAACTCTTGCGTGAATGTTTTCTACATCTATCTATATATATATATATATATATATATATGAAGGAGAAAAGAGACTCACACACACTCATTCACTCATCACGATATCTCCAGAACTATTACACCTACAGACTTTAAATTTGGTAGGCGTGTTCCTTTCATAAAATAGATATAGAAGAATGTGCTTTATGAAAATCTATCCCCAAAGGGGGTTGCGAGGGATTGAGTGCCGTTATAGAAAAATATTCCCGTTTTTAAACTATTACATGTACAGACTTGAAATTTGGTAGGCATGTTCCTTTCATTTTTTTTATTTCTAATGGGCTGTGAATTGGTGTTTCTACCATTGCAGACAAAGTTCATTCCCCAGGAGCTGGTATAACTTTTTAGCGCGGCACCATATACGCGATACCAATTACCTCAAGTAATTTTGACGCCCAGTTTCATCCCCAGAGGGAGGCACCTGAGCTCTGACGATGTAAACGTGCACTAGCATTTAATTTTGCCGAGAGCACCCAAGCCAAAAAGACACACTAGGGATCTTTTATATGCTGCATAACCATACGACATGTTTGCTGTCGATTTCCTGCATCATTAAAATCCATCGACTTGGGAGGGAGTCGAACCCCCAAGCTTAGGTGCGGAAGGCTGGTGACAAACCAGCCACGCCACCCAGCCTTTCATGTTCCTTTTATGGAGTACAGTTTCCCTAAAGAAAGAGATTTTGCAAAAATAGACCAAAAGAGCTTCTAGAGGTTAAAAAGGGGTTACATATAAATATTTCTGTTTATGAACTATTAGACCTACAGACTTGAAGTTTGAAAGGCATGTTCCTTTCACAGAGTAGAGATCCGCTCACTTATGGTTTTGCTAGAATCGACCCCAAGGAGGTTTTACGAAGGCGTTTTATATAAAAAAAATCCCTTTAATGAACACCTAATCCTATATTCTTGAAATTTGAAGAGATCAGCTAAAGGAAGTTTTCAAAAGTCAACGCACAAGGGCATTACGGGGACATTATTGATTAAAAAAAAAATCCATTTTTTCAACTATTAGAGCTATAGACTTAAATGTGTGAAACAGGATTTTTTGCTGATAAGAGATATATTGATAGTCTTTTATTTTTGTTTAATTTGCAGTTTACATAATTACTTACTTTTATCTAACCTGCAATTTATATACTCATTACAAATTTCCTTATTCTTCAATCTCTAATTGTTTTATTTTTCAATTCACACGTGTGAAGAATGGATATATTAGCTAGTAAGTAATAAATATTTTAAAGATTTTGTGAATTCTGCATAGTTTGTGGAAATGCAATTAATGCTTTCCGAAAAGAATTTCAGAATTTTTGATACCTTCCAATAAATTATTTTATTTCATTTTTTCTTTTTATTTTTAAGCCCTATTTTATAAGTTGTCAAATCCAAAGAAGTTAAAATATTTGAAATTTTCATTTTTGTATTTGTTCATTCTTTCTTTTCTACTTTTTCCAGTCATATTTTAAAACTATTTCAATTATCCGCATGCATTTTTTTTTCGTGTCCAATTATTTGCACAATATTTTGTTTGCTTGTTTTAATTTTTTTTCTCCATCACCATTATCTTTAAAAATTCATTTTAATTAAATTTTCCTTTTCATTTTGAATTTAATATATATTCGTTTTTAAATTAAATTATTTAAATACTTTTTTAAAGTATTGTATAATTATAATTAATTAAAGTAATATATAGCTAGTTAATCTAAGCCTTATTAAATATTCTATGTTTTGAGTATGTTTTTATTTGGTTGGAGTGTAAATTAATATTCCCTTAGGATTTGGCGATGTTTTTTAAATTTGACGGTGAGATAGCGATTTTATTCTGGCAAACTGTTTATTTTGGCAACCCAGATACAATGAAATGCGGGCTTATTCATTCCGAGAAGATGATGTGTTCTCTATACTTGATTGCTATATTTGCTATTTAAAATCGGAATTTTATCTTTTTCTTAAAAAAATAAACAAAGATTTTTTTTAGAATAAAGATTTCATTGTTCATGTCAAAAAACTTTATGATTTTGGCTTTTATACTCATAGATAATTCATATAACTTTTTCTTTCTTTTGGAGTTTTCCTTCAGTTGTTTTCCAGAATAGTACAACTGAGATGGATAATTTACATTTCGTTTTTAAAACGATTTTTGGAGAGTGAGGGTTGTATTAACGTCGTACTGTAAGCTAATACGAGGGCTATTGGCGACGGACCTCGTTATTTTGAACTTCGGTCAAATGATGAGAGGATGACACCTGAGTCGGCATCCCCTTTCCAGTGAGTGAGTGAGTGAATATTAACGTCGCACTGTTCAGCTACACGAGGGCTTTGCAGGCCCAGCAGTCGAGAGGTAGCGTTTCACTCTTCCACACCACAGGTCTGGGTTCTATTCCCGGGCTGGGTAAAGTCAACTCAACCTTTCATCTCTACTGCAGTGGGTCGATAAATGAGTACCAAGATTTCTGGGAGACTTAAATACTGGGGGTCTTGCTTCAGACTGACCGCCTGATCGGGACATCTGCTCATGCACCTCAGCGACCAATGGTCGTATACTGGGAAGGGCACAGTAGACCCCGGCCCTCGTGGGCTTTTACGCCACTGATTTTGAGTTAATTTTGTTTGTAGATAATATTGCCATTGTTCGTGTTGATGACAACTCGGAAATGAAGTTTCCAAACCATGATCCTTATAACTGATAAGTACCAGAAAACAGTTCCGGGGATAGCAACTGAAAGGATTTTAAAGTATTATATTTGATTTTAAAATTAATCATACAAAGGGTATTTTTTACAGGACAAATATGCAAGAAAGCTGATTTTACGGTAGTTTTGAATATTATTAATAACTCTGCTTATTCAGGAGCTAACAGTTAAGCCAGTGCCAACGTAAAAGTCCATAATATTAAAAAAAAATTTTTTTTTTTCATCTCTAAAAAGTCAACTTTTTAGAATGAGCTCTCGTCGCTTTAATTTTTCCCCCGATTATTATAACTAGATTTTTTTACCTACATATAATTAATCTCGGAAACAGAGTCGTTAAGGTTTAATAACCTATTCCCGTCTTTTAATGAGTTCACACACTCTGCGCTGAAAAGTGAGCAAAAAAAAAAAAAAGAATGCAACCAAGAAAAATAGCTTCAAAGGTCCAATGAAAAAAATATTTTTATCGACTAAGGTGTTTTCCGATGATTAGTTTTTTCATCAAAAATGGCGGCAGATGTCGGTAACGATGCCTCCGGTAGTGCCCTCTGAAACTCACTCTCACACAGAGCTTGTTATAGTAATTGCTTGCTCAAACTTGGTAGTAGAACTTTAATGGGCATTTTGACAGTATAGTTTTCGTTTAACGCAGTTCATAGTGAACCAGTTTTCGACCCGACATCAAGATTAATGGTATGTGGTAGTAGATATGATTTAAGCCCTCCATTCACTGCCATACACAATGTTTCAGATAGAAACTGGTAGTTTAGAGATAGATTACAAAGATGCTAGTAATGGAAAACATTGCTTTAAGTTGGTGAATAGAGTGAAGTAATTTATATTTTAACGAAGAGAAATTTAAAATAGCTAAATGCTTACATCAAGTACTTAGTTAATTAAATTCATTAATTTAAGTTAACACACGTAAAATATGTTAATTTAATTTTATTTATACGATGAATCAGGCATCGAGGGAACATTAAATTATTAATCAACACTAGAAGATATTTGTTATACTAACGTTAGACGTGTACTTGCTGTTCTACTTGTAAAATTTAAATAATATTTCAAACTTTATAATTGGGTAAAGATGTTCAAGCACTAAGATTTTTCAAAAAACTTTTCAAAAATTAAAAAAAATCTTATATTATGCATGTATTTTTCTCAATTCTTACTATTAGTTCACTCTCTCCCCATATATATATATATATATATATATATATATATATATATATATATATATATATATCTTGTCCAAATTTTCAATCGTTAATGAAATACTTTCTATTCGTCCATTCAAGTTCAAATAAATTTTTTTAAACTTGTAGGGGTTGACACTTGATGTTTTTTTCAAATATTAATACATTAATTAAATTTTATTTTTTAATTTAAATTTATTCTGCGTTATTTCTGTCGTAGTTACAATTAACTGCAACAGATGGCACCAGTACGCTTTTAGGAATTGACAAAAAATTTTTTTCTTAATTGTTTAAATAAAAGTCGTATTGTGCTTACTTATATGCATTATTTATGTTGACAAACATAAATTTTTTTAAAAAATCTCTGAAAAAGGCAAGAGTTGGCACCAGCGAAGTGCATGAGCTGATTGGCTGGAAACATGCGATTCTAATTGTCACGTGACTATGACGTCACGTGAATTTATAAACTTTCTAGTTGAAAACCCATGAGGCATTTGGCGACGTCTTTTCATTTCATGAATTAGTCGACGGTGTCATAAATAAGTACCGAGATACCAAGTGGCCGCGAAAGCCCAGTGGTCATGGGCTTTCATGGGTCATTCAAGTCCGACTGTCACTGAAGACCCGCTGTCCAGAGGCTCAAATCTATCGAGGTGCCGTATTTGTGGCTGGCGTGTCATGAATATTTGCCCTGGTGTCACTGAAAACCGCCGTGTACATGGAGCTGATGCACATTAAATTTATTGAAGCTCAAAGTCCTCCCGTTGGACGGATGTGAGTTCGGAGGCGGGCTAGCTCGTTTAGGTGTCGTCTTCAATACTTGACCATGGTTCAGAATTACGAGGTCCGTCAACAATAGCCATTATGTTGCTTTTTAGTGCGACGTAATTAAAATACCATACTTAACTAAAAGTTTTTTCCCTGATAAGAAGCTTCATTTTATGAAACATTAGCAATTTTTTCATATTCTTTTTTTTCATTTTCGGGAATATAGTGCAACACAATTGATCCAAAATTTTGAGTTACGAATTTCTCTTTGAGTTTCGAATTACTTTCTTAAATATGAGAGAGGTTGGCACCTCTCTCTTGGGTACCTAGATATGTGGGAGGTAGAGAAGAAACACTCGTCATGATCCAAACAATCTATTTATTTATCGCACAATGAAAATACACAATTTCAAATAATAATAGTAAGATAATGTCTCGCTGCTAACCGTGAAAGTGGAACAACGACGGTAAAATACGAACGATTAGGAGACTATCAAACTTGATCCTTACTTTATAAAGGATCTAACCTATCAACCGATTTAATCTAATATCAATTTAATCTCAGTGAACTATAGTCACTTTAAAGCTTCCTCCTTATAAATACTCTTAATCACAATAATTCAAATATGATACTTTTAACAACAGCTGGTTGCTGGCTTATCTCCTCCTCTTTCCTCTTTCAAGCTAGGAAACTTCGACTACATATAGTAAGTTAATTTGAATATCACGATTTTCTTCTTCCGAAGGGTTGGTTGTGAATAACGTGAATTGATAGCCCAAATATTTCCCAAGAGGATTAGTTGAAGGATCGCGGATAGATCCGTCACAAATAAAACTGAATTGTAGTTAAAATCAGTAATTAAAAACAGTCATTGGATTTTAAAAATAAACATTGAGATATTGAAGTAAGCGACACGGAAGTTTATAAAAAATTTGGATACTTATGTATTATACCATCGACCCATTTCGCCACCTCAAAAATGTTGCCAAATGAAAATACGTCACAAAAGGTCGCTTTTTTATCTTCTTCTTGTTTTTGTACGTACGGTTCTCCACCATTGGCAGCACATCGTGGTATTTGGAGACGTTCTTTGAATTAACGAAATTATTTGACAATACAGTACATAAGTACTAAAACTTTTTTTCCCAATGGGGCTGCTTCTTGGTACTCTTACCATTGGAGACCTAGTACTAAAACTATTAACCGCATTGTTTGAAAACGGAAATTATATACAAAATCAATACGTAATCAAAGGGAAATTCATGTTACAAAATTGTAAGAGATAAAATGAAACTCTACACGCATGGTTTAAATGTACTGCTAACTTAAATTAGTGATTCAAACGACCTTGATTTCATCATTCATTTGCTTTCGGCGAGGAGAGGATAGCGGAAGAGTCACTTGATTCAAATTCTGGAAAGCTTCCGTTCGACTGCACCTTTTCAATGAAAAGACCTGATATTTAATTTCATGAAGGTCTAATTTAATAAACCACCGCAACGAATTAGAGTTTGTGCCGACAGAGAGAGGTTTGCACACAATTTCGTTGATTAAAAGATTCCAGCATTTCGATTGAGGACAATTGGGAAAATTTTCGTCGAGTACCTCCCCCCCCATGAAAGGAGTTCTGTTTCATGACGGTTACCTTTCATCAAATATCTGTTTCGACTCTAAAGGTGGCAAAAAAGACTTGCAAATGTGATTCTAGACAAGAAAATGAAATCTAGTTCATCTGTTACTGCAAATCGCTTTCTTTTATATTCTTGAATTACGTGATTAATGTTGTACTATAAAGCAACAAGAAGGCTATTAACAACATACATCGTAATTTTGAATCTTCCACATCACGTCAACGGGAGGGACTGTAATGCATTTTCATAATAACGGATGATCATTATTCATATCCAATCATCCTTACTTATAATATAGGATTCTTGATCCTTACGTCTCATTGGCTGTTAGTATCTCCTATTAAATTTCATTGGTCGGAAGAAAGGTCTTCTGGAACTTCTTCTGTCTTCCCAGAATTTCACTCTGACGAAGGGAATATTTTATTCGAACTAGTTTTTTGTTGTTAGTTGTTGAGGAAATCAAATTTTTCAAAAAGTGCACGGATATAAGTAGTATGTTCTTGAACATTTTGAGATGCAATTAAAATATCATCAATAAATGCATAAAAAATCTTTCAAACCACCACATATCAGAAGGTTGCGTGTTCAAATCACGTCCGGGTCAGGGTCACCATTTTGGTGTGTTGAGTGGCAAAGTAAAATAGCAGTGATTTATCAAAAATAATCTTGATTTCCTCAACAACTAACAACAAAAAACTAGTTCGAATATATATATTCCCTTCGTCAGAGTGGAACTCAGGGTAGACAGAAGAAATGCGAAAAGACATTTCTTCCGACCAATAAAATTCAATAGGAGGTACACTAACAGCCAATGATAAGGAAGGATCAAGAATCCTATATTATGAGTAAGGAGGATCCGATATGAATAATAATCATCCGGTATTATGAAAGTACACTTCAGGTTTTACTCACGACAGATTTAACGTTCATCAACCCCTCTACATGGCGGGTTATCAGTGGCCCAAAGGCTCGAACTCATAACAAGCAGGTGACGAGTTCATGACCATGACTACTTGGTTACCGCGGCCACTTATGTTCTTGAGATTCGTTTGAAACATGGCATGGTCTCTCTTACATAGTATTGGAAAATAAATTATAAAATTATGCAGCTATTTCTACTTAAATCTGAAAAAATTATAATTTTAAGAGATAAATTTCATGAATGAATCTAAGGTTATGTAGGTGAATACCAGTAACACTATAATGCGGGCAAAAAAAATGTATGAATAATGAACGCATAAAAAGTTCGCAAATTCAAAAATCATAAAAAGCGTTTTAGGGAATTATAAAAATGTTTTAATACACACAGTTAAATTTTTACGATATTGAAACAAAATTTCATTTTAAAACTAGTTATTTTTGGCCAATTACACATGGTTTGGTTAATTTAACATGGCAGAATATTATTCATAAATAATACCAGAAATACTGCAAAACCTCTAAATTTCCTTTTCATCAATTTCAAAATGCATTAAGTTTAGGATAGGACTTATAATCTAGATGTATATCCATGTTCTTAAATCCTTATAAAACTAAGAAAAAAAAAGAATCTTGTAGTCAATTTTAAGCCAAGTTTACTTTTGAAAACTACGAGTATATTGTAATATATTCGTAGTACATTGTATCGCATTTATTTATGCGACACTACTGGCCATTAAAATTGCTATACCAAGAAGGTGACATACTACAAACGTGAAATTTAAACGACAGGATGAAGGTGCTGTGATGTGAAAATTATTAGCTTTTCCGTGCTTTCAGACAAAGCAAGCACCGGTAGCGACACCTACAAAGTGTATAAATGAAGAAATTGTGTATGAGAAACCCCGTTTCTCACACACAAATTGCATTAGAATGGTGTTGCTTAGTAAAAAGCTTTTGTGAGGCCTCGTGAAAGAAGCAGAAATGCGTACCAGCACGTTTAGTACTTTGATAAATGTCGAATTGTAGCGTACAGGGATTTCGGTTTATCGAATGGCAATATTGTTGCTCGCGTCGGTCGAGATCCAACGATTATTAGCAGAATATGGAATCGATGGTTTCAGTAAGGTAATATGGAACGCCGTGCTAGATCTCAACGGTTCCCTATCACTAACAGCCGAGAAGACAGGCATGTTACCCGCATGGTCTTAATGGATAGTGCAATCACGTCACAAGCACTGAGTCAAGAATATGGGTCGTTTGCAAGATGACAAGTGTCTGCAGGAACAATTCGACGACGTTTGCAGCAGCATGGACTCTCAGCTCGAAGACCATGGCTTCGTCTACCCTTGAAGCTGCATCTCAGACAGGAGCGTCTTCAATGGTGTGATCAACGACGAATCTGGGTGCCTGAATTGCAAGACGTCGTTTTTTCGGGTGAATCCAAGTTCTGTTTACAGCATCAAGATGTCACATCCGTGTTTGGCGGTATCGTGGTGAACGCACGTTGGCAGCGAGCATTCGTCATCGTCATACTGGCCCATCACCTGGCGTAATGGTATAGGGTGTATTGTATTCACGTCTCGGTCACCTCTTGTTCGCACTAACAGCACTTTAAAAAGTGCACATTACATTTATGGTGTGCTACGTTCCGCGTCTCCACCTTTTATTCGATCCTGGCGAAACCTACATTTCAGCAGGATAATGCGTGATCACATGTTGCCGGTATTGTACGGACCTTTATTGATATGAAAAATGTTTGGCTGTTGTCCTGGTCTACACGTTCACCAGATCTCTCACCAACAGAAAACTTCTGGTGCATGGTTGACGAGGGACTGGCTCGTCACCATACGTCAGTCACTACGATTGAATGAGCTGTAGCATCGTGTTGAAGCTGCATGGGCATCTGTACCTGTACATGCCATCCAATCTCTGTTTGACTTAATGCCCAGGCGTATAAGTGCTGTTATTGCTGCCAGAGGGGGTTGTTCTGGGAAGTGATTTCTTAGGATCTATGCACCCAAATTTCTTGAAAATTCAATCACTTGCTATATATATTTCCAGTATAATTCATTTGCCCAATAAATATCATTTTGTTTTATCTGCATTTCCCCTTGGTGTAGCAATTTTAATGGCCAGTAGTGTAAGAAGTTAAAAAAAATGAATGTTTACAAAAGATCCGTGTCATCTAGACTGAAGTAAAAATACATATAAAACTTGAACGCAACTTATTCTTTAAGGTATCCGACTACGTTCTGAACCGTGATTTTGTAAAAGTGCATAAATGGATAACTTTCATGATATTTAGTGTCACTTAGATTAGAATACATGAATACAATTGTTTTAAGGACATTTTGACAAAATTATTTAAATACAACATTTTGACAAAAAATTAACTTAGAATAATTTTTTTTCCAAATGTTCTCCTTTTGTGAAAAATGGTTCTATTATAATAATATTTTGCCTGTATATAGCTCAGACCACTCTACAGAGGCTGAACTAGAATTTTTGAAAAATTCATATTATTTTCAGAGTTACCACCCAATGAAATAATTATTGGCATTTTTTTCTTAAAATTGCTCCCCTCTGTTGTCGTAAAATATGAATAAACCTTCTTCTAAGTTATATATTACAAAAATTCTAGTTGAGCCCTTATAGAGAGGTCTGAGCTATATACAGGCAAGATATTATTATAATAGAAGCATTTTTCACAAAAGGAGAATATTTTGAAAAAATATTATTCTAAGTTAATTTTTTGCTAAAATATTGTATTTAAATAAATGTTTTTGTCAAAATGTCCTTAAAACAATTTTATACATGTATTCTTACCTAAGTGATGCTAAATGTGATGAAAATTATCCATTGATGCGCTTTTGCAAAATCACGTTTCCGAACGTAGTCGAATACCTTAAGGGGCCATATTGTTACGATTTAACAAAGAATATTAATCAAAAATTCAAATATATCAGGCATTCAGTAGTAGTGTTGAAAGTATGCGTCCCACTTTTCTCTTATT
Source organism: Trichonephila clavipes (assembly GCA_019973935.1). Classification (NCBI taxonomy): domain Eukaryota; kingdom Metazoa; phylum Arthropoda; class Arachnida; order Araneae; family Nephilidae; genus Trichonephila; species Trichonephila clavipes. The sequence continues at coordinate 60,350 of BMAU01015181.1, read as the reverse complement.
GCTTCTAACTAAAGTTTCCCAAGTATTGTTAAAATTTAAATTGTGTGTACATTAAAAATCCAAATAAAAAAAAATACAAAAAAGTTTCCCCCCTACTAGCAAAATTGTTTTACGATTTTGTTAAAAATTTTAATAGCTCTGTCATCATTTATCGCAGTAATATCTAATGTAGATGAACTTAAAATAATGTTTACTATGAGAGAGTTGATATTCTTCAGTTCTACGCGTAAGCTAAATTTCTGAAAATCACCTGAGTGCATTTATATTTTATTCAGTTTTCAGGAAGAACAACAATAACTAAAAATGTTCTCTATTCTACCTGAAACTATTTAAAAGTTCAATTCAATTTTGCACAATCATTTCATAATGAACCAATCAATACACAAAAAGAATTAGAAAAATCCTCAGTTTAAACTGTATGACAATTTGCTCAAAAACAGTTGTAGTTAAAGTAAGGAACCAATCAGAAAATTCGTTGTAAATACAAACATTAATGCTTATTGGCATAGAATGACATCATCATTTACGTATTTAACTCCTACATACCATAAATTTGCCAAGAACAAATATTAATGTGTGACTGTTTATTTTAGTTTGTTCGTAGACGTAAAATAAATAAAAACCGTAAGAAAAATACATAACAATGGGTAATTTCAATTTGGATCAATATGTGTCTCATCAGGCATTGTTTTGTTTTCTTTTGTTTCAATATACTTCGTTATAACAAACTATTATACTTAAGTAATACCATAAAACACGTGAGAAAATACAGTAATATTTTAATTATTACACGAGACAATAAACCGACACAATAACAGAGTATAGTCAATTAATGTTTTATAATTGGCACCAATTTATTTGAAAGTTCTTTTTTTCTAATCGTTCCCGGTTTATGTTATTGCATTCGGCACACGTTCTATTTTGATCTTTTGTATAAAACATGCAGATAAAATTATAACTGAATATGACAATCAACCATTTTAAAATAGGAAAAAAAAAATGTTTCTCTTAGACATGAAAAAAAAGGACTTAAACTACGTTTTGCACACACAGAAAGGTATCTTTTTTAGCAATTTGTTTACGTTTGGATAGATTGGCTCCTTAAATATTATACAAGGGGGATATTCATGCGTGAATCTCGTAATTTTTTAAATAAAAGTGTGCGCTTAGAGCAAAAGACATGACTAGTAGATTAAGAAACTAAAATAAATTTAAATCCTATTGCATCTGTTAACAAGAATTTCTAACAATATTGGTGGAAGTGAGTGAGTGAATATTGACGTCACACTATCAGCTACACGAGCTCTTTTGGGGACAGAACTCGTAAGTTTGAACCATGCTCAAGTGACGAGGACCACATCTGAGTTGTTCCCCCTTTTCCTAACTACCTCACCACACCAACGGAGGACGTTTGAGCCTCGACATATTTAACGAACATCAGCCCTTCTGCACTGCGGGTCTTGAGCGGAACTTGGCTGGAACTCAAGACCCACCAGATTCGATTCCGTCTCTTTGACCTCTAGGCGACCTTGGTGGAAGAGGAATGCCACTTATTTTCCAGCGTTGTAAGAGGAATATTAAATTTCGCTGCTTTTGCAGATTTTAACACACACACACACACACAAGTAATTAAAAAAAAATTTAAGTCAATTCCTACTTAGGTCAACAAAGAAAAATTTTATTTTAGTTACTTTTTATCAAATAATTACAACTATTATAAATATTAAGTGAACAAGACAGAATTACAATATTAAGTGGCAGTTAATTTAAATTAATTATCATTAACGTATCGTATTGTCATCCAAAACAATCTCGTGTCTATAAAATTTCAGTTCAACTGAATGCTTTAAAACGAGGGGAAAAAACCACCTTTTCAAGTTTTGACACAAGTCGCCAAAAATGATGCCAACGTGGCTGTATTTGTAATTCTTTGAATAATTAGTCTTAATTAATTAATTTTTATTAATTATAATTAAATTATTGTATTATCCTTCAAAATAATCACGCATATAAAATTTCAGCTCAACTGAGTGCTTTAAAATGCATTTTATTAACGATTGAAAATTACACCAAGATAAATATATACAGAGAGTGTGAGCTAATAGTAGGAATTGAAAAATTAAGTCGGATGTGAAGCCGTATAGGTCATTTCCTACAAGCAGCCCAAAACAAGATAGCATTGGAAGAAAAGTTGTCAAAACATGAAATATTAAAAACAATGTTGTCTAGGGAAGAAAAATTCATTACCTCTCTCCCACTTGTATCTTAAGAATAATATTAAACCAGGTGATGTGTCTTCTAAGTTCACGCTGTAACTCCTCAGAGGCTGTATAAAAATCAGCAGTAATAAAATAACAGAGCAAATTGAATTTAAGCTCAATTTTTTAAAAAATTCTGAGATACACTCAGGAACATTGAAAATAGCAACCCAAGAAGGAAGCTAAGTACAATCGCGAAACTTTGCAAATAAGTACAGCGTAATGTGATATGCAAATGATGCAAGTTTTGTGCCAATACGTATGCTCATACACGCCGAGGTGGCGCTACAATCAGGAAGAGGGTGCTATATAAGCCAGCACAAATTCGAAGATTCATAAACGTGACGATTACCCGTCGATTGTAGGAAGACTTTGGTAAGCGAAACATGCCAGGTAAACGTGCTAGAAGACATTTCTCACAGTTAAGCGAGTTAGAGAGAGGCCTGATCATCGGGATGAAAATTGCAGGCTGGTCAACGCGCCGTGTTGCTGGCCAGGTGGATCGTTCGGAGTGTGCCGTTAGAAATTGTTGGGAGCAGTGGACACGAGAAAGTACACACGCGCGGAAAACCGGGTTTGGAGCGACCAGGAAGACCACTAGGCGAGAGGATCGAAGGATCGTGCGGCAAGCATTTGTGGACCCCATAGTGACTCGTTCAACGATACGAGCAGACGTAGGCGTAGCAATTGTTCCAGACACCTTTCAGAAGCAAATCTTAAATCAAAGCGCCCTTTCCGTGCACTCCCTTTAACACCGGAACATCGGCAACTGCGTCTTCAGTGGTGCCAAGACAGATCAATGTGGAATGTCACAGATTGGCAAAAGGTTGTGTTTAGTGATGAATCCCGGTTTGTTTTGGGGACAGATGATAACCGTGTACGGATGTGGAGGTGCCCTGTTGAGCGGTACAATTCCCCCCACACTGCTCTACGTCACACTGCCCGCACAGCTGATGTAATGGTCTGGGGGCCATAGCCTATGATAGCCGGCCCACTTTAATTGTGATGCACGGAACCTTAACAGGCCAACGTTACGTTGATAGCCTTTCCTAAATGGTCTCCCAGGGGCAATTTTCCAGTAAGATAATGCTCGTCCGCATACAGCAAGAGTTGCTCAAGACTTCCTACGTCATTTTCAGACTCTTCCATAGCCGGCCCGCTCCCTTGATTTGTCCCCTGTAGAGCACGTGTGGGATCAGCTAAAACTGCAGATGCCATCGTGTCACTCTGTATATGATTTAGAGTTGGCTGCTCAAGATTTGTGGGCCCATCTGCCCCAGGACAACATAAGGTGTCTAATCAACTCAATGCCGTACCGTGTGGCGGCATGTATTGCAGCTGGAGGTGGTCCAACGCGCTATTGAAGTTGCCCAGTATTTGTGTCATAGCACACCCTGTATTCGTTTAATTGTCTGGTTTTTGAGATCAAGTGAATGTCTCATCTGTGTCCTTATGTGTATTAAATTTCATTTCAATCCGATGCTTTCTTCTTGGGTCGCTATTTTCAATGTTCCTGAGTGTATTTTGACCTTTTCTTCAAAAATCTGCAAATGATCTCTCTTTAGAAAAAGGTATAGGTAGTTTGTTTTCCTAATAAAGGAATTCTGCTTTCATAATAGTTAACAAGTAAGGAAAGAAATTTTAAAGTCATTTCCTACTTAGGTCAGCAAAGAAATGTTTTTATTTTAGTTACTTTTTATCAAATAAAATTACAATTAATGTAAATATTTATATACACATAACAGAATCACAACATTAAGTGGTAATTAATTTTTATTACTTATCATTAAAGTATCGCATTGCTATCCAAAACAATCGTGTATATAAAATTTCAGTTCAACTGAATGCTTCAAGACGTGAGAAAAAATCTTTTAAAGTTTTGACCCAAGTCACTAAAAATTAAGCCTATGTGGCTGTATCAGTAATTCTTTAAATAATTTGTTTTAAACAATTAATTTTTATTAATTATAATTAAATTACTCTATTGTCATCCAAAATAACCGTGTATGTAAAATTTCAGCTTAACTGAGTGCTTTAAAATGCATTTATTTAACGATTGAACATTTTTTCAAGATATATATAGGGAGATTGTGAACTATTATTGTAGGAATTGAAAAATAAAAGACGAACCTTTGGTCGCGCTTGGCAAAGACATTTCGGTTATAAAAGCGGATTTTCTGACTGTCTTGGCCGACCGCAAAAAAATTCTTTGCAGGCCTCTATTTGCCCACCACCACACTAGACTTCTCAGCCACAAAAGGACTTTGAAAAAAGATTCAAAAACATTCTAACAGGAAAAAATTAATAGACGATCTCAAACTAATCTCTACTTCCTCATTTATCCACCCACATTCATTCAAATACTCGAAAACTTCCCTCCAAATGCCTCGTTTCAGTTAAAAGTTCCGACGTTTAATTCCACGACGGTCTTATTTAATAAACCGCAGAAACGAAATTAGAGTTTCCACCGACAACATAAGAGTGGTTTCCGCAAAATTTCGTTGATTAAAAGACCCCGGCGTTTCGATCGTCAACAATTTGGAACATTCTCGTCGAGTGTTACCCCAGGGGGATGAAAGGGTGGAGGAGTTTGTTTGATGTCGGTTACCCTCATCAAACATCTGTTTTAAATTTAAATGCGTGAAGATGACCCGGAGGAGCCATTCTTGACGAAGCAATTAAGTCAAGTGTTTCAGGTACGGATATCGGTTTAATGGGTTCTTAAAACTTTATGACGTGCACACAGATTTGTAGAATAAATTTAGATCATTATTAGAAATCTTAGATGCATCAAGAATCTAAAGACGATATCATCCGATACAATTGAATTTATGAGTTAGATCTAAAGAGAAACGACGAGTTTTTAATTTAAGATTCGTACTTACCTAATAACACATTTTAACGAAGGTTTTACAAGGGTAAGTTGTGACAAATCTATACGGAACTTTATCACTAACCTTCTGAGTCGTCCTTTTTAGGGAAATTTAATTCCCTACCTATTTCCAATCAACTCCAAAAAAAGCGGACAGGATTCCTTGTTATATATGCAGATTAGATAAAGTATTTAAGTCAAACGGAATAGTAAAGTTAGGGCAGTAGCAGATAGAGATTGAAGCAGAAAGTTATAGTGAAGTTAAATTGAAGATTTCTTGTTGGATGATTCAATCTCAGATAAAAGCTGAGCTGGGCTGAATTGCAGTGTGGTAGATATTAGTCTTATTATTGCGAATGAAATTAAAATTAAATGTTCAATAAGAACATAGAATATAATTCTGGGATCTCTTATCGGGTAATCTCTGTGTGATCGTTATTTAATTGTTAATTAATTGGATCATTAATTAAGTTAATTTAAAGGATATTACCTTTAAAACCTCATAATACTAGTTAGATATATTTGTTAAAAAGTCTTTGATTCTATTTGGATAAGATAACCAAATAAAGAAAGTTGTTTATAAAAATGGCTACTGGTTCTTACATGACTCCTATTTATTCTCGTTCTCAAAGTGAGGTCCTAGGAGACCTCCACAAAGTAATAATTAGCCAAAAGTATGCTTCACCGAAGACCATAAAAATAGAAATATTTTCTTTAAAATTAAATCATTAAGGATATCTTTTCGTTATGTTCTAAAAAAAATGCTTTCACATTAAAAAAGTTTCTCCCTCAAAACACAAGAAAAATTACGTTTCGAACTTTCCCCTCCCCCAATTCCTACTATTAGTTCACACTCTCCTTATATATATAAAGGGTAGTGTTGGCGAACCCTTATGAATCAACGTGCCATTTTTATCTAAAGAAATGTTTAATGAGGTATAGACGTGCCGTCAAATAATTTTGTTTTGTGATTATTGGGAAAATAATAAAACAAAGTACTAACAACTCAAAACTCTGTTTATTTCGAAAAATTACATTTTGCACTTTACAGCAGTAACATTCAATTTGAATTACAGCGTGTAATTCAAATTAAAGTAGCATTAGTGTGATCTCTATTGCCGCTGATTAGATGAAAAATAACTTATATTACGATTGTAAAATGTTACTTTTATCAAAATGTATGCTGAATTAGTCATCGGTCAAATGGTTTCTAGCGAGTTTTTAAAGCTATTCATCAATGAAAATAATGACTCACAGGCGTGGGTAGATGAAAATATGGTTAAAATAGATAACCCAGCATCTTCAAACAGTTAAATGTGTCTAGAATCGAATTCCATGTTTCCGAAATTTAATTATTAGCAATTTTTCCTTATATATTGCTTGTTAACTTTTCTGTTTCAATCAATTCCAACTTTTTCTTTTTTTCAACAAATTTTTGAGTCCATATTAAACTAGACTAGAAATTACTCAGTTGCATTTCAAAATTTTCAGTCTCCAACCAATCGAATTGGGGCAAGCTCGGTTTATTAATGAAATCACATCAGGGAAAATTTCGCTGTAAACTGTGACCAATTACTCGCATTTGTTGGTAATACTTCATACTGAACTTTGTTATTTTGAATTAAAATGCAAACCGTTTGATCGGTGACGTGCCCAAAATATTATGTCACGTGCTAGTGGTTCGCCATCCCTGATATAGGGAGAGTATGAACTAATATATATTATATCCCCCATAAATATGGCTTTCGGGAAATTTGCCTGTTTGCAATCTCTTCTGACTTTCTCTCTCTATTCAAATATTATAAAATAAAAATTTTCTTTGTTGCCCAAAGTAGGAATTGAATTTAAAAAGTTTCTTTTTATAATACTTGTTCATAGTTTGGTTCACAGTTAATTTACGACTAATCAATAGGAACCTGAGGGTTATTCGGAAAGTACCAAATAATTTGATTCGATTTTTGATGAATCTCTACAACACGGCGATTCTTAACCTTTTTTTTCAAAAATTAGGTGGCTCACAAAAGTTTCCCAGTACAGTGGTTTAGAATCACTGGTCTACCGCAACGCGAAATCTATTGGCAGAATACCCAAAAGGAACTGAGCTCAATCAAAAGGAGTTAAGAGCCAGAAAATTCATTTCCGGTCCATAGGAAAACAAACACCCCTGCATAGCGATGGACCTTGTAATATTAAACCACTGTCAAGTAACCTGGATGACATCTGAAGTGGCAACCCACTCTCCCAACTTCCACAACATACCAACTAATGGAAAGAGTTTGAGGCCCGACAGGTTTAATGTGCGATGAGTTTCTCTACTCGGTTGTATACAGTAGTACCAGGAGTCGAAGTCACAACTCGACCTGACCCTTGTTATAAAAATCCATAATACTTACTTTCTAAGTTTATTACTTAATATCGGGGGAAAACAGATTTAAGGTGAGTAAGAAACCTTTATACCGACAATGTTAAATTAGCTGTGTTTGATGTGCCTTTTCTCAAAATCTGTTATATGTGCATAGTTGAAAATTTTCACACATTTAAAATACACCTTTCTTATTATACTGAAATAAACTTTAAGCTATTTTTGAATTTTTTTCATAATTTATAAAATATTTTAATCAAACATTGCGAAATCTAACCCATTTTTCACAAAAATTTGTAAAAAAATAAATTTTTGAATTTTTTACAAAAAGCCCAAATATATCATAAAAATTTTCATACCTGTGAACAGTAGTTTCTCTGAAAAGGTACATCGAACATCAAAATTTACATTTTGAGATAAATTGATTTTAATGTAGGTATACAGAGAGACTTCTAATCGGCTAGGAAATAAAAGGCTCAATTTACAATAAAAGATACATGTTTTGGTTTACATCAGATGTTCAACTTTTAAGCAAAAACTAAGTACTTTGTTTATAATTTTCGCCATTCAAATGGGCGTGGCCCAGTTTCAACAATTATTTAAAAGTAGATTTTAAGGGCTTCTAATTACCCTAGACGTTAAAGTAAGGCATTAGAAAGGTTAAAATCTGTGCAATTTGAAAATATAAAAATCTGAAATTGTCAAAAAAAAAAATAAGATTTAGCTTTCCAACACCCCTTAAAGACCATGAAAACAACCCTCCCCCTATTTGTTTTAATAAATTTTCCTAATTTTAACCAATTCTCGGATTCTTGATAAAGTAGAAAATAAAACATTTCTACAATAGACGGGAAGAAAAAAATTCCATTCTTTGCATGAATTTTTTGTAATCCTTTTAAAGGCACCATGAGGAAAATTTTGTTATATAGAAATAAAATTTCTTTTACGTTAGCGAATTTTTTAAAAAAAAAAGATGTTGCAATAACGTTGCACATGCTCTGCTTTCTCAAGTTATCTTGAAAAAAGGATTTACTAAGTGAAAACGGATTGTTCTGCGATTTTTCATGCACGGACAGAGAAATATGCGAATTCGTTTATTATTTTTATTTTAATACACAATACATCGGTAATTTAATTTATAACCTTGCAAATAAGTCATACGACATATTCATAAATTCGAAATGCCTTCGCAGGATGTTAACAAAAGAATCGTGTTAAACTATTCTGTGTTTTATTAATCACCTTTACTCTGTTCAAAGTCAGAAAGGAACGAATGAATGTCATATGGAATATTAAGGAGTTCCAATTCCCCTGTGCTTTTAGCATTCCACCCACATTTCTAGAAGAATTCAGAGATTAGAAAGAGGGGTAAAAAAGGGAAAAATCCACGCAATTCTGATTTATTACAGAAATCGGGGTTTCCAAGAGCGATTTCGAATGATGGGGGCAATAAATTAGGAAGAGATATTCCAAAAAAAGCAGCACACATACCATAAAACTCAGAGGAGAGATAGCGCGAGCATTAAGTATTCAATGCTTCATTCATTTTATCAAACAATGACTTTTGATAGAAGTATGCATATGTTCTGCTGGAAATGGAAAAAAAGAAAATCATCTAACATTATTTCGAAAGGTCTGAACGGGAGAGGTTTCTCTATGGGATCATAAATGGTTCAAATCTTTTGAGAACAATTGTAGATCAAAAGTGAATTTTGAAATTTTCTTTTTAGAAAGACATTTCGGAAAATTTTAAGATTAAATCGATGAAATCCGGATTTAACTCGATCGATTTAAAGGTTTTCATTATTCACGAGTATTTAATTCAGTCATTTCATAAACCAAAATGGTTTTCGGTTGATGTGTTTAAAGCCAGGACGCAAATTGAAAGCGCTTTTCTGTTCGAAAAATATTGAAATACGTAAACATTTTATTTTAGACTTCACAGTCGAATTTCAAAGAGCACCGCACATTAATACTTTTGTCTGAAAAAGCCTTTTTCTGCATAAAATGTGTTTCGAAAAAGAATTTTTTTTTGTGTATTTTTGAAATAAAGTATTACATAAAAATCCTTATATATACGTATGTTTTTTTGAATTTTTGGTAGATTTCCAATTTTATCATTAAATAGCGTAAATAAATGAAATCTGCATGTTTGATAAGTTAATATTAATTTCTCTTGCATTTATTTTATGATAAAAACTGTAATATTTGCTGTCCCCTACATTATAATTGCATTTCAATGGGAACTTGGCAAAATATTATTGATACAGCCAAGTTGGCACCATTTTGGCGCCAATATTTAGCACTTTGGCAATAATTTTTGGCGCCCTTATGCATGCTTCTCGAAATTACTGGAAATTTCTATAACGAAATGATAAATGACGTAAGCTGATTGTTAGAGATCTTCGAATCTATTAAACCTACACGCTTGAAATTCGACAAACGATGTTACTTTTGTTGAGTAGAGACCTGCAAAAAACGGGCTTTAGGAAATCGACAACGAGGGATGTACAAAGGAATAATGATAAATATAATTCTTTTTTTAAAAAAAATTCCAAGTCCTATTCTTTTTAAATCAAAAACTAAATTAGGATTCACATCTATGACTGAACTCAACTAACACAAACTCAACTTAGATATTAACATTACAACCACACACAACCATTGTTTTATCACGATAATATTTAATACTGATAGCAGAATTTGTGCCAATTTGATTTTAAAAGTAGTTTGTGGGTTATGAAGTTGTTTTTAAGTGGACAAAATTTAAGCTATGTGAGAAATTGCACGCGTATTGAAGGTGAATAATGTGCAATAAGAAATGAAATTACAAAGAGAGAGAAATTCTCATTCATTTATTTTCATTATTCCTCTCTAATTCAAAATGTCTTCTAATCGTGAATCTACTGCTGTTATGTTAAACTATTCGTAACATATATTATATATTAACTTATGTTCGAGTGAATATAATAGTAATTGAACTAACAAGTAATGCCACTGACTTACCATCGACATTAATCTTAACTTACCATTAAAACGCAGAGAACGTTTCCATGCCCTACAACATTTATTAAAGCCTAGATTATTCGATTGTATGCTATCCGGCCAGAATTCGAATGTTAACTATTACAGAATGCGAAATCCCGTCGAGACACAGCTTTAAAACCATGTCCGAATACATTTCGACTTTCAAGCATAATAATTATCGAGTCCACATTCCTGCTAAAGAGCTTAACATTTGCCATTGATTATGACGTAACCATGTCTATTGTAGAACTGAAGAGGATATATAATATCTATTTACTTATATTGCAAACAACTTGAAAGGTAGATTTTTCGAATAGTTGTAATAAATACAGAATCACGCTATTCTATATTGGACATATTGATGCACAGAAACAAATTATTTTGAAACTGCATTTCTCTGCAAAACTTAATTTGAAAAGGACTTAAAACATGCTTTTACAGTGGTCATTAAGAATTAATGAAGGCAAAAAAAAAAAGGTAAACAAATCAACTAAGGCAAGTTTAAAAATACATAAATATTACAAAATTTTTTATTCGATCGATCAGACATTCAAATCTTCAAAACTCTGTTGTTAAAATCGCTGCAATAATAAACCCTGTGTTAAAAATAGGTTATTTGAATATGTTCCATGAATTTTTTTAAGATATCTAAGATTAAAGTGGCTATTTCAGTGATGTTGCATGAAGGTTGAGAGTTTGCCCGCTCCAAGACCAACATATTTTTTACCATGAAGATTATTTTGTCTACAAGTTTTTTAGAATGTACCCCGTAAATAAATGAAATCTGCATGTTTGATAAGTTAATATTAATTTCTCTTGCATTTATTTTATGATAAAAACTGTAATATTTGCTGTCCCCTACATTATAATTGCATTTCAATGGGAACTTGGCAAAATATTATTGATACAGCCAAGTTGGCACCATTTTGGCGCCAATATTTAGCACTTTGGCAATAATTTTTGGCGCCCTTATGCATGCTTCTCGAAATTACTGGAAATTTCTATAACGAAATGATAAATGACGTAAGCTGATTGTTAGAGATCTTCGAATCTACTAAACCTACACGCTTGAAATTCGACAAACGATGTTACTTTTGTTGAGTAGAGACCTGCAAAAAACGGGCTTTAGGAAATCGACAACGAGGGATGTACAAAGGAATAATGATAAATATAATTCTTTTTTTAAAAAAAATTCCAAGTCCTATTCTTTTTAAATCAAAAACTAAATTAGGATTCACATCTATGACTGAACTCAACTAACACAAACTCAACTTAGATATTAACATTACAACCACACACAACCATTGTTTTATCACGATAATATTTAATACTGATAGCAGAATTTGTGCCAATTTGATTTTAAAAGTAGTTTGTGGGTTATGAAGTTGTTTTTAAGTGGACAAAATTTAAGCTATGTGAGAAATTGCACGCGTATTGAAGGTGAATAATGTGCAATAAGAAATGAAATTACAAAGAGAGAGAAATTCTCATTCATTTATTTTCATTATTCCTCTCTAATTCAAAATGTCTTCTAATCGTGAATCTACTGCTGTTATGTTAAACTATTCGTAACATATATTATATATTAACTTATGTTCGAGAGTGAATATAATAGTAATTGAACTAACAAGTAATGCCACTGACTTACCATCGACATTAATCTTAACTTACCATTAAAACGCAGAGAACGTTTCCATGCCCTACAACATTTATTAAAGCCTAGATTATTCGATTGTATGCTATCCGGCCAGAATTCGAATGTTAACTATTACAGAATGCGAAATCCCGTCGAGACACAGCTTTAAAACCATGTCCGAATACATTTCGACTTTCAAGCATAATAATTATCGAGTCCACATTCCTGCTAAAGAGCTTAACATTTGCCATTGATTATGACGTAACCATGTCTATTGTAGAACTGAAGAGGATATATAATATCTATTTACTTATATTGCAAACAACTTGAAAGGTAGATTTTTCGAATAGTTGTAATAAATACAGAATCACGTTATTCTATGTTGGACATATTGATGCACAGAAACAAATTATTTTGAAACTGCATTTCTCTGCAAAACTTAATTTGAAAAGGACTTAAAACATGCTTTTACAGTGGTCATTAAGAATTAATGAAGGCAAAAAAAAATAAGGTAAACAAATCAACTAAGGCAAGTTTAAAAATACATAAATATTACAAAATTTTTTATTCGATCGATCAGACATTCAAATCTTCAAAACTCTGTTGTTAAAATCGCTGCAATAATAAACCCTGTGTTAAAAATAGGTTATTTGAATATGTTCCATGAATTTTTTTAAGATATCTAAGATTAAAGTGGCTATTTCAGTGATGTTGCATGAAAGTTGAGAGTTTGCCCGCTCCAAGACCAACATATTTTTTACCATGAAGATTATTTTGTCTACAAGTTTTTTAGAATGTACCCCGCTCCCCCCCATGAGAGAGGTCTGTATACGCCACTAGACCAACCCATTCCCACTTCAATGTTTACATTCTGGCAACAAAATATAAAATTCGGATGTTAAATATTTGTTGTTGTTGTTACTTATGTCACCTGATCGACAGTAACATCAGATCAAGGCCAACTAAACTCATCGTGGTAAGGGGCTAGGTGTACCCTTGTCATTTCTGTAGCTTTAAGCACCATACAGGTGACAGTACGATTATTGGCTCGGTTCCCTCCCAATTTTGAGAGAAAGCACCCTGGGAGCTTTCAGGGGCCTCCCACCTCTCTTCCTCTTCGATGAACCTCTCGAGAGGACTTGTAGCTCGACGGCTATTTAGAGTACTCCATTCTACAAAGGCACTATACATTCATTGACATCCATCCATCGAACATTTCAGAAACATCCGTCTCCGGGATTCAAATCCAGGACCTACGGCACAGCAGTCAACGTTACAAACTACTATACCGGATGGGTGGTATAAATAGTTAATTCATTTTATTGAAATTTAGGTTTAAAAGCTGTAAAGCGGGATATTAACATAATTGATTTTACTCAGAATTTAGATGAATAAATAATGAAATAGTACTGCAGGACCCAAGACAACGGACAAATAAAAGTTTTTTTATTGAGTTTATGAAAATATAGTACTCATTTTTCGTTTAGAATATTATTTAAAAATTGATGAGAGGAAATTTTCATAACAAAAATTGATTCTCAAAGTTGAAGAATTTTTAATAAGTAAAAAGCAATTAAAATTACAGGGAACTACCCGAAATTATTCTAAGAATATTTTTCTCGCATGAAAACATTACCTAAATACCACATTTTGGATAATTATTAAAAATGTATTTGTATTAAAGTACAAACATGACAACTATTTAAAAATATATATTAATCAAAGGGTGCATGATAGTCAGTTTTTTTAAATAAATTTTACAAATGTATCGAAAAATGTTTGCTAAAGAAATAAAAATAAACTAAAAACACAGAATAAACTGTTACTGAGTTCTTAGCAATTTTTGGGATGACTAATTAATATAGATAATAAAAAGCCGCTTTTTACAGAACATTTTACATTCTTATTACTAAAGTAGTAAGAATGCGGGGGAAAAAGAAAGAGAATATATATATATATATATACACTGGTGTGCAAAAATTAAGGACGAAGTCGAAAAATTAGCATATCAGCTGAACGAAGAGGCAGAGCGGACAGAAAGACCAATCAGGAGATTAAGTAAGGTGATGTACGGTAGCACATGCGCAGATATGCAGGTAAATGTAATGGGGGAGTGTCTGAGTAGTATAAAGCATGTTGTCGGTGTAAGATCAGTATTTCTGGCAAAGAGATTGCAAGCCGTATAGCAGTTAAAATCACACCGAGTTGCTGCCTCAGCGAGAAATGGCGAAGAATCAATCTGTTAGACGACATCTGGATGCTTTTACCCGAGGTCGAATCATTGGGAAGTTGGAGGAAGGCCGCAGTGGGACAAGTGTGGCTGCAGAGTTCGGAATTGCTCACAGCATCGTTTCACGACTTTGGAGACAATTTCAAACTACAGGAACAGCTATGCGGGGGTTCAGTAGTGGTCGTCCACGAGGAACCACACTCGCAGATGAGCGGTACATTGTCTTACTGGCCAGAAGAAACGGGCGGCTGACAGCGGGAGAAATCGCTAGACACACGACACAGGCGACTGGACGACCGATATCGCGTTTTACCGTGGCCAGAAGACTGCACGGTGGTGGTCTGTTTGCACGACGCCCTATACGGTGTGTACCTTTAACGCCTGCCCATCGGAGAAAGCGTTCTCTGTGGTGCCGGGAACACCGGAATTGGAGAGACAATGAATGGGGACGAGTACTCTTTACAGATGAGAGCAGATTCAGTTTGAGTAGCGATTCTCATCGCATACTCATCTGGAGAGAGCGGGGAAGCCGCAATCATCCCTCGAACATCATTGAAAGGGACAGGTATGGAGGTCGCGGTGTTCTCGTTTGGGGAGGCATCATGCTTGGTAGTCGTACAGACCTTCACATCTTCGACGCAGGTTCAGTCAACGGGACCCGTTTGTTGGGTACACAAGTAAAAATTCAAGACAAAGTTCTCTCTCAGTAAGTGGACTGTAGTTTTTATTACTTGTTGCTCAGCTCGCTCGTTTCGACTCCTTACTCGATGGATTCAGAGGTTACACAGAATAGTAAGACACTCTGAGCGCTAGAGGGCGCTCTTCATTTACATACGTACACTGAACATGCCGCCCGGCCTTGCAATGTTTTTCAACATGCAAGATTTACATAGAACATAATCATAAAGATAACACACAGAAATACAATACTTCAAAATACAAACAAAACAGCATACAAATGAAGACAATGTATAAGCAATTGATAAATCACACAGAATTTTAAAATTACTATTCTACACACAAACATTACTATCTGAAGGGTTATATATGCTACTTCACACACACTGTTTCAATTGGTAGAATGCACAGTTTCGAAATGGGTCTCTTACAGGAACAGCTATGCGGGGGTTCAGTAGTGGTCGTCCACGAGGAACCACACTCGCAGATGAGCGGTACATTGTCTTACTGGCCAGAAGAAACGGGCGGCTGACAGCGGGAAAAATCGGTGGTGGTCTGTTTGCACGACGCCCTGTACGGTGTGTACCTTTAACGCCTGCCCATCGGAGAAGGCGTTCTCTGTGGTGCCGGGAACATCGGAATTGGAGAGACAATGAATGGGGACGAGTACTCTTTACAGATGAGAGCAGATTCAGTTTGAGTAGCGATTCTCATCGCATACTCATCTGGAGAGAGCGGGGAAGCCGCAATCATCCCTCGAACATCATTGAAAGGGACAGGTATGGAGGTCGCGGTGTTCTCGTTTGGGGAGGCATCATGCTTGGTAGTCGTACAGACCTTCACATCTTCGACGCAGGTTCAGTCAACGGGACCCGTTATTGCAACGAGATTCTTCTTCCATATGTGCGTCTTTTTAGAGGCGCTATGGGTCTGCAGTTCCTTTTCATGGACGACAATGCACCATGTCATCGCACAGTAGCTGCCGCCGAACAGCTCTTAGAAAGTGAGGATATTGAACGTATGGATTGGCCGGCATGATCTCCGGATCTCAATCCCATCGAGCATGTATGGGATTTTCTAGGCAGCTCGTACCTTACCACCAGTAACGATTCGGGAGCTTCGAGTGGCGCTGCAAGACGAATGGGCAGCAATGCCTCAACAACTCCTTTACACCCTCATTCTCAGCATGGGCAGACGCTGTGAAACCTGCCTAGCAGTCAGGGGAGATCATATCCCTTACTAAAGACCGGATGTTTCTTGCTGGGCACCCATCACAGGGATGTTTCGGCGTTCAGTCGCATTGCGCTCCATGCTACTTTTTCAATCAAGCTTCTTTTTATCCCTCTGATTTCTCTTTTAGTAAGTGTTGCTTACATTACACATGTCCTTACGTATTGGGGATCTTACGGTATTAAATGGGTTGATTTGGAAAGCTTTTGTACAAAGTTATATTGAAAAAACCGTCTCGTCCTTAATTTTTGCACACCAGTGTATATATATATGGGGGGGAAGAAATATATTACTGCATTGATTAGTTGAGAGTTATGCCGGCTGGGTGGCATAGTTGGTTAGGTGCATGCCTTTCACGCACATGTTTGAGGGTTCAGTCCCGGCCCAAGTGGGTGGGTTTTCATGATGCAAACAATCAACAGTGTCCATGTCGTATGATTATGTGGCATATTAAACATCCCTCGAGTGTCTGTTTCGCTTGGGTGCTCTCGGAAAAGTTAAATTGCTAATATAATTTTGCATCGTCCGAGCTCAGGTGCCTTCCTTTCGAAAGGAAACTGGACGTCATTACAAAGAGAGAGAGAGAGTATCAATTGGTATTCACCTATATGGTACCGCACTAAAAAGTGATACCAGTTCCCGATATATGTACTAGGTCTGCAATGTAATTACCATGCCGATACTCCGTTTGAAAGGAAAAAAATAATTCAGCGTTATATGTATTTATAATGCCAGAGCAAATTTTCCTTCTGTCATTTTTTCCATAACAGTGGAGTACCTTCAATGTCTAAATTGCATGAATGAAAATTTGTGAACCAGTTGTGACGCGTGCTTGATACTTTTTCCACTTCTCTGTGGACATTCAACATAATTTATTTCTTTATTAAACTGTTGCCTATCTTTTCGGTAATAAAATAAAAAAAATTGTGACGGGCTCATCGCGCTTTCTACTAAAAACTCCTCTTGGGTTCTTTGGGGCCGAAAAGGCAAATTCTTTCCAACCAAATCCAGAAGCGAAGCTTGATTATGCAAATTAAGAACCTTTTACATAGCAAAAATTTAGCGTAAGCGATGTGGCCTTTGGGAAGTGATTATGCTAGTCTGTGGATTTAGGAGTGTTAAAGTTAAAAGTGAAAAGTTATCCAACATTCAAGAGTTCAGATATTCGTGTCAGTACGTTCAAGTCAAGGTGGATACCATTCCACGCGAGGTAAAGAAACCACATCTGGGATTCGAGAGAGTTGCTGCTACCTAGGATATAGAGGTAGGACCGTTCTATTAACTACTAGGAACTGTGTATATACTGATATTAGGATAAAGCCTTAAAGTTAAACATAGTGGTCAGGGAGGGTCACGCTTATTTGGTAGTTTGTGTTTCTGGTGTGTTTCTTCACCCCAGATCCGCCAAGTTAAAATATTAATATCCTTATTCTATATTGTTTAAGTTAAGATCTTAATAAAGATATATTAAGATTAGGGCAACGCCAGGTTCTTCATTCACTACCACTCCTCTAGGTCACGAGGAAAACGTAGGAGTAGGGCATCACCTACGGGCGAATGTCTTACAAAATATTTCGGAAATGTTGCTTTGATATTTTCCCCATTTGATAGGACCCCAGCCCCCGCTGCCCCCCAAAAATCTGAAGAATAAAAAAAGAAATCTTATTCAACTACTAAACGAAAATGAAATTACTTTCCAAAAAGTCCTATAGAAAATATATTAGTTGTTCTACATACGTTGTTTTAAATTTACTTAATTTTTTTAATGTATTTAAAGAATATTTATTTAATTTAAGAATAATTTGTTATTTAAGAATATTTCTCAATTTTTGAGGAAAATTCCCTTTTTTAAGTGGAACACTTTTAGTTGGCGTCTTACACATCTTAATAAACAACTACTTCTCAAAAAAAAACAATTGGCTGCAAAACATTTTATTTTATTTAATATCTTGGTATATTAATTTGAACAGTAAATTAAAATACCACTATAAGACTTAAAAACACGTAAAATTCTATGTAAAAATCTATGATAGTCTTTTCATAGCTTATTACAGGGAAATTTAATAATTTATGGAGGAGCTTTAATTAGAAAAATTACTATAAATATTTTATGCTTTATTAAAATTAAAAATATTTAAAGTTAAAAAATAACTCTTCAATAGAAGTTGCACTTTCTTTTATGTTATAGAATAACCTTTATTTTAAATAAACTAAACACAGTGAAGCTGCCTGTCTTAAGTTCATGTAGAAGTTAATATTTTTTATTATTTTCACCTTTTTATCTTTTTAATCATAATTATAAATATTTCCAACATAAAAGGAATTGGATATGTTAACACATACAATGATAAAAAGAGAAAAAAAAAAAAAAAAAAAGCATTATTCCCCCCTTTATTCATTGTGTCGTAAACAGCTGAAAAAAAGTTCTTTTATCTTTTGTCGTTTTGATAACAAGCAAGAAAATATTCAAAAAGAAAAGAAGGGCTTCTTGGATAAAACAAAGGAAATTAGAATCGTTATTGCTTTCTTAAAAGAAGCCGCATAGAGCTTAAAAAGTAACCAATTGTTGAACTAAAAAATCTTTCTTTCGTTTTTCTATTTCTTTTTTTTATGGTTCAAAGTGTCGGGTTGGTTTCCCAGCTAGAAGAGTGTCCATGCAGTGAAAAGGAATTGACAGAAATCTTCGATTTTTTTTCTCCCGCAAAAGAATAAAATATTCTTTTAATATTTATTTTTCTATCTTTTTCGATTCTGTTACGGAATTTTTTTTTAGAAAAGAGATATGGCAACAGATTTTCTTGAATAAAATACGTCCAAAGAGAGAAGTGTTTTTTTTTACTCCATAATTTTTTTTATTGTTAAAATTCGAAGATTTCAATATATACTTAATTCCCAGCCTATTTTACATCCAACTAAACATGCATATAATCACAAATATTATGATTTTATAGGTGATGTATATTCCATAATATCGATTTAATTATAAATTAATTACCATTTTTATTTCAGTACAGAGCTAATTTAGCAAATATTTATTAACATGGGTACAGTTTCGAAACTTTTAGTAAAATATGCATTAATGTGGAAAAGCGAACTTAGTTTTGAAATTATGTATATTGCCACGGAAAGTTTGAACTTACTTCACTTCTCTTCGGGAAATGTATCGTGGTCGAAAAAATCGTTTGTACGCATGGAAAGAATACACCAGAATATTTCTAAATAAATAGGAGCAATCTTGATGAAAAATTTGGTTAACAAACGTCGCAAGTCAACAAATTTGGCTGCAAAAATAAATGCCCCGAGAGAAATCTATAAGATTCTATGATGATTAATTGACGAGATAACCCCAGAAAAGTTTTGGGAATTTGTTCACTGTTTATATGAAGACGATCCAACGAAAAAACTTTGGAATAAAAAAATTTGATAGCGACCTGATTTTTATTTTGGATAACTAGGATTACTTAAAACAATAAACTGGTTTGCATATCAATAGTTAATCTCGTCATTAATAAAAAATCTAAAAAAGGGTTATTTTTAAAGCATTCCAGCTCAATAATTATCTTTCAATTAAACTGTTTCAATATATATTAAGAAATATTAATAATTACCCACAAAGAAATAATGATCTAGTTACAGATCAAATATGAATATATAGAAAAACCCAAATACAAATTTTTTTATGAACACAATTTAGAGCAGGATTATCCTGCTAACTTTCAATACACAGTCAATCATTAAAATAATGTATTAGATTACACAATAATTTTTACATTCTTTCACTTTTTAAAATTTTATTAGTTTCGATGCATATTATACAGAAAGTGCAAGAAGTATACAGTGAAATACGTTTAACGCGAAAGCGCTGAAGACGAAATATCGGTTAACACGAAATAATACAAAAGTCCCGACAAACTACTATGTATTTTCTTAACACGAAACGAAAATTACTTAAGGCGAAAAGATTTCCCCTCTGGAAATGAGCAAAATACGGAAAAGTGGGGTGGGAAATGAAAGAGATGTGGTTTCACATTATTTTTCTGTATTATTGGACTGTCTTATTATATTATCGGAATAATTCGTTGCAGTAAATGATGATAATGTGTCTACAACTCCAATTATGGCAGACAAAAGCATTTCGGAATTTATTCAAAACTCAGAAAATTTCATTGATACCATTGATTCAGATGGTGAAAATGAAAGGAATAACAGTTCCTGCTCCCACGTCATCCAAAGTGAGAAACGCCATTAACAATATTCGCATTTATTTGGACGCACATTCCAATGGTGACGTAAATAACAAAATGGACGACATCGAACAATTTGTTCACAAAATGATGTTAAAAAAAGACAATGCGAAGAAAAATATCAGATTATTTTCTATAAACTGAATAACTGTTTTTTTCTTCCCAAATTAGAAAATTTTGTATTTACTTTCATTAAAATCTTCTGAATGTTTTTGTTTTTATTAAAAATAGGCATATATACATATGTATGTGGATAAAATGTATTTTTATAAACTTAATTATGCTGAATATATGTTTTTTTGCAATATCTTTTTACACACAAAAAAAAAATATTTCAGTCCCCTAAGTTTCATGTTAAACGATTTTCACTTTAGTTTGTATCCTTTTAACTCTCATTTAAAACACAGTGTATTTTCGTCCTCGTATTTACACTTATGAACGTAAAATGAACTTAAATAGAACAGCGAGACATTTTAAAATTTATATTCGCAATTTTAATTAATTCTTATCTTTGTATCGTTCCATTATTTATAACTGATTCGTTAGCATAAAAGTACTAATTTTCTTAATTGAAAGCTTCCTAATGAAAATTTGATGAGCGTAATGAAATCGCACTCATCATTATCATATATTCATGAATATTGTATAAACTAACGTTCTTGCGATACTTTTGAACTGGAACGAAGTAACATAAAAGATTAGGCGACTTGAAAATATAGTTACACCTCTTAATTAGTGGAATGAAACTTCTTCATTAAAAATTGAAAATTAATCCGACTAAAAACACACGATTCTTTACATCCTGAATTTTTAAATATATTAATTTTAAACTTTTTTACATAAACTCGCCCATCTGGTATAGTGGTTAGTGAAGCTGACTACTGTGCCGTAGTCCAGGGTTCGAATCCCGGGTGAGTGAATATTAACGTCGCACTGTTCAGCTACTCGAAGGCTTATGAGGAAAGACCTCGCAATTTTGAACCCTGGTCAACCTGAGCTGGCACCCTCTATATTACCTACCACACCAACGGGAGGACATTTGATATCTTGACAGGTTTCACGCGCATCGGTTTGAATCCTGGCGAAGGCATGGATGTTTGTAAATGTATAGACCTTTGCGGCATGGGAGTACTCTAAATGCCGTCCTGCTGTAAGTCCTCTCGTGAGGTTGGTGGGAGGCCCCTGAC
The DNA here is from genome assembly GCA_019973935.1 of Trichonephila clavipes. NCBI lineage: Eukaryota > Metazoa > Arthropoda > Arachnida > Araneae > Nephilidae > Trichonephila > Trichonephila clavipes. The sequence goes on along the minus strand of BMAU01015181.1, from coordinate 38,626 downwards.
CTCCTGCAGGGTGTTCTCCCTCAAAATTGAGGGGGAACCTGAGCAAAATCGTATGGTGCTCAAGGCTATGACTAACAACAGGTGTACATCTAGCCCATTGCCACGATGGATTTCGTGAACCTATGTCTGACAACGTCAGAAAGGTGGCATTACTAACAACAACATAAACTCTCCATTCACTTTTAGTGAAGGAGATTAAATATACTTAAGTAGAAATCAGGATATCAAAAATTATATTGAGAAACAAAAAAAAACTGCGCTAATAGCAGACTTTGTAAAAAGAAAAGTCGTTAGTTGCGAACGAAATTCTTCATTTGAATCAAAGCCGACAATTGTATTAGACATATCCGACAAATCTACTGATGAGAGTAATTTTGATCCAGCTCGCAATAAACGTGCCCGCTTGTTAACCAAATAGAGATGAATAGTAGGTAGTATTATTCCTAACTTCAATTTGAATTTTTACATGCTGTATGTAATTACAGACTGAATTTTTACTCTACGCTAACTTTAATCTTTTTTAATAAAAATGAATTGTTTTTTATACATATGTAACACGGATTTCATTATTGCTTTTTTTTGTACGGTTTTGGGGAAAAATATTTAGAGTTTTTCTTCTTACACGATTTTGTAAGGTTGTGGAACATATTCCCAAGTTTACCATATGTTGCATGCATTTTTTTACACAATTTTTTGAACGGTTTTCTAAAGAACATATCCGCAGGGGAACAAATTGCAAGGAAAATCGCTTTCTATTTCGTCGCTTAATATTGTGATTCTGTCATATGTATATACATATTTATATTAATTGTAGTTATATAATAAAAAGTAACTAAAATTAAATTTTTCTTTGTTGATCTAAGTAGGAATCGACTTAATTTTTTTATATTACTTGTTATATATATATATATATATATATATATATATATATATATATATATATACACATTTTATTGTAATACCTAAAATTGAAAAGGGTAGTTTAAATTGCTGGATTAATATTCAATGAAGAATTTTTGAGGAGATAACAAAGAGGAATCTTGTTCTCTTATTTAATGTCACCCCAGAGCGTGACAACTGTTCATAAAGCCGAAATTCCGTTCGTGAAGTTCATCAGAATGAGCATTCCATTTCAGTTTCGCAATCATCAGTCTCTGGAGATTATTCGATCCGGTTGACTTAAAAACCCATTCATTCTCCAACTCAAAGGGTTAATAGAACGACATACATCTCCATCGAAGAACAGTCATCCCAGAAACGACAGCCCCAGCCTTTATGCCAGGGCGGCATCGAAATGGATGGGGCGGGCCTGGGCCCGTGCACCCCATCCATCATAAGAGAACGTCAGAAGATTTGCCTGGGCCGTAATCATCAGTCAAGATCAGTGGGAAGGACGATAAATAACATGGGCTTGTTGACACACTCTCTCTAGAAATATATCTTCCACCTTTTAAAAGTACGTTCTCGAGGGAGGTCAGGAGATTATATTTTAGAATTTATTGACGATCTTTGACAACCTTACCCCAATCGCAGGATATCAAAAATGTCACTAGTTTAAAAAGTAAAATATGATCGCGACTTACTGGTTCTTCCCCAAGACTTTTGTTTCTCTTTTGTTCGCTTTTAGCATGTTTGATACTCTGCTGATTTGAAGGAAATGCTTTCGAGTTGATTGATTAAAATATTTTTCAGGTAGTTCTGCAAACTGGAATACCGAATTTGGGTCTTTGAAAAGGCCTGGTAAAACGCCGCTCGCTTATTTTTGAATAACTTTAATGAAAGTTTAATAAGGTTTTGTTTTATACCGAAATAATCCTAAATTTTACAAAACATTAATAAGGTACACTGCACGTTTAAAAACTTACCACTAAAGACACAAAGGTTTGGCGTGTGTGGATAAATGATCTCGATACGCATGCGTCAAGTGATTTTCAATCTGTCTGTCGCTGGCAGAACACCGACGAGAGAGAAAGTTAAATTAGCATTCTTGATAAAATGACAAATAAAGCCTGAATAACTACTACATCACATTATGTGTAATGCATTATGATTGTCAGAGATTCGAAAAACATCAGGAAAATAAATCAGGAAAAAGACCACAATGAAGCATATAAAAGACATTATGCACGTAACTTTCATGAATAAATATTGGATATTTTTTCAAAAAACATGGTTAAACCATTTGTGTGTGTGTTCTAAACTACAACATCTAAATAAGATTTACTAGCAAACATCAAAAATATGAAGTCCATGAAATATTGGCCATCGAGTGGTTCTAACGAAACATTAATTTTAACCAGTCACAAATTATCAGAATATTTTTCATTCTCAGCAATTTCTCTCTCAGTTGAATTAATTACATAATTATACCAAGCTAGAAAACACAACATCGGAAAAGAATGACTGGTTTAGACTAAAAATAATTGCCTTCCCCGTTAGAATAAATTCTTGGGACACATGGCAATACTTTTAGTTAGGTTAAACGCAATAAGATACGTGACTTCATTTGTCTGATTGAGTAGTTTCTATAGTCTCGGTCTCTCGGTAGCCGAGTGGTCATGGTCACGAACTTGTAGTTGGCGTCGTTTCTGTGGATTAGGGGCCCTAACATGTTTCAGCAAAATTTCGCAAAATGTTAAAAAGGACTCCGAAAAGAGTCATCAAGAAGTTTTGATACCAAGTCCCATCAAGTCTTGCTATGCCAGTGCTGTGAATAAATGCCACTCAAGACCCTCTGTGTAGTGGTGTTGATGCATGTTAAATCTGTACAGGCTCAAAATTTTTATGACGGCGTGCAAGTTTGAGGAATAGAGTGCCTTTCCATGCCCTCATCACTTGATCGTGGTTCAAACTTATGAAATTCGTCGTCTAGTCCTCTAGTATAGCTTCAAAATACGTCTTTAATAAACAAAAAAATCAGTCAATCAGTAAACTGAGAGTTCTGTACCAATGTTATCAGTAAATAAGTAAGACAAGATGGATGATGACTCTTATATTTCTCAAATTTTTTATATTTGCTTTCCATGACACATATGCGAAACTACAGTCAGTCAATATTTTTTCAATTCCTACTATTAACTCGCACTCTCTCTATATATATTTATTTATTTGTTTATTTATTTATTTATCTCGGTGGAATTTTCAATCATTAATAAAATACATTTCGAAGCGCTCAATTGAGCTGAAATTTAATATACATGATTATTTTGGATGACAATACAATAATTTAATTATAATTAATTCAAATTAATTGATTAAAACTAATTACTTAAAAAATTAAAAATACAGCCACGTTGGCATCACTTTTGGCAACTTGTGTCAAAACTTGAAAAGGGTTTTTTGCTCACGTCTTAAAGCATTCAGTTGGACTGAAATTTTATATACACGATTGTTTTGGATGACAATACGATACTTTAATGATAATTAATAAAAATTAATTACCACTTAATGTCGTGATTCTGTTCTATGTATATACATATTTATATCAATTGTAACTATTTAATAAAAAGTATCTAAAATAAAATTTTTCTTTGTTGATCTAAGTAGGAATTGAATTAATTTTTTTTTATATATTACTTGTTCAGTTTATAATCCTTTGTACAACATTTTTCTGACTCAGATATACCAAACTTTACATACCCACTCATGTGAGAAAGTGTTAATTAACACATCACTATAAGGAAGCACAAAGGCTTTTGAACCACGGTCACGAGTACAACACCTGAGCAGGCACCCCTCTTTGAAACTATCACACCACACCAACAAAAGGACTTTGATCGCCTTGTAAAAGCTTGACTGAAGGCTTGGCTCGGCGCACTGAAAGAGGGCGCTGCTGTGCAACTGGTTTTGCTAATGAGCAGGAAGAACGGTGGGAAAACGTGGTCTCACGCATGCAGTATGGCGGAGAATATGCCTGTAGTTTTCCTAAGATTCTATATCATGTATAATTGTTAATAGAGTTGTGTGGTTTAAAAAATAATAATAAACGATAAATCCGATAAATGGGATAATATTTTCATTCAACTACATGATGACATACGCCTCTACACGGTGGGTCTTGAGTAGCAATAGGGTTGGAGTTCATGACACACCGGCCACGAGTTCATGATCTTGACCTCACCGACCTATATGAAACTGTTTCATAATCTGATCCCTGTTATATACGATAGAGTTGATAAGATTGATTGTTAAATGTAGTCCGTGATTCATTCGTTCTACAATCTGCAAGTAGAATAACTTTTAGCAAGGTAAAGGGTTCGCGAGATAAAATGACTTTCATCCTTACTGGTAGCATACCTTGCCTCAAAGATTTTGACTGGTCACTTTCTTGACGCTTACCATATTACATTTTGATGGAATTGAACCTTAAAATCAGCAGAAAAATATAACTACAGTGAAAATCGTTTAACACGAAACTGAGAAGACTGAAATATTGCTTTCGTGTCAAAAGAATTTCGTGTTAAGGCTGTTTTCAGTTAATGTTAAAGAATAGGACCCGAATTTGGAACATTTTTTCAGATATAAAAGAAATGAAAAATTAATATGATATTCTGGCAGAATTTTTATCACACTTCCCATTTTTAACCGAGTTGATTCATTTTTTCTGGTATAAAATGTGTTTCGCATTTTTTATCCTACACCGTAATGTTAAATGGGCTTTGCCTTCACGTATTAAAACAAAAAAGAAAAAATATTAAATATTCAAACAAAGAATATTTACGGAATATTTTGAAATTTTTAAAAACACTCTGTTGTTAACAGAGGTACGAGTTATAATAATGCAAATTTCCATTGAAAATGGATCATTTTTTCTGTCTGAAAATGTGCTTCGCGTTTAGTTTTTTTTTTAGAGCTCTAGTACTTTTACTGAAAACCGCCTTAAAGAATGTACCAAAAAAAAACACTCCCAATATATTCAACAAAATTAAGTTTATCAGAGTACATTTTATTCACATAGATATGTATCTACACATTTGTTTAGTAGAAATCAATGAAATAAAAAATCAGAAGATTTTATGTATAATGAAGTTAAATATATAGAAAAATTTCAAGTTTTGTGAGGAACAAAACATTTGTTGAGATTTTGGAGACTATCTGATATTTTTCTTTTCATTGTCTTTTTTTAGCATCAAACTGTCAACAAAATGTTCTATGTCGTTCATTTCACAATTGCACAATGTACATCTAAATAACTACACCTACTTTTCATGATGTACCTCATTTCGGATGACGTGGGAACAGGAGTTGCATCATTCATTTTATTTTCGTCCTCGAAATCTGTACCAAAGAGTTTTTTTTAGCTTTGAACAAACTGCCAAATGTCTTTGTCTGCCATAAATGTAGCTGTAAATTCATCATCATCATCTACTGCAATGAATTCTTCCGTTACTACAATAGGACAGTCCAATCTGGTCGGCTGGTGTTTTCCGTATTTTGTTCATTTCCAGAAAAGAAATTTCATATGATTTTCGTTACGTGTTACGAGAAAAAATGCATGATAATGCATGGTAGTTTGCCGGAAGCGTTGTATTATTTCATGTTAACCGATATTTCTTCTTAAGTGTTTTCGCGTTAAACGTATTTCACTGTATTGTTTACCACTGATCTAGAGATCGCAATTTAATAATCTTGTTAATCAATATATCTTTCCTAGCATCAACCATAAAAACTGCGAAACATTAAAGCAACCCTCCTTTTCAATAAAAGAAGTAAAATTTAATTTAAATCTTAAAAATTCAAACAATATTAGTAAACAATATTTAGAGGAAATGACAAAATCGTAAATATATCTACACAAAAAAATATGACTTGAATAGAGAGTAAGAACGCAAAATGCAAAAAGAAAAAAAAAAATTTTAAACGTGAATTGGATACATGATGGGGGAAAAAACACAGCTGAATTGTCAGAAAAATATATATTTGAAGAAATATTATTAATTCAAAATTTATTTCTAAATCCTAGACCTCAAAGAAAGAAAAGGAAAACATTCTAGAAAAGTTAATTAAGAGACTTCTATTTAAAACTTAAGATTAGAATTTCGTAAAAATAGTTGTAGAAATACTTTAAGTTACTGATCTCTCTGAAATCGAAGTGTTCCAGCTATCTTGTTAATCAAGTTAAGAGTGTTTAAACAAAGAATTTAAAGTTTGATTTATATGATTTTGGCATAATTTTATTATTAATCAATGCCGATGATCGTAAATTCTCTACCGTTCTGAGTATTGAAGCCTCATAAAATTTAATGCTACCATTTTCATAATAGATAGAAATAAAATAAGGAAAAGTTGAAAAAGGAATAGAAAATTTTAAACAGAGCGAAAAATAGCGAGCACTTTAATTACTTCTTTCATTCAATATGAAATCATTGTAATAACAAGTAATATAAAAAATGTTTTAAGTTAATTCCTACTTTGGTCAACAAAGAAAATTTTTATTTTAGATATTTTTTATTAAATAATTGCAATTAATACAAATATGTATATATATATATACATATGACTATTAAGTGGAAAAAAAATCACACTATTAAGTGGCAAAATAGAAAGCGATTTTCCTGGCCATTTTTATTTTCTTTTTTATACAGAGCGCTGGACTATTTTTTTGTTTGTTTGTTACTATTTATTCGTTAATTGAACTTAATTATTCTAATAAAATAGTACAGTAAAAATGAAATCCCATTCTCAAAAATTAGGCCATCCCAAACGAGATTCGAACCCACGAACTTTGGATTGGAAGTCCAAAGCGCTATCCATTGCTCTACAGAGACACAAAAAGCGATTTTCCTTTCCTTATCTGTGCTATTGGACAATTATTTTTGCTTGTTACTGTTTATTAATTAATTAAAAATAATTAACGAATTAATATTTGAAAAAATTTGTATTAACATCAAGTGTCATCCACTATAAGTTTAAAAAAATGTGTTTGAACTTGAATGGATGAATAGACAATTCATTTTTGTAACAAAGAAAATTAAAATAAGCGTACAGTCAAAATTTAGTCTGTAAATTCATACAACATACAAAAATTCAAATTGAAACTAGAAATACAACTACTAACAATTATCCATCGCTACTTGATAACAAGCTCGCACTTTTATTACGTACTGAATCAAAAATGCTATCAGTAGATGCGTCAGATAGCAATACTATCGGTTTTGATTCAAATGAAGAATTTCGTTTGTTATTAACGGTATTTGTTGGGGATTTTTGTTGTTGTTACAAAGTCTTATTAGCTGCTGTATTTTTGGTTTCTCAAGCTGATTATATAATTCCTGATATGCTGCTACACAAAACTTAAGATAACGTCAAAGTTTTAATGTATTGATTGATTGAATATTAACGTCACACTGTTTAGCTACACGAGGGCGTTTGGCGACAGACCACGTAATTTTGAACCATGATCAAGTGACGTGGACGACACCTGAGCTGGCACCCCCTCTCCTAACTACCACACCACACCAACGGGAGGACGTTTCAGCTCTAGACAGATTTAACGTGCATCGCTGCCCTACACGGCGAGTCTTTAGTGGTTTTAGGCTCGAACTCGTGACAAGGCAAGCGACTATCCGATACCTATACCACTCGGCTACCGAGGCCACTAAGTTTTAATGTAAACTCTATGTCAGTAGATGAGTAAGAAAATGTTGTTCCATACATGTAGCAAATTTTATGCCCAGTGAATTAAACCAGCTGTTAATAACTTAACTTTACCTTCGCTTTCTCCTGTTTCGACTTCTTTATTGTCATAAACTCTTTCAAATCGTCCTCATCCACAGTGTGCGAGTCCCCAAATTTTTATGGGATTCGTGCTAGAGCCAAAAATTCGTGTAAAAAAATTTCGTTAAATTCGTTTACCGTGTTACTTCAAAATCGTGTAAAAAAAAGATTTGGGTGTATTTTCCGTTTCGTGATGTGGCAGATAGAACCCACGATTTATGGATCGGAAGCCGAATAACATGACCACTAGCCAAAAGGGATCACTCCTGTCCGGAGGCTGTTACTGGCTTATGTAGATACCGTTACAGCACTCTCCCACCAGAGAATTGGTGGATAGACGAAAGTGATTTTTTTGTTATGGAAAACGTGTGTAGCGCGTGAACTGTGGCTGTTAATTGGTGGTGTGGTGTTTCATCAAGTGAGTCTGACGACTTTTGGTTTCTCTTCTTGCGGGTAGCGCCACGACAGATCAGTAGGCTACAAAAGCCAGTACTAGCCTATAGACAGGAGTGACCACTTTTGTCTAGTGATCATGTTACTCGGCTTCGGATACATAGGTCCCGGGTTCTGTCCTCCGGATAGGCGCCACCTCAGTAAATACATTTCATTAAAATGGTTTATGTTCAGATTGAAACAAAAAAAATATTATTTTCCGAACGATTTCCTTTTTATTAATTCATACGAACAAATCTGTGTTTATGAACAGTTTGATAAATAGGTAAATTAGTTGAGTGATTTAGTATTGATTTTTAAAGAGAAAAACGTCATACATCGAAGCTCCACGAGATCTATGGTCAACAGAGAACCACTGTCAAGTGGCAAGACCAGTTCGATTCACGAGGAGGGGCTCTTTCTTTAAATTTCCTCACGCCATCTTTCGACTACCGTGGCTACTGAATGGACTAGATTCATATGACGTCATACTCACATGATAACCACAATCATGTGAATTCAAATATAATTTTTGAATTATAACTTGCTCATTAATAAAATTAATTTATGATCAAATGTCACCTATTCCTGCTTTATATTTAGTAATAGAGATATGTGCTTGCATTTTTTCACAAATTTAGATCTATTAAGATCAAATGCAATCACGTCATATATTCTGAGTTCAATTTACTTTTGTGCTTTGCTTTTGTAGCCAGTTACGTTGAGAAATATGTTTCACTGAAACATAATATTCTAATGGTATAAAATGTTTATAGCTGTATGAGAAATCCTGTGTATTTTGCATGAATATGCAACCTAAAATTTAGAAGCTGTTCTTGCTTTAATTCAGATTTTAACATCAACTCTATTGATATGTTGTTCCCTTTCCTTTATTATAGGTGTTGTTCACTACAAATGTAAGAAGGTACATTTTCCATTAGAAAACGATTTAGTTTTGCAAGACATGGGGCTAATTAACAAGTACAAAATTAACTCGTGGAACCCGATACAGTAAACAATAGAATATTCACAAGCTAGTAGGAAGTATATATATATATATAAGATAAAACCCTCTCGCATTTTAATACTCTTTTATTATATTATAATAAAAGTTAAAAAAGTGTTGCAAAATAAAGTTATTATATATAAGTAAAATTTTCAGTTTTAATGAATAGGAGATGAGCTTTAGATGCAAATTTCATAGAGAACGTGAATCCTTTTTGCATACTCGTGGAACACAGTTTGAAGAACACTGCTAGATATATATATTAGAATAAGCTGTGACATCATATTTTTTCAAATTTTTTTACGGATACAGGGGGACATGAGTGATTCTTGTATTAAAGCATCATATATTATTTTATATAACACAACTCCTACACACACAAAATATAAGACATTTGTAAGCCTCATTATCAATTTCATAGGACATTTGTACATGAAAAATTACATTTAATTCAATACCAAAATAAACCGATACTATATTCTTTTTTTTTTAAAATTGACATATCTTATTTGGTACCATTTTAACTGAAATGAAAACCTAAAAAAATTAACAAAATATTCAACAACCAGTTCGTTCAAAACCTATCGCATGATTTGCAAGCCTCTTTCAAGTGTCTTCTTTTAACCAATTCTCAGGTCGACACACCCTGAAAAGTATCGGATTTTGATGGTAAAACCAGTGTTTGAAAATCTTAATAGAAGAGAAAATCCGCCAAATCTCTTAACTAAAAATAAAAAAAAGATAGTCTGTGGAAATGCAAAATAAACCGTTCAAACACAAATTTTTTTTCTCACGATGTAGAATCATTAATCATCACAGAAGTGGCTGTTTAAAAAACAAAAATAAAAACAGTAATAAAAAAAGGAATAAAAAAATATATATAAAAGCGGAGGAAAAAGTCATAAATTCCCTCTACCTACTAATGAGGAAGGCGGGAATACGGTTCATATTGTTCTTACCGATTGGGGCGGGTGGAGAAAGAGCTTATCGGGGTGCTTTTGAAGAGCCGCAATCAAAAGGAGGCTTAAAGGCTCTTTTTCTCTAAGGTATAAAATATGTTTCGCGTCAATTTGGTTGCAGGCATTTGCGGAATAAGAAGGAAGAATTTGCATATATAGGGTTCACTTTATGCATGCGCATTAGTTGAAGCCTGTTTTATGACAATGACATCAAATCTCATTGTTTAGGCATTAAACCGTGAAACCTCAGTTGGGTCGATTTTATAATATACCTCTCGATAAAACAAATTAGAGAGAGATACATAACATTTAAAAAGTATTACAAACTCAATTCCCATTTTCGATAAATGCGTGAAAAGAGACAAATTAATTTGTAGCTATTAACTTATATTTGTAATTTTAAATTAATTCTACAAGGTAAAAAAAATTGGAGTATTTTATTAATTTCGTAATATGTTCCATGTTACCCGTCCACTTCGCTTCGTATTTCGTGATGTTGTATGATTTTTCTTTTTCAGTTATTGATATCTATGTCCTAGACATTAAGATATCATTTGTACAGAAGCCCCCCCCGCTTCTTAAATTTAAAAGAACAGGACTTAAATTTCTAAAACGGAAATATATTTATCTTTTACGCCTCTGTAAACTTTCTCCTTCATTTTAAGAGTCGATTACCGCAAAATTCGTTCTTAAAGGATCTCTACTCAACAAATAAACATGCTTGCCTAATTTCTAGTCAATAGATTTAATAATTAAAAAACGGGAATTTTTGTCTATAACGCTCCCGTAACCCCGTGGGTATTGATTTCTACTAAATTCGCTTTTCATGGATTTTTACTCAACAAAAGAAATGTATGTACCAACTTTCTAGTTTATAGGTTTAGTAGTTTAAAAAACGGAACTTTTTATCCATAACACTACCGTAACCCCCCATCAACCAAGAAAGTTTATTTCTGCAATACCAGTTTTTAGCGGATCACTACTTAAAATAGATAAACTTAACCAATTTTCAAATTTATAGGTCTAAGAATTCAAAAACTGAACTCCATAACAAACTAGCAACCTCCTTTTGAAATCGATTTTCGCACAACTCGTACTCAGCCGATCTCTACTGAAACGAAAGAAAACATGTTTAACAAATTTCAAGTTTGTAAAACTAATAGTTAAAGAAACGGAATTTTTCTTTAAAAAATATTGATAACATCACCGCGTCATCCTTCTCCTCGGGAGTCAGAACTTGTCCTTAATGGATCTCTATTCAACAAACGAAAGATGCTTAGTAAAGTTCAGGTCTGTAAATCTAATATTTCAGAAACGGAAATTTAATATTATAACTGCCTTTTCTTTAATTGTTGTTTTCACATTACCATTTACAGATATATTATTTCTATTTATTTACAACGTAACAATACTTAATTACTTTTCTCACCATTTGTATCGACTAATGTTATAAAATTTATTAGTTATCGTTTGGATTATGATTAACCTATTAATTTTCTGTATGTTTATATTCGTACTAAGTTCAATATTATTAGTCTGTTTTAAGTTTTTATTTAGTTTACTTTGTTTTTGTGATTTGTCTTTTTAATAATCTCATTTGTCCAGCTTATTCTCTTTTAGTTCATTTACTTTTGACGAAATGGCGCCATCGGTTATTTTGTTTGGTGCTTTTAGAAATAAGCAAGCTTCATTTATGCTTTTTTAATTATTAATGCTTTTTCTTTTTTATGTAATTCTTACACAATTTACAACATGTATTCTTAGTCAAATTTATTCTGGGTTTTTTAAAGCGTTTTTGAATAATTTTTACTTCGATGCTTTCTAACAGAGATCATGTTTGAAGGAATTTTATTGATGGGTTGGATCACTATTCCTCTACTTAGATTTTTATCATTTGTAATGTTTTACTCATTTTCAACTTTATTTTAAATTCTTTTTTTTTTCTTGTGTGTGTGTGTGTGTGTGTGTGTATGTGAATGTAGATTTCTATCATTTTATATTATTTAGGACATATGTTTAAAAATATTTTTAGATCTAAAAATATTTTGGCCAGAAAAATAGGGGAAGATTGTTACCTCAAGACATGTTTAACCCTATTTTACAGTCCTAAGTCTAAGAATTTGCTAATGCATTACTCTAGCCATCTTACTTTAACCTTTACTGTCTTGTTAAATACTGTTTAAATTTACAGCATTAGATTATGGCCTATGAACATACAGAAACAAAGCGATACAACACATAAAGTTTATGTGGGTTATAACGTTTCAAATTCATGAAATGTCAATGGAATTAACAAGCAGGTTCTTTGGAATAAATAGGGTCTTGAAGTACTTTTCAAAACCTTTTAGAAACTTCTAAAAACCTTCTAAAGCTTTCTCTTCAAATAATCACTTTAGAAATTTCTAGATGTAACTCTTTTTCGCTAAGTTTGGAGACCAAATTTGTTACCAAGTCTCGCCAAGATCACACCTGTTCACTATAAATTCTATCACACCCTACAAACGATCTTTCCAGCCACAAAACCCTTCTGACAGGGAAGCAAAGTTCGAATGTTCCGTAAGAATATTTTCAGTTGAAACGCAACGCGAAGTAAACATTTATTGTTCGTATATATAAACTACACACACACACACTAAAAGATTGAAATTTTAACTGTACAACGCCACTTTCCATATTACGTCTTTAAAATCCGAGTCATTACTGCTGCCGACATTTTCTGCATAAAAAAAAATTCAAAAAATCTCTAATTCAATGAAACCAGTGCTTCTCAAACTTTCAATGTTTTTTCAACGACCCAATTTCAATCATAATTTTCATGCCACCCCCTTCCATACAATAACAATGTATAGAATTCAACAATAACGTACTTCAACGCTAAAGCTACAATACGGCTTTAATTATAAACTGTATACATTATCAATATAAAAGTACTAAATTTTGCATATAATTTTGTATAAGCTTACGGGCTCAGTAGTATTTATTAAACTTGTTTTTAACTTAGTGTTGTTAAATTAATTATCAAATACATTGTGCAGTACTGATTCATTTATAATAAGTATATTATATTACTGCAAATGAGTATGTTTTATTATCTCAGAATGTATTTTGTTTCGATTCCTTTCAGTAAATTAGTAATTTTTTTTAAATATTCTATTTTCGACTTTTCGATATGCTCGCACCCCAAAGTTTGAGAAACGCTGAATTAAAATAAAATACTTTTCCATATTTGACAATATATAATTGCAATTTCACAAGAAAGATATTACCTTAATCTTGGAAGAAAAATAAATCCTTTTTGACTTATTTTCTTTTTACCCCATATTACTAGGTGGACACATTACCACACTTGATTTGCAATTGTTACTAAATAAAAATATCAACAAAAAATAATTATAATTTTTGATTGCAAACTAGCACAACACAGTCGATATATATACATTTAATCATTAGGAAGGTATGTTTCTAGATTGTATTACATTTTATTTTACATTGCAAGAAAACATATGACTGAAAACAAGCAAAGAATGTTAATAACTAGTTATTTCTTGGATAGTATACGTTACAATGAATAAACATGAAACAAATGCAATTTTATGGTTTCAAAATATAAAAATATAAATACTGTAAAGAGTGTTTTTTTTCCAGGTACAGAAGTTTAAGTTGCCATTACTTTCCAAGATGGCGACCGATTTAACAGCTGTCAAGTGATTTATTCTCAGTTGCGTTTGGCAATTCATCAAAACGATCATCAAGCAAGGCGTAGATTCGTCAAATGGGCCCAAAACGAGATTGCCGTTGTTCCCGATTTTCATAAGCGAATTTTGTTTAGCGATGAAGCGCACTTCTGGTTGAATGGCTACGTCAACAAACAAAACTGCCGCATTTGGAGTGAAGCTAATCCACAAGTGTATGTCGAAACACCGTTACATCCAGAAAAACTGACTGTTTGGTGCGCTTTATGGGTTGGTGGAATCATTGGTCCGTACTTCTTCAAAAACGATGAAGCCCACAACGTTACCGTCAATGGGGATCGGTATAGAGCCATGATTACTAACTTTTTCATTTCTGAATTGAACAATCATGATGTCCAGGAGCTGTGGTTCCAACAAGACGACGCAACATGTCACACAGCTCGTGCCACAATCGATTTATTGAAAGACACGTTTGGTGACCGCCTAATTTCACGTTTTGGACCTGTTAATTGGCCTCCAAGATCTTGTGATTTAACACCGCTAGACTATTTTCTGTGGGGCTATGTAAAGTCGTTGGTCTATGCGGAAAAGCCACAAATGCTCGACCATTTGGAAGACAACATTCGCCGTGTTATTGCCGATATACGGCCACAAATGTTGGAAAAAGTCATCGAAAATTGGACGTCCAGATTGGACTACATCCGAGACAGCCGTGGCAGTCCTATGCCAGAAATCATATTTAAAATGTAATGCCACAAGATTGTCTTTTGAATAAAAAAAATTCATGTCAATCGAATAATACATCGTTGTTTTATTGCAGTTTAAAGTTCTATACCTCTAAAAAACACCCTTTATAATGTTCCTAAAAACAGATTTATGCTACAGGTAAGAAATTCACATTTTTCTCTGAATCAGATTTCGTTGTAACTTATTTAAATGCACAGTGATAAGATTATCATTGAAGCAGAATAAACATTGTGAAAAACAAGTGTATATCTATATTACTCTTATTTAATTTTTCACTTTTTATAAAAAAAAACATTATTATTGCATACTATAAAAATAAATTTATAATAAATTAATAAATTTCAAGTACATAAGTCACGCAGAACTCCCATCATGCAATTAAGACGATATTATTTTTATTTTATTTTCATAGGTTTATTACGATTTGTTCGCTGTTGCTCAAAGCGACGAAATTTAATTTTACTGGTATCTGGTATCAATAAAAATCCTTAATGAAAGGAATAAGAAAATAAGAAAAAATATTTGGACCATGGTGTGAGACCATTATGCGGAAAGGTCAAATGGACTTGGTGTAGGCTTTCCTGCTGCAAGGGGATTGGAAACAACAACACACAGAAAAAATATTAATAAAAATCACTATTTTTCTCGAACGTTTATTACCTAGACTCTGAATAACTGCACTAAATAATAAATGTAAAAAAAAAAAGGTTTTTCTTGTTTTCTGACAAAGGAATATTTAACACAAGTTTATATTTTACTAGAGGACCCGACAGACGTTGTCTTTTGTACACACATCATAAATTCAAAAATTCCAAATTTTTGTGAATAAGCTTTAACGATCTGGACCGTTTTGAGTAAAATATGAGTAAAATTGAGAAAAATTTTAAACACTAATTACATCTGAATGTAATAATTTAATTATCACACGATTTATTTCAACAAAATAATAACACGAAACGACAAAATATTTTACTGAAATAATCACAGCACCAACTGTCGGGACCAACTTGAATTATAATAAAAGATTTTTGAATATTCGATACTGCGATCGTAGCGCAGTCTGCCGGATCCAATGTAAAATATTCCAAGATCAACAATTTATAAATAAAAAATTAATTAAATAAACATTTCTAAACCGAATTATAAATCTAAACCATTCTTGAATCCACTGGAACAGACAAAATCTTTCATCAAAATAAGTCCAGCCGTTTAGGAGGAGTTCAGTTACATACACACGCACAGAAGAATTACATATATAAAGATTATTTGAAAATATATTAATCAAAAACATTAAAAAGCGTGAATTTTCTGCATTTTCGTAACAATAAAGACCGGGTTTGGCTAGTTTTGCTGAAAATCCAATTTTCGACGCCAACTGACGTCTTTTTCAGTTCCTTCTATTAGCTCACGATCTCTATACATAATTTATTTGTTTATTTATTTATTTATCTTGGTGGAATTTTCAATCGTTAATAAAATGTATTTTAAAGCCCTCAATTGAGCTGAAATGTAATGTACATGATTGTTTTGGATGACAATACAATAATTTTTAATTATAATTAATAAAAATTAATTTTGATTAAAACTAATTATTTAAAAAATTACAAATACAGCCACATTGGCGACTTAGCGACCCTTTTGGTGACTTGTGTTAAAATTTGAAAAGGTTTTTTTCTCACGTGTTAAAGCATTCAGTTGAAAGGAAATTTTATATACACGATTGTTTTGAATGACAATACGATTCTTCAATGATAATTAATAAAAATTAATTACCACTTAATGTTGTGATTCTATCATATGTATATACATATTTATATTAATTGCAACTATTTAATAAAAAGTAGCTAAAATAAATTTTTTCTTGGTTGATATAAGAAGGAATTAATTAAATTCTTTTTATATTACTTGTTTATAACAATAGCGTTGCTACAACAATGCAGGTAAATGTTGAGTTGTATTTTTTTGAATGTTTTTAATTAATATCTTTTTACCTAATTGCGATATTGGACCGAATTGTGAATCTAAACCATTCTCGAATTTACTTGAACCCACACAAAAAATTTCATCGAAATCGGTCCAGCCGTTTAAGAGGAGTTTAGTGACAAGCACACGCACAGAAGATTTTTATATATAAGGATTATGTTGGAGAAAAAGAAATCCATTATTTTTGCATGAAATTCAAGACTTTATTTAACATGCTTAGGATTGTCCGATTTGGGTCAAATATGTACCGTTTTGTTGCATAATTTGTTGCTATTTTAAAGGTATCTTCATAATGCCTTTTTTATAGAAGTCTTGGTCCTTATTGGCTAAAAACTCTAGTAATCGATTTTCAGAATCTTCCCTTGATCCCAATTTCTTATAACTCAGGAAGTTTTGCAATGCGAGAAAAAGGTGGTAATCACTTGTTGCCAGGTCCGTACTATATGGTGAATGCATTAAAACTTCCCAACCAAGCTCCCAAAGATTTTGGCGAGTCGCTATAGACGAGTGTGGCCTGGCGTTGTCCTGATGGAACACAACACCTCTTCCGCTGGTCGATTCCGGCAGTTTCTGGTCAATCGCTAGCTTCAGACGGTCCAGTTATTGACAGTAGAGATCTGAATTTAGTGTTTGGCCATACGGAAGGCATAAATTATTCCTTTCCAGTCCCATCAAATACACAGTAAAACCTTCCTGGCCGCTAGTTCTGGTTTGTACCCCGTTTAAACTGCTTTACTGGTTATGTTTTTTTGTGTGCTGTGTATTCGAGAGAGGGGAGGAGTGATGGGAGGCCAGAATTTCCTATTTTAGAATTCACCCCTGAGACGGCTTGGAATTTGTTTGCGAATCTCCGGACCGGATGTGGTGAAATTCCTTTTGGTGGGGTGCGTCAAGAATGTTCCCGCGTTAAGAAAGTTCACTAAACCCATAAATTGTGAGGTGGTGTAACACTGCGCTGGCCTCTGGACCAATCAGAGAAAATTACACTGGACAAGACAAAGAGTCCGCCCTAGAATTTCTGTGTGAAATGTCGCCGAATAAAAACGGGACGCACCCCGATTTTAGACATAGAGAGCCGATCCCAGAGCTGCAGATAATAAAAAAAAAACTCCGGAGATTCCGGGCATCAACCATGTCCTTTCCCCAGCTCCTTCTCTATCTCAAGCAAATTTAAAAATTTTGATCTTCTTGTAGTAAAGTAAATTTCCATATACTTGTGCTTAAAATAAATTTAATAATGTTTTATATAAAACTATACGATCAGTGTTTGATTTAGTGTGAGATGAGTCTTTTAATTTTAGAATTAGTTAACTTAACTTATAGACATGATGCGATGTGAAATTAAGAAACTGGGTTCAAAGATTTAGAAATTAAATAAGTTTAAAATAGCGTCGCATCTTTAGCTCTTAGGTGATGTTATGACTACTAACATGCCAGTCAACTTCGATTATTTCTGTGATTTTATAGACATTTTCGACGACGGGCCTGCCTGTGCGAGGTGCATCTTTAAATTCAAAAATGCCTCAACGGAATCTACGAAACCAAAATTGCACGTAATTAGCTGTTACAGTATCGGCACCATTAACACCACCCTTGAATTTCGCCTGCAAATACCGCCTGGCTTGCATATTCGCCTTTATCAAAGAAAAACTGTGATAAGTACTGAATTTTCTCTTTGTTGACTTCCATTTTTAACACCCTGTAACTCACAACTGAATGAACAAAACAAAAAAAAAAAGTAAAATAATTTTTTTAGTGAAAAATGTAACCTTGACAACGAGCATAAATTTGAAATTGTTTGATCGATACTTCACGAGATATCGACACTACAGCCATCTACCGAAAAAATAATGGATTTCTTTTCCCTCAACCTAATATATATATGCATATACGAACATGCACATACGTATATACGTAGTATGATCCAAAAGAGGGGGGGACAAGGTGTAGAAAACCTTACGCTTAATAGTTCTTTGAAGCACATCCACCTTTAAAGTAGTCCCCTTGGGCAATGATACACTTCTGCCAGCGTTTGTATAACGGGATTCTAAGTTGTTTTGCGTACTTTATGAAACTCATTTGGCTACTGGACACGAAGGACGTAATAAAATTTTAAAAAACTTTCAACCAAATAAAAAAACGTTGCATGCCATGATATTGAGCTGTATATCCACCTTTGTGAATCTTGCTAGATAAAACAGAAAAGAGTTAAAAAGGACATTGTAAGGAAACTTATGATTTTTTTCGAAGGTCAATATAGTGGCACTTGTAATGAGTGGGAAAAGGATGATTTTTTTCCCAACTTGGAACTCCCAAAGGAAATTTAAAACAAATATATGCGAGATCACAATTCACTATGTGTCTTATGAACTTGCTAAATATTGGATATTTCTGACCACAAGATTCCTAACCGATCAGTTGCAATTGCTCAGTCCAGTGGAAGCGGCCAATTATTGGTCAAACGTATGCGTAAAACTAAGTACCAAATTAAGAATGGTCTTTTTGTGAAAAATGCAATGAAAGGAAACTCAAAATGTTGTTCATCGTGTTGCAATTAGTACCGTAAAAACTGGCGTATAATGCGCACATATACTTTCAAGCTGCAACTTTTTAATTTTTTGGTATATTCGCCGTAAAACGCGCACCTTCTTTTTTTTACGAAAAAACCTGAAATGTACTTGCGTAATGCTCTGATGTTTTGAAGTTATTATGCGAGGTATTATTCAAAGGTTTAGAAAATCATAGTATACTTTTATAACTATAACTCTTTATAAGTTCACAAAGAATGTCATTTCTTTCTCAAATAAACAGTATGTGACGGGGCTGTCATCACAATTTCAGCTAACAGTCCTCTTGGGTTCTTTGGGGCCAGAATGGCATTTATTTCCAACCAACTCAAGAAGAAGAACGTAGTTATGTAAATTAGGAATCATATATATATATATTGGAAGTTAGCAGTAAAGCAAGGTCTATGTCTGGGTCTATGTCTATGTGTAGAGGTGATTGCTAAGTGGAATGTGAAGTCGCTAAGTAGAGAGATAGTTATAAAGTGATTTGAGATAAAGTTTAGAGGAATCCTAAGTCCAGGAATTAACCTAGCCGTGCCGGTACAGACAAACCAAAAGTGGGTTCGAGACTAAAAGGAACACTGTCGGATTAAAGCAACTACAGAAGTGCTAAAGACGTAGCTGTTTACTTAGGATATAGCGGTAAGCGAATTTATATAAGCTATAAGGAAAGTGCGTATATTAGTGAGATAGTAATTAATATATAAAGTTAGATTCAGTGGTCAATTGCGTGATTACTCGGTAATACGGGTTGCGCCTTCTCATTCTAGATCACCTTATTTAGATAATTATTGTTGTGTATTGTGTTTTTAAACTAAGAGCCTAATAAACAGATTTTAGAATGAATGATTTGAGTGGTTCTTCGTTCTTCCTCAGAAACAGGTCGCGTTGATAGTGTAGAACGTGTCCCCCCAAGGGCGGGGGCTTCACAAGTATTTCGATTTTTGTATTGAAATTTAATTTTTTCTATGTTAATCTTCATTTTTCAAAGCTTTTAATTTATACTCGACGTATAGCACGCACCCTCAAATTTTAATCTCATTTTCTGTGTTAAAAAAGTGCGCGTTATACGCCGGTTAATTTTAATTTTTTGTACAAAAATGTTGTTTTCCTATATAAGAAAGCCCCAAATTATGATTATGTTTTGTACAGCTTTCATTCTGGTTTACGTATTTTGAATATTTTTTTTAAAACACACTTTTATTATTTTTTCAGAATAACATTTGTTCTTTTTAGGAATAGCCTTATCAGGCCATTTTTTCATACTTGGAACTAAATAGCATTTGTCATTTTATAAAATGACTTGGGTATTATATAGATTGCCTAGCCAAAGTATGTAAAAATTCTCATATTTCATACTTTGCCTAAAACTGTTCAGCATTATATAAAATATCTAGAATGCCGGCGTTTCATACTTTGCCAATAACATGTACACAAGCGAAAGCCGATCCCCACACATACCAAACAAAGCAGTAGAACATTAGTAACATGTTAGATACGTCACAGGTATGTAATAATTTACTTCCAGATGCTAAAAATATTCGTTACTGTTGTTCGGGGTACATGGTGCATCAACTCAACACAACTACAACTCCAGTTCAAAGTTTTAGAGAAATAAAAAAAGATATTGCGTTGTTTAATAAAATGCATGATACTTTATGGTCCTGTAAGGGTTAAGGCGAATTAAGATATGTTTAAGGAATTATAGCTTTTAAATGCTACAATACATTAATTATTACGATAAGAATATACAATATATAAAAACTTAAAGTTGAAAGCTCCCGTTTTCTTCAATAAGAACGTATCAATGAAAATAAAAGCTTTTACAAGTTTGTTAATAATCATTTAATTTCTAAAAAATATCGTGCTACTGGTTTGGGTTCTAAAAATATCAAATTTTAATAATTCTGAGTATTACACCGTGACAACGTGAGGAATTTGAGTCTCTGCACATTTAAGGTAGTCGGTAGGGCCTATACCGATAATGTTAAATTGAGCCATTTTAGGAACCTGTTTCTCAGAAACTGTGTTGAATATAAAAACTTCAAATTTTGGCTGTATAATAATTAGGCTTTTTTATTTAAATAACAGTAAAATGTTTCAAATATATTCTTTACTTTTTTCAAAAAAATTCATCGTAAAAGTATCGCTTTGAAATTTGTGAAAATTGTCATTTTTTTTTTACGATAACTGCTTCTGAGCAAAATATTTTGGGAAAATCTCCAAGAAAGTAGCTCTATTACATATAGTTACATATTATTTATGTGCAGTAAAAATTGCAAGTATATTGATTTTTTAGATTCTTTGAAAAAGGTACACGTAGTTTGAAAACAATCATTCTGAGATAATTGCATTTTCAGTGTAAAAAGGCACTTAATTACAAAAATAATGAATTACAACATGTATTTGCCCTATTTTATTAAACATTACTATCTTCTTAATTTTTTAAACATAAAATAGGAAACAAAAAAGCCTTAAAATGTTCAGAAAATACATATATAGTAATTTTCAGTTTTTGTTCAACGAGATCTTTTTAGCATTTTGCATCAATTTTCACAAATTATGTAACAATCTGTGAAGAATTTTTAGCTTGAATGCATTACAAATGTCAAATTTGACCTTATAACATCATAAATATATAGTAAACATGTATCAATATGTAAAAGTCATGATTTGGGAATATGTGATTTTACGACGTTAGAAAAATTTAACTATGGATTTGTAACTTTCCATGCAAACGCAAGTTCTAAAAGTTTCAAAATTCAAAATTTTTTCTAAACTGTACAAGAGATTTAAAAAAAAGTCAAAAATAAAACTGTTTTTATGTTTTTAAACATGAAATTTGTGTATTTTTATGCAGGCAACAAACTTTTCGCAAAGACAAAAAGCATTACACATCTGAGTTATATAATTAGTTAGCTATTATTGAAAAACCTTTGAATATTAAAGCTTAAAAACTTGTCTAAACAATAAATAAACAATAATATTTGCAATTAAGTGAAATATTTAAAATATATTGTTTAGTTTTCTCAAAAACATGTAACATAAAAATATCACTCTGAATTTTTAAAAAAATTGACATTTTTTGTCCCGATATATGGACTTCAGTCAAGAATTTTGGGAAACTTCTCAAAAACTCACAGGAATATATATAGTTACATATCAGTAACATGAGGGAAAAAATTTTATGTACATTTATACCTTATATTCTGAGAAAAAGATGAATACAGTTTTAAAAACATCATTTTTGAAAAAATTGAATTTTTACTATAAAGTGCCATTTTATAACAAAAATCATGAATTACAGCATGTATTTGTCCCATTTTATTAAACATTAGCATCTTTGCAATTTATTTTGCATAAAATAGTAAACAAAAAAGTCTTAAATTGCCCAGAACAGCATTTTTCAGTTTTTTTAACGAGAAAACATCAAAATTTTCTCAAATACTGAATCAATTTTTAAACAATTTGTAGCTTTCATACATTACAGATATCAAATTTGAACAGAAAGCATCATAAATATAATGTGAAATTATATCAATATGGTTTTGGTGTGAATTTGAGATGGTATTTAAAAATACCTGATTATATATATATATACCGGGTGGGCAAAAAGTCCGTAAAAACTTTAAAAATTCATAAAATCCGGAGAAATGAACGAAAAAGAAAACTGTTTGCAGGATCAGCATTAGTATGTCACGGGATTTTTTTAAGCTGGAAAAAAAAATCATTCGGTAGTGGCGCTGTTACAAGCGTCTGTGGTGAAAATATGCAAATTAGACGGCTATAAAAACCTTTGCTCTCAATGAATCCACATTCATTTCACCATTACAAACAGTGAATGTGAACAAGGATGCTCAGTGCGCCGGATAAAACTTTGTTGGTGAAGTTATTTTACATGAACGAGGAATCAGTGACCATTGTCTTGAGTAAGTTCCGAGTTCAGAAAAATGTGAAGAGTGGAAAAGGCCCTTTAACACCTGCAGGTCTCTTAAAGCTTGTTAAACGTTTTGAGGAAACTGGAAAGTTAGAGAATCGAGCACGAGCCGGACGACCATGCTGTCGAAATAAAAGCGATTGAGTCCGAAGCAGCTTCAGGGACCAGCAGTGCTCGTGAAGCTGCCAGACGATTGGGCTTACCACCATCATCTGTCCACAATATTCTTCGTCAAATTCTCCAGCTGTACCCATACAAATTGCAATCGTGCAATGAACTTTTGCCAGCAGATACCGCACAGAGGGAAGCATTTGCGAAGTGGGCCTTCTCTAAAATGGAACAGGATCCCACCTGGGTTTTTAACATCTTGTGGACAGATGAAGCGCTTTTCTCGCTTCATGGTGACGTTAAAAACCATAACTGTCGCATTTGGGCGACCTCTAATCCACGTGAGTACACACAGAAGCCATTGCATTCCCCAAAAGTGACAGCATAGTGTGGTTTCACGGGTTGATTTATCATAGAACCCTTCTTCTTTGAAAAGCAGTTCCCAGTAAATGGATGGATAACGGAAACGGTAAATGCTCAGCGTCATCTAACGCTTCTGCGGGAGATTGTCGTGCCATGTTTAATTCAACGAGGTCAGATTTCGAATGTCACTTTCATGCAGGATGGAGCAACCAGTCACACTGCTAACCCGGTTAAGGCATTCCTGATACAGATGTCCGGGGCAGACAGAATCGTTAGCAGGCGCTGCAGGTACCCATGGCCTCCTCGGTCTCCAGATTTAACACCAGCAGACTTCTGGTTGTGGGGATATTTGAAATATCGCGTTTATCTATCCGGTCCATCAAGTCTGTCGGAACTGAAAGATGCGATCCGCAGAGAAGTATCCTCCATACATCCGGACATGTTGCACTCTACCGTTGCTGGATTTGTCACTCGTCTGGAATGTCTTCTCCCCTGTGGTGGTGGTCATGTGGAACATATTCTGGTGTAATAAAGTTGTGAAAGTTTTCTGTTCATTATTTATGCATTGTTTCTTTGATTTGCGTACATCAGCGCCACCTACCGGATGATTTTCGAATTATTTTTTTTTCCAGCTTAAAAAAAATCCCGTGACATACTAATGCTGATCCTGCAAACAGTTTTTTTTTCGTTCATTTCTCCGGATTTTATGAATTTTTGAAATTTTTACGGACTTTTTGCCCACCCTGTATATACGACGTTTCTTAAGTTTTCATTAGGTTTTCGTAACATTATCATTAGGTCTTGTTGTTGCAGACAGTTTCTAAGTTTAAAACTTCAAAAGTTACTTTAAACTGGACAAATGATTTCTAAAACAGACAAAATAAAGCCGTTTCTATGTTCTTAAACATGAAATTTATGTATATTTATGTTACGTAACAAGCTTCTCGCAAAGACAACAAACATGACATTTAATGTATCATCTCATACCTTTTTCTCAGAAACTATTAAACATAAAGACTCAAATTTTTATTTATATTAACTAGACATTATATTTATACTGAAGTGAATTTTTTTTAATAAAATAATTAGTTTTTTCAAAGACAAACTTTTAGTTCACCGAACAATTATTATTATCAATTTATTAAAAATTGTAATTTTTTTGTTATGATAACTGCTTTATATTTAAATGTTTTAAGAATATTTCAAAAATGTCACTTCAGTATACACAATTGCCTTTAAGAAACATACACACAGTAAATTTACACAATTTTAAAATTATAAATTTTAAACATGCATACAGTAAATTTACACAATTTTAAAAAATAAGTTTTTGAAAACAGAAATTTTTATAAAAAAAAATCTTACCTTTGTATTTAATTTATTCCAAATTTTTCTTAAATATCACATAATTGTAACTTCAAGTGTTTTTAAAATATTTTTAGCGTTTTTTAAGTTTTTTAAAGTTTTAGTTATTATTACTAATTATTTAAACTAAATTTAAAGTGAAGAACAGGTTTAAATTTAGGTAAAATCACTAAATATTAAATATAGCATTCAAATTAAATCACATGCTTACAAATTTGGCAGAAATTTTTTTTGCATATCTAGCACAGTTAAATTTACAGTTACTATACAGGTATCTAATGCGTATTAATAAAAATAAATTGAGGCTTTGCAACTTTGCTTCAGATTTAAAAAGACAATGTTTACATTTCTACCTGTCAAATGGGCGTGGTTCATAAGCTGATTATTTTTTAAAAAATCATTTTAAAGTACTTCTAATTCATATAATGGCTTGTATGTTATATCAATGGAAAGCTCCCGATTAGGGCTTTATAGAAATATCAAAATCTCAAAATCTATTTTTAAAAGGTTTCTACCCTACTGACTTTTCTTAACGTGCATCATCCTCTCTATACGGCGGGTCAAGACTCGAACGCACAACTTTACACTGATCAACACAAGTTCGCTACCATGACTACTTGGGTACTGCGGCTGCGTCGCACATTTCAGTTTCTTAATTACATAAACCCACGTATTATTGATGCTTGTTGAAAACTATGAAGTTGATATATATATATAGGAGAAAAGATTTCTGTTTCATATAAACTGAGATAATTTATCAAAAATCAGGTTAATGCAAATCTCGGGTTAATTTCAGGTTTTATTACCATTCTCTATGTGTTATTCAACATTACCGAAACACATTTCATTAACTTTTATTTTTCAAAATTATACATGCATTCGTAAATACGAGGGATATTCGGAAACTAAGGTCCGAATCGTCGTAGCTAATCGAATGTCGCGCAAACATTGAAATGCGCATGCGTACCAACTCCCGGCATACCTTGCTCGTCAAACGACACCATTTGCATTGGTATTGTTGCAGTGTGGTAAGTACAGTGCTACTTCAAAATGTTTAAAACAATCGATCAGCCCACTGACTGTGAAATACGGTAAGTGATTCGGTTTTTGACAGCAAAGAACATTTCAGCAGCGGAAATTCATAGACAGATAAGCGACGTGTATGGCTCAAATGTGATGAGTAGCAGCAAAGTGCGTAAGTGGGTGAGAGCTTTCAAGGACGGACGGGAAAATGTTCATGATGAACCGCTTTCCGGTGGACCATCAGTGATCACAGATGATTTGGTCAATGCCGTGGATGAAAAGATTCGTGAAGACCGGCGATTCACAATTTCAACTTTAGCATTGGAATTTTCGAATGTGGGTAGAACAACTTTGAACAAAGTCGTTTCCGAAAAGTTGAAATTTCGCAAATTGTGTGCACGTTGGGTTCTCAGGCTGCTTACTGAGGAACACAAACTGAAAAGAATGGCTTGTGCTCTTGATTTTTTTGGATCTATATCATAAAGAAGGTGATCAATTTTTAGAGAGGATTGTCACAGGGGACGAGACGTGGGTTTCTCACATAACCCCAGAGTCTAAACGTCAGTCAATGGAATGGCGTCACACAAATTCACCAGTCAGAGTCAAGGCCAAGCGGACAATCTCAACACGCAAGGTTATGGCAACCGTGTTTTGTGATAGACATGGGGTCTTGTTAGTCGAGTTTATGCAGCAAGGGACAACAATAAATGCAGCCGCTTACTGCGCTACCCTAACTAAACTTCGACGGCGATACAGAATAAGCGACGTGGTCTCCTGATGTCTGGAGTTCTGTTGCTGCATGACAATGCCAGACACCATTCTGCCACAAAATCTGATCAGATCTTTTGGATGGGAACAGATTGACCACCCACCGTACAGTCCAGACTTGGCTCCGAGTGATTTTCACTTATTCCGCTACCTAAAAGAGTTTCTCGGTGGCAAGCGCTTCGACACAGCTGACGAGGTGAAAGAAGAAGTTCAAGACTGGTTATCCTCACAGGCGGCAGACGTCTACGACTTAGGCATACAGAAGCTCGTAGAACGTTATGACAAATGTTTAAACAAATATGGAAAGAATGTAGAAAAATAGAGACACATGTGAGGAATTTAAAATATGAAGTGTTTTGAAAAAATCTGTAATGTTTTATGTTTTATAAGTAAACGGACCTTAGTTTCCGAATATCCCTCGTATATGCTAGCCTTTACTCACCCATTTCGCTCGGTATTTCACGATGATGTAGCATGACGAGATATATCGTTTTTAAATTATTGAAATCTAAATTCTACAATTAGGCTTTTAATTGCATTTAGAACATTCGTATAGCCGTCCCCTCTTGATTTATACAAGTAATATAAAAAACAATTTTTTAAGTCAATTCCTACTTAGGTCAACAGAGAAAAATTTTATTTTAGTTACTTTTTATTAAATAGTTACAATTGATATAAATATGTATATACATAGGACAGAATCACAATATTAAGAGGAAAAACAGAAAGCGATTTTTCTTTTTATATATAGTGTTGGACTATTATTTTTGTGTTTGTTACTACTTATTCATTTTTAATTTAATTAATGAATATTAATATTTGAAAAACTGTATTAACATCGAGTGTCATCTACTACAAGTTTAAAAAAATGTAGTTCAAATGAATGGATGAATAGAAAAATATTTTATGAACGATTATATTTTGAACAAGATATATATATATATATATATATACGTATGTGTGTGTATAAATATTAACACATAATATTTTTGTTCTAAAATTTCTAGTAATAAATTCTTTCAATTAAAAAAATGGACGTAAGACGCTATTTGAGTTCTGCTACATTGCAAATAAATAAATAAGATAAAATAAAAATAACTAAATAAATAATAATTCCGACAGCGGAATGAATAACTTCGAATTTTAAGGCTACACGGAAGTTTCGCGGAGAAAATTTTCCATTTGAGTGTTTTTCATTCTGTGTAAAATCAACAACATTAAGAGCAACAATATTCTTTCCAACGCTCTGAAACAAGCTAAATTTAACAAGTTAAGCTTAAGCACGATTATCATGTTGAAGCGTTTAATCATTTTTAAAGACTTTTCGGGTACTCGGAGGAGCGCGTGTTCTTACAATAATGAAGCCGTTTTTTATTGTGGATGACATGGAAAGTACCATGGAGAGGAACTGCATTGTCTTTTTAAAGAGTTCTTAAGGAAATGGTCTGATTAATCGCATCTTGAGTATCCACTGGAAGAAAAAATAACGATCTCGCTGGTTGAAATTGTTAATTAAAGAGAATGACGAAGAAATTTAAAGTCTGAAAGGGAGAATACACAAATTATATATAAATTTTAAAACACATATTATATTTATAACTTATTATCTTTTTCTTTTAAAAATTTTCTCTAAAAAATATTTTTGTTTTAATGTTATTTTGAAAGATAAATATAAATCCAGTTAAAAAAAATTACCTCATTATTCTCGTTAACTGAAAATAAAAATTATAAAGAGTGTTCTTTATTGAGAAAATCTTTTTTTGTTCACGTCCCGTCTTTAATAGGATAGAATAAGATTGATATTGCTCGTGGTTTAATTTATAATTATATTTTTAGCCCTTTTTCTTACAACTCTGATGGGTTATGTTTGGGCCATTTTGAGAAAATTGTCGATTATCTGAAAATATAATTGTACTTCTTCGTTTATGTCATAAATCCTAAAATTTTGTTTTAATAAAAAAATTTCTGCAAATGTTAAGCAAATTTTGATGTATTTTAAATTACTCTCTAGGATATTTCTTTTTGAAATAAAAAATCTATTTCTAGTACATTTTTTTTAAGATGCTATATCGTTTCGAAGGCATTTTTAAGGGTAAATGGTTCACATACTTCTTATCTTTAGACGAGTGGATAGAATTAGATAAGAATGGCTGCAAATCGACTGCCTGATAGGTGCATGGCTGCAAAGGTCTACACGTTCTCCTTGCGGATTTTTTTCGTACTGTAAACGAGCAAAATTCCTGACTCAGATTGTGACGTTTGTTCCACGGTCCGGCAATTTCATGTGGACAACATTTTTATCCTCTCATACGTTAATGGACGAGACTGTTAAGATCCTATATGATTTTCCTATCTCTCTCTCTCTCTCTCTATTGATTACATATTCGCAAAGTAGCCAGGTAAAATATCAATGCTTGCAGCAATATTGCGAAGGTATAATCCTTTGGATTTGATCTAAATTTAACAAGAGCTGGAGACAGTTCTTTTTTAACGACTTTTACACAAACAATTCATGGTCGATTTTTCGAATGAAAACCCCGCTGTTCTATTTTATTCTTTATAGTGATTGTATATTACACTTACCTGCGTTATCTAAATGACTGAAATAGGCTAAAAACGTGTACGTCTAGCATGTCATACAGGGTGATTACAATTAAAGTTTATTTTTAAAATTCTGTAAAAAAGAACTACAAGTCAGAATGACTTAAAATTTGAATTGAATATATTCGAAGAAAGGGGAGACGGCATTGCAGAAAAAATAATTCATTGGAGTTTTTATTGTTGGTAATTGAGTGGTTTTTGGCTCAAGGACAATTAAAAACTAATTTTTCTAGTCTTATCTGGTATAACCTTGCCGTGTTGAATGGGTGTTTCACTAACAGTGCTACAACTGTTGAATGATATGGACGTCATTTTTTTGTGTAAAAAAAACAGAAATAACCATGCATATTGAACAGTACAGTTGGCTTTATGTGTAATTCATGCCACAGCCGTCGTAATTCGATTCAAAATGCCACTTGTAGCCCCGAAGCCACTTTCGTTACGCCGCTTACAGCGCTATCTACTGATACACTTCAGAACATTTTTTTTGACGCCATACCACATTTTAACCTTCTGCAAGTATATTGAGTTCAAATTTAAAGTCAGGCTGACTAGCGCGTTATTTATTTATTTATTTTTTTGCAGCATTTTGAAAGAATGGTACTTAAATTATAATCACCTTGAATATTTCATTCAAATTTGATATTCGCAGTGTGTGGTCTTTATAATTTAAATGGTCAGCAGTGTGTAGATTTAGAAAAAGGTCTTATTTAAATATTCTTTTCATTTCTCTTTAAAAGAAAAGCGCTTTTTTTAGAAAAAATAAAAAAATAGAGACATGAGTAAAACAAGTAATTTCGAAATTATTTTCATCGTTGAAAATTTAAACATTGTGCCGGGTTCAACGCGTTTTCCACTGAAAATTCCTCTTGGGTACTTTGGGGCCGAAAAAGGCAAATTCTTTCCTATCAAATCCAGAAGCGAAGCATAAATATGCAAATTAGAAACCTTTTAAATAGCAGAAGTTAACGTAAGGGATGACCTATTGGGAAGTGATTATGCTAGTCTGAGTTTAAGCGCGTGAACTGAAGGAAGAGAAGAAAGCCGTCATTGAGTGTGAATCCATCCGTGACAGAACGATCAAGTCAAGGTGGATACTACTCCACGCGAGATAAACAAAAGATATTTAGGATCCGAGAGGATTGCGGTTAAGCAAGAGATTAAGGTAGGATAATTCTGTTATGTATTAGAACTGTGTATAAGTTGAGATTAGGAATAGACGGGAAAATAGTGATTATAGTCGCGCTTATTTGGTAATGCGTATTGTGTGTTTTCTCACCTCAGATCTGCTAAGTTATAATATAAATATTATCATTGTTAGTGTTTAAGTAAAGATCTTAATAAAGACATTTTAAGATCATAGCAACGCCTGGTTCTTCATTCACTCCCACACCTCTAGGTCACGAACATAACTTAGAAGTAAGGTATCACTCACGGGCGAATACCTTACAACATACACAAAAATGACAAGGTGAAATAAAAAAAATTGTTGTTTCGATTATGCTTATAAATCAATAACATTTTTCGTAATTTTAGTAAGGATATTTTTTTGCGCTATTAAGATCATTCTTTATTATGGAAATTTTATACATAAATATCTTAATTCACAGAAAGAACCAATGTAAGATAAAATGTGCGAATGTGTTATACAGAGTGTTTTTTTCCCCAGGTATAGAAGTTTGAGTTGGCATTACTTTCCAAATGGCGACCGATTTAACAGCTGTCAAGTGATTTATTCTGAGTTTGGTTTGGCAATTCATCATGAATAGACTCACGCCTCATAGAGATTCGTCGAATGGGCCCAAAACGAGATGGCCGTTGTTCCCGATTTTCATAAGCGAATTTTGTTTAGCGATGAAGCGCACTTCTGCTTGAATGGCTACGTCAACAAACAAAACTGCCGCATTTGGAGTGAAGCTAATCCACAAGTGTATGTCGAAACACCGTTACATCCAGAAAAACTGACTGTTTGGTGCACTTTATGGGCTGGTGGAATCCTTCTTCAAAAACGATGAAGGCCACAACGTTACCGTCAATGGTGATCGGTATAGAGCCATGATTACTAACTTTTTCATTCCTGAATTGAACAATCCTGATGTCCAGGAGCTGTGGTTCCAACAAGACGATGCAACATGTCACACAGCTCGTGCCACAATCGATTTATTGAAAGACACGTTTGGTGACCGCCTAATTTCACGTTTAGGACCTGTGAATTGGCCTCCAAGATCTTGTGATTTAACACCACTAGACTATTTTCTGTGGGGCTATGTAAAGTCATTGGTCTATGCGGATAAGCCACAAACGCTTGACCATTTTGAAGACAACATTCGCCGTGTTTTTGCCGATATACGGTCACAAATGTTGGAAAAAGTCATTGAAAATTGGACGTCCAGATTGGACTACATCCGAGCCAGCCGTGGCAGTCCTATGCCAGAAATCATATTTAAAATGTAATGCCACAAGATTATCTTTCGAATAAAAAAAATTCATGTCAATCGAATAATACATCGTTGTTTTATTGCAGTTTAAAGTTCTATACCTCTAAAATAAACACCCTTTATAATGAATACCAATAAAAAAAATTATGGTTAAGACTTTAAACAGAATGCCATGGAATGAAAATTAACTTATCTAAGATGATTTAAGCTTTTTTTTCAACTTCTAACAACTTTAAAATCTCGCGCAAATAATTTTAAAACATAATATTTTATGGTATTATTAACATAATCTGTTTTAAAAAAGGATTTTCAAGTAACACTTATCAATAGAAAAAAAATAAAAATCTACATTATAATTAGAACCTTATGCTTCAAAATTACCATTTATCTTTTTTTTTACAACCTTCAGAATTACCATTTCCTTCAAACTAAGAATCCCCACATTTCATTTTCTATAATGTCTACTCTCTAGAATAAAGCGTACCGAAAATCCATTAAAAATACTCTTTTTTCGAAAAAACCCCCTTTAAAACTAATAGGGACGAAGGAGGAGGGGACGAAAATCGCTTGCTCGTTTTCCTCCCTCCCCCTTCCCCATCACCATAGATGTCAGTTTAATTTAAAAAGTCGAGAAAAGTTAAACACACCCTTAATTCTCGTAATACCGCCGAAAGCACCTCCCCGCCCATAAACGTAATTAAGTCAATTTGTTGCTGGGGTCATAATCTAGGGGTCTTCCCGACTGTCGCTATCCCTTATTTGCTCTCTCTCCCCGTATAAATCGTCTGCACCAGCTTATTTATTTTCGTCGTTAAAAGATTTCGGAATATTTTATGGGAAGTCACTCGTAAAAGCGAAGTTTTCTACCTCGAAAAATAAAATTTAGGCTGCAGATGATAAGACAGTCATTTAAAAGTCGTTTGTTTAAAATATTTTTTAAAAAGAATTTAGGCGGGGTGGAGAAAGCACCTACTGGAACGCTTCCATGTTATAATGAACTTAAAATGACGGAATGCGGTTGCACGCACAAAAGGCATGTTCATGCATGTAAGAGAAAGGTGTAGTAAGAGACCAGCATAAAAAAAGAAGTAAATCATTTGATTACTTAGTTAGTAGGATAAAAGTATATTTGATTTTATTTGAGGGGTTTATGTATGGTTTGAGTGAAACGCGGTAAAACCTTTTCAAGCGACTAAATCCATTAACTCCGCAGAATTTTTCTGTTTTTCGCCGGAAGGAACTTTTTAAAGATGCTAATGAATTTTTAAAGACCTTGTTTCGTCTTCTTTAATCATTTCACTTCGGTGAAACTTTCGAAATGCTTTATTTTCAAAATCAAGGAATTAGTATCGTGTATTGACATAAATATTGAAGTTAAAAATTTAATCCTGTGTGTAAAATTTTTAAAAATTTTACGATTCATTTAATTTATATATTTTTTAATAAAATAGGGAGTTATTGTATTAGGGATATTTTTCGTGATTACGTCTTTACAAAGGAACACATCATGGTTAATTGCGAAATTAGAAAAATATTAAAGCTAAATTTTATTAAAAAGTAAACCGGGCGATTAAACTAGAATTTAAAAGTACTTCATGTATACACATTCATTTTTCATTTACTCAACAAAATTAAACAACTTATCAAAAAATCAAACAACGAGGAACAGACTAGGAAAATAGGATTAAACAGTATTTTTAAAAACCATTTTTCATAAATTTATATAATGTTTTTCATGATTAATCTTGCGAAATTAAGAGATGAAGTACTAAGAAAATAAATTTAAATTACTTTTTTGATTTTATTTAAATATTTACACAATTTATCTTATTTAGATTCTTATTTTCTATTTAAATATAGACTTTTATAAAAGTTCCTAACTTTTTTTTTAAAAAAGCTTCTTGCATATGACCAAACTCACACACAAAAGAGCCTTTATTTAGATCACTAGTAGATGAGTTTTAATAATAAAACTACACCAAAAATTATTAAAACATGGGAAGAAAAATTGTTTGTGACGTCACACTATCATATTCATCCACCTGTGAATCCCTTTAATTTCCCGAAATAAAATTTAAATCTCATGTGGACTAAATTTCATTTTAAATGCGTACCAACCACTTGGATCCAGTGGAGAAATAATCAGAATTTTTTATCTTTAAATTCGCTTCTACCGGAAGGATAGTGCTACAGAGGAAAACCCGTTTACAGATTATCTGTCATTAATAAATCTTATGCATGTACTAAAGCTCTGAAAATGCCAGAAGATCAATTCTTGTTTACATCACCCAAAGTTAATTAATACAAATAGGAAGAAATTGTTAAGATGATTCACTCCATTTTGAAAGAATACAAATGCAGTCGAAACTCCATAAAACGAACCTCTATACTGCGAATTTTTTCCTGGAATCAAGAACATTTCACGGATTTTTTCGTAAAACCTCCTAATATCGAAGTACATTTTTTATTTAACGAACTTTTTCACATTTTCTATATAAAGAGAACTTTTTCTCTATTAATTCAATTTTTTTCTCCCTATTTTAAAAGTATTTCTGGGCATTTCAAGCTATTCCTTCTTTTAACTCATTATATGGTGGTTGTTTCCCACACTCCTCACTTAACTGCAACTGAGTGCGCCAGACTTTCCACTCCTCACTTAACTGTAACTGAGTGCGCGAGATTTTTCCCGCTTTCCAACCCCAACGGAAACTTTTTTGGAACCGGTACGGGGACACTTCTGAAAATTGAAACGCAACGGACGGACGCAAGGTCTTGTTCGCATCAATCCGCAGCACCTTCAAGGGTGTAATTTTCATTTAACCGCATTATTACCTTTTAGTGTAAACTTTAACTGTAAAATATTTATTTTCTTGTAATATAAATTTAAGTACTATCTCCATCTCTGGCTATTATTCGAACTCAACCAACGGCATCATTTGGAGGCACCGCCGAAATTCGTCAACGATTCAGAGAAACAAGAGATAAGTACTATTTTTATATTTTCATTCAACGTTTGACTTTGGTTTCTCTTACTGATTCATTCCATCCATATTTCGTTTTATCAATTAATGGATGCCGAAACGGCTACAGTGCTTCGCGGCAGAGCGAAGGCTGCACTTACAAGAACTATAAATTTCATTGATAAAAATGATCAAACTTTGACAAAAATGATATACGCAACAAGTTAGAGAAACTTGAATTAACTTATACGAAATTTGATAAAGCGGATGCTGCTTTACCTATCGAATCCTCTGAAATGGAAGAATTCGAAACAAAATATTACGAAACCAAAGCCAAGCTACAGAATATTTTGGAAAATTATCTGTGAGAACATATGTATATAATGAAAATGTTACTTATGAAAAACAACCTTATATTAATAAATCGAAATTTAACAATAGTTTAAAAAATGTTGTAAATGTTGTAATGTTTGTTGTAAAATGAATCATCTTGTTTTCAAATGTTCTAAATTTAAAGAAATGTCTGTTAAAGAGCGTATACAACTTGTTAATAAA
This sequence comes from Trichonephila clavipes, assembly GCA_019973935.1. Lineage (NCBI taxonomy): Eukaryota > Metazoa > Arthropoda > Arachnida > Araneae > Nephilidae > Trichonephila > Trichonephila clavipes. The sequence goes on along the minus strand of BMAU01015181.1, from coordinate 3,406 downwards.
CAAAAATTATGTATGAACTGTTTATCTGATAAGCACACTGAGTCACATTGTAATTCAACTTTTACTTGCCACTATTGTAAGAAAAAGCATCATTCGCTATTACATGATAATAATTTTAAAAATTTCGCAATGTCAGCAAATAAATCTCATCGTGCTGAAGGTCAAAACCAGACAGGAAATGATACTAATCAAAACAAAGAAGTTGCAGCTTCCGTGAACTCTATACAAACATGTTTTTCTTTATTACCAACTTTAAGCGTTAACATTAAAAATATTTTGGGGGAGAACTGTCAAGTTCGAGTTATGGCGGACAGCGGAAGTGAATCAACATTCATTTCGGAAAAATGTTTAAAACTGCTAGGCCTGAAAAGAAAAAACGCTAGATTTCAAATTAAAGGATTGCAAGATTCTAAAATCGCGATGACTAGAGGGTGTGTTGAAATAGATTTAGTATCGTTACATGACCCCAAAGGTCAAACTACCAGTTAAAGCATATGTTTTGGAAAAACTAACTGCTCCGTTACCAACGGAAAAAATAAACGAAACACATTTCTCTCATTTAAAAAATGCCTGCTTAGCGGATCCGAAATTTTTTATCTCAAACAATATCGATATGATTCTCGGATCTGACTACTTTTTTTCTATTTTGCTTCCTGGGCAAATTACTTGCTCTCAAAGTAATTTAATCGCTCAAAATTCCATTTTTGGTTTCCTAATTTCAGGCAAATTAACTGAGTCTTTAAACTCAAATTCAATGCTAAATCTTCACATTAATGGTACAAATATTGACAATCAATTAAAGCAATTTTGGGAATTAGAAGAAATTCCTAACGTAAAGATAAATTATTAACTTCTGAAGAGCAATTTGTGGAAACACATTTTCAAAATACTTATGCATGTAATTCCGATGGACGCTTTGTTGTAAAACTTCCATTTTATAAATCAAATTCAGAATTGGGAGACTCAAAACCCGCAGCAATTTCTCGCTTATTAGCAATGGAGCGGAAATTTAAAAATAACCCAGATTTTGAAAAACAATACAAAGAATTCATGAACGAATACGAATCGCTAGGTCACATGAGCTTAATAAATTCCAGATCCCATACTTCAAAGATCAGAATTTTTTACCGCATCACGCCGTTATCAAGCCATCCAGCCTTACAACAAAGTTAAGAGTAGTTTTTGACGCATCTTGCAAAACTACAAATGGTACGTCATTAAATTCTCTGCTAGGAGTAGGTCCCAAATTACAAAGGGATATTTTTTGAAATATTGCTTAATTTTAGAATTCTAGAATTGTATTTACAGCGGACATTGAAAAATGTACCGTCAAATTTTAGTAGCTGATGAAGATCAGAAATACCAACAAATTCTGTGGAGAAATAACTCTAATGAAAACATTCGCACATACAAGCTAAAAACTGTCACCTACGGTTTAGCCTCAGCTTCCTTTTTGGCCACTAGGTGTATTAAGCAAATCGCTCTCGATGATAAAGATAATCCCAACCTCTCCCGAGTTTTACAGGAAGATATTTATATTGATGATTTACTATCAGGAGCAGATACGCCAAATAACGCAATCTCCATTTGCAAGGACATTGCTCATGTTTTGAGTACTCGCGGATTTCATTTAAGAAAATGGAATTCTAATTCCACCGAATTTCTCGCTCAATTTTCAGAACATAGTTCTCATGATGCACGAGTTGAATTTTCCAAAGATTCTAATGAAAGTTCTAAAAATTAGGCTTATTTTGGAATTCATCCAATGACACTTTTGGTTTCCAACCATCGCTTGAACTTACACCACCACTCACAAAGAGACGTATTTTATCTGAATCTTCCAAAATTTTCGATCCTTTAGGACTTCTTTCACCTTGTACAGTATTCATGAAGATTTTTTATCAAAAACTTTGGCTTACAAAAACAGATTGGGATTCTCCCATTCCACAACAATTAACAGAGGATTGGCTTAGGTTTCAAAAGGCCTTTAATGCCATCAACTACCTCACTGTTCCCAGATGGGTCATCCTTACAGCAGACAACATAGTAGAATTGCATGGTTTTGCAGATGCTTCTTCATTAGCTTATGCTGCTGCAATCTACTGTCGGCAGAAACACAACGGCAAAATAAAGGTTCAACTACTTGTATCAAAAACTAAAGTAGCCCCTGTCAAACAAGTTTCCATTCCTCGATTGGAGTTGTGCGGTGCACATTTACTATCAAGCTATTTAAATCGGTCTTACGGACATTAAAATATTATACCTTTGATGTATTCGCTTGGACGGATTCTAAAATAGTTCTCTCTGGCTGTCTGGTCATCCCTCGCAAATGGAAAACTTTCGTAGCAAATAGAACATCTGAAATTATAGAAGTTCTACCTACAAAGCATTGGAGACATGTGCCTTCTAAGGAAAATCCACAGATATTGCATCCCGAGGTATTGATCCTAAATGCTTACCTGATTGCAAAATTATGGTGGCAAGGACCACCCTGGCTAAGGCTAGAAACTTCTAGTTGGCCCAAGGCTGAATCCAGTTGCGATGAGGCTTCGGATGAGGTAAAGCGGAACAAAATCAGTCTCCATCTTCAATCTGTTTACTCACACATCAAATGATGTAATTCATGGTTTATTCGAACATTACTCTTCACTCACCAAAGTAATTCGCATTTTTGCTTATTGCCAAAGATTTATTAAAAACTGTAAAAAGATAGCATCTCAAGGATCATCGATCAGTTCATCCCATATTAATACTACTTCACTTACCTTTTCGGAAACCAAACCGCTGAAGAAACCATCATTCGTTGGGTTCAAGGTTTTTACTTTCAGGAAGAAATACGAAGCATTAAAAAACAGATTTCTCTGCCACCCAAAAGTCCATTACGTTCCCTCCATCCATTCATAGATTTTTTGGAACCGGTACGAGTGATCATCTCTGTAAACTGAAACGCAACATACGTGACGCAAGGTCTTGTTCGTGACATGTCCGCAGCACCTTCAAGGGTGTAATTATCTAATCTTAACCGCATCATTACCTTTTAGTGTAAACTTTTTTAACTGTAAATATTTATTTTCGTAATATAAATTTAAGTACTATCTCCATCTCTGGCTATTATTCGAACTCAACCAACGGCATCATTTGAGGCACCGACGACGATTCGTCAACGATTCAGAGAAGTTCTCCCCTGCATAAGCTACTATTTTATATTTTCATTCAACGTTTGACTTTGGTTTCTCTCTACTGATTCAATCTCCACTCCATATTTCTAGCACAAGTGCCTTTTATCAATTAATGGATGCGCCGAAACGGCTACAGTAAGCTTCGCGGCAGAGCTAGCGCTGCACTTACAAGAACTATAAATTTCATTGATAAAAATGATCGCAAACTTTTGACAAAATGATATACG